>OZ030027.1:21391182-21461182 GCA_964023405.1 Apodemus agrarius | reverse complement strand
CCCTTAGGGTAAAAAAAGTATAACCATTGATAAAGTGAAGATTTACTCTTTAGAACTTGCCAAAAACACACTTTGAATTTCTTTTCAAGCACGTCTTACCTACCATGGAAACTTAAGATACTGACAACTGCAGACAACAGTCATAATCGCGAGGCTGTTGTGTTAGCACAAACATGACAAAGTATAAGGAAACTTCATTTTTTCTGGATCCAAAAGTAAGTCATAGCATTATGGTCAGCATTCTGGGGATAATTGCAAAGCCAGAGAATGAACTATTCTTATATACTTCCTCAGGCTATTCAGATGTTCGATCTGGAATGGGGAAATGCTTGAAAACACGTTGAGTGGTCCTAAATCCTCCCATGTATTGAGTTAAATTTAAAGCTGGGGTCAGAGGGCAGCTGCCCTTCTTGCTGATTTAAGAAAAGTGGAATTCTAATTACCCTCTGTCCTCCTCTGTGAACCCGGGCCAGCGGACAATAGTTCATTGATAAATCACGTAAAATGGGACACCTTTGCACTAAGTCTTGAAGGATGAGGCTCTTTCCAAGGAGTCATGGTACTGTGGTGAAATACATAGTTGCATGTTTGCCTGTGTCTGCCAAAGAAAACACATCTTTTTTTTTTCCACTAAGCACTAAGAACTGTTGATATTTGGGAACTAATAAATTTGCTGATTTATTTCCTATTTGTTGGGTTTTTGTTCTCCTTTGTTTGCTTGCTGTTTGTGAGCCCAGATCTCACCATGTAGCTCAGGCTAGCCTCAGATTCACTTCATGCCTCAGGATTGCCTTGAACTCACAGTAATCCTCCTGCTTCAGTCTCCCAGGAAGACAGTAAGCAGCTGCTTCTTTGTCTACTTTAACTTCAGTTCCTTTAAAGCTGATATGCTTTTGGGTCATGGATTACTAGAAGATGGTGTTTATTCTGTTTATAGTGGAATGCAGTTTTGCAACTTTAAAATGATCAGTTACTGATGTAGATATTCCAATGATTGAGATGAAAGCAGGTTTTTTATTTATTTGGGGACTCCATTAAAGTTTCTGTATCTTTGTACCTCTCCTATGACCTCAAGTATGTCAAATTCTCACCGAACATCTGATAATGGGCAGGAGTAAGGTGTTCTGATGGGTTTTTAAAAGTATGTTTCTGACAGCATTTATCTTCCATAAGTATTTACCCTTAGTTTTTTTTTTAAAAATCAAATTTTTATCTGTTATAAGAAAGTACTGTTAAATATTTTTAGATAGTCAACCTTCAACCATTTCTCTTATGGATTTTGAAATTAGCATCTTAGTAAGGAAGGACATTCACATACTAAAGGCATGAAAATACACTTCAATAATATTTTTGGTGTTTCTAAATTTTCAAATGTGTGCATTTCTTTCGTTTTAATGTAGCATTGTGAGTGCTGAAAAATACCGATACATTCTCCTTCAAATTGGTTAGAAGCAATGGTGGCGTTTCCTCTTAAATTATGTATTCTCCATTGATTTAAAGAACACTGCCATAAGATGTCTATCTTATCCTGTACCTAAACACTCAAAGGATGAAAAATAGAATTTTATACTGTAGCATAATCTTTTTCCTGGAGCCACAAGAAAAATTTTCCTTCCTACGAGAAATCTGCTTTCCTTTGCTACAACCTTTCCATGCTACTTTGCTGTTTTCAAACCTTTCCTTTTTTTTTAATACTACATCTATAACATTTCTATACATAAAGATTAGGTATACCCCTTTCAGTCAGAGTCTAAGTTAAATGAACAACCCATGTCTTCTTGTACATTAAGAAAACAAAAATAAGCTTAACCGTACCCATAAGTCTAGATAAATTCCATCAAAACTCACTTGAATTCCAAATATGGTATACTTAAACATACTTTAAGCTGCACAATTGTGCAGAATTTCATCATATTCACGGCATTCTTTGGAAAACAAAATTTTTTAACCACACTATCAATGGAAAGAGTGTGAATACGTAATTGCTTGAATTATTAGCTATTCACTCACATGCACTCCCTAAAATTGGACTTTAAGATTCCCGATCCTCAACGTTAATGAGGAAAAATTAAAGATGTTTATTTTTTTGATCAGAAATCTTGCTGCCTCGAATCTCTTTTGATATCTGGCGAGCAGCCTGACATGAGGCAAGTGCCACGGAAAGGGGCCAAAGGTGAAGAAAGTTTGGGGGAGCCACCATGTAGCTCATGCTTTATTTCACATCGATACATGATCAAAACGGAAGACAAAATTGCTGCTTGTAAACTAAATGTGCATTTCAAGTCAGCCATTGAACGTTCTAAAATGCTAGATTAAAGATACCCAGAGGGTTGGTCTTCAGTGGTAAGGGGTGATGGTTAAGTGTCATTATCTGGATGTGGACAGTTATGAACTACAGAGTGACTTTGTATTTTCTACGTTCTGAACTTGAGAGTGCACTGAAGGCGGATTGTTTTTGCTGGAATGGAGGAGATAAAAAAAGTCGTTATAATCAGGCGATATTAGAATACCATTATGGTCATTGATGGCATCCCACAATGCAATGGAACTAAACCGGACTGAAGTGCAGACTGAGCTAAGCGCGAATGATAATTATATTTAAAATAACCTATTTTTGTAAGTCTAACCATAAACCCTCCTCCACTGTGTGTCTGTGTGTGTGTGTGTGTGTGTGTGTGTGTGTGTGTGTTTAGATGTATGTGCTGATGAGTGAGTCTGAAGATAGGAGAACAGGACACTGGGTGTCTCTCCTTGATCCAGATCTGCCTGTCTCTGACCCTCACTAATGAGCTTATTGTCACGAGGGGCCACATCAGGGCTCTGGGGATTCTGACATAGCTGTCCCAGTGTTCCTAACCACTGGGCCATCTCTTCGCACGATCCATTGGCTTCGATGTAATCTCTGACTTGAGCTACTAAAATGTTCTCCAAAACAGAAGTGGGAGCCAAGTTGCCTTGAAATTGTGTGTGTCACAAAGCATGCCTGCACGAGTATTTATGAAATATATTCTCCTAGCGAACTATGAAACCATGCCATTTTTTTGTATAAATTTAGTCATGAACTGTATATCTATAATACATACAGTATTATATAATATAATATAATAATAATGATACAACTATGGCCCATACTCTCTAAAGCTTGGGACTTCAATATGTGACTTTGGGAGGTACACAAATCAATCCACAACACAATCAATCTAGCCATCCCAAGACAGAGCCTTCTCACAACACCTTGAAAGACAGGAAGGTTCAAACCATCAGATTAAGGGTCAGTTTCATCTGCGAGCTTGGCTTACTTATGATTACAGTTATTCACTGCTCTGGCCCACTGGTCACCTTATCAGGCTTTCAAAAGTTTCCAGAAGAAATCCACTGTGGACAATAAAAAACTGCCCCCTAATTACCACGAAGTATAAGAGCTGCATTGAAATGCCGTCTGTTTTCAAAGAAAATCAGTATGAGGCCAGTACACTGACTTCATTCTTGGTTTGGGGATACAATGGAAACAATATTCTGAGTCAATGCATAGGGACCACAAGAGAATAGTTAACCTTACAAAAGCCAGATGCACGCCACCTTTATGAAGCTTATGACCACAGGTAATAGGACAAACACTATTCCATAACCTAAGGAACAAATATCTAGGCATTCTTCAGGGGAAATCAGAAAGCTCGGGGCCACGCTTCACCTAAGCTGTGTATATTATTAGTCTCCTATGGGTGTTGTGACAGTAGATCACAAGCTTTAGTAATGAGAGCCAGGCACTCTTTCCTAGTTCTGGATGGCAGCGGTCTGATGCCATCCGTCCTGACGCCATCCTCCCCTTCTGCTAACTTCTGACATTCTTTAGCATCTGGGCATTGCTAAAATAGTTGGCACTGTCTTCATGTATCGCTCTAGTTAGAAAATTTGCTCCCTCCAAAATTCATGATGCCATTTAATTGTACTGGAACAATATTAACAGATGGACTCTCTTTGTTTGTTTTTTGTCTTTTTTTTTTTTTTGAGAGTTCATGTAGCTGCAGCTGACCCCAAACTGTCATGTAGCCAAGGATGACCTGTGAACTTCTGATCTCCTTGTCTCTCTTTCTTGGGTGTTGGGATTCCAGGCACATGTCACGACGTCCGGTTTAGGTCATACTGTGAATTCAACTTAGGGCCTAACATATGTTACACCAGCACTCTGCATCCTAAGTTGAGAAGTGGGACTTCAAAGCTTCCATGTGTATGAGCAGGGTAGATGCCGTCACTAAAGTGCATGACACCTCTTGCTCTCTTCTTCAGACATCGTTTTTGCCATGTTGTGATAGAGCAAGAAGACCTTGCCATGTTCCAGACCTTGATCTTGGACATTCCAGCCTCTACAACTGTGAGAAAGGCATCTATGCCTATTCCAAATGACCCAGCCCCTTATTCCATTTTATGAATGTCAAATGGACCTAGACACAAGCTGTTCCTTGGAGGATCTTTCCTGCTCTTCTGCTTATCTTAAGAATGCTCATCTTTGACCAAGATAAAAAGCCTACCTAGATTAACCAGGAGACTTTCATATTAGGATCTTTAAGACTCTTTCATCCCATCCCCACCCGGACACACAAAAGATCATTTGTATGTTCTTGGGGTTAGAACATGGACATCTACGGAAGGACTATTATGAAGTCTATTCCACAACCGCCTGACAATGACTTTCACTCTTAAAATATCTTAAATGTGGCGTTATATTAGTATCCTATTTTTATTTTATTTTATAGGATTTATTTTAATTTTTTAAATTTATACGAGTAGACTGCAGCTGTCTTCAGACACACCAGAAGAGTGCATTGGATTCCATGACAGATGGTTGCGAGCCGCCATGTGGCTGCTGGGAATTGAACTCAGGACCTCTGGAAGAGTAGTCAGTGCTCTTAACCACTGAGTCATATCTCCAGTCCTATATTAGTATTTTGGCTAAAGTATGTAACTGAGAGAAAGTGGAGACTGGCGGTAACCAGTACAGCACTCAGTCCATAGATGATAGCCCGTTGACATTCTGCAGGTCTTCACCAGTTCCTTGGAGTCTGCTGCACCTCCTGGATATAGGTCCCCTCCCTTCCCATATCTGCATGTCAGGCATATATAGTGCAGGTTGTTCTCCTGTGTCTCTCCTCGGAGCTTTTATCTGACAATCATAATTTATTCTGTTGAGTCCTGAGGGCCTGGTTTACTTTATCTGTCCATCCCTTGAGTTTTAGCCTTTGTCACTGTCTTAGTTAGGGTTTTACTGCAGTGAAGAGACATCATGATCAAGGCAACTCTTATCAAAGCAAACATTTAAATGGGGCTGGCTTACGGTTTCACAGATTCAGGCCATTATCATCATGGCAGAAAGCCTGACCGCATGCAGGCAGACACGGTGCTAGAGGAGCTGAGGGTTCTACATCTTGGTCCTAAGGCATCCAGGAGAGGACTCTTTCCTTCCTGCAGGTAGGCAGGAAGATGCTTTCAAAGTCCATCCCCAGACTGAAACACTTCCTCCTACAAGGCTACAACTATTCCAACAAGGCCACACTTCCTAATAATCCCACTTCCCGTTAGCCAAGCATATTCAAACCACTACATTCCAAAAACATGGGTCTATGGGGGGCCTTCCTAGCTACAGGATAATGCAAAATACATTTAGTCCAATTTCAAAAGTCCCCATAGTCTACCAAAGTCTCAACAATGTTTAAAAGCCCAAAGTTCGAAGTCTCTTCTGAGATTCGTGCAATGTCTTAAATGAAATTCTTTTAAAAATCAAAATCAAAGGCAGATGACATCCTTAAAACATCACAGTATATGCATTACTATTCCAAAAGGTTACAGTGAGGAAATACTGGACCAAAGTGACACAAAAACCCAGCCAAGCAAACGCCAAACTCTACATCTCTATGTCTGATGTCCAACTCCTTTCAGGGTTGTTGACTGTAACACAATTCTTTCTCTGTGCTGGTTCCCTACATTCTGATAGTAGCTTTCATTGTCAAGTATTCCAAAACTCTGGCATCTCAAACAAATTGGGGTCTCCAAGGAAACTTTATCTTCACAGCTTCTTGTTCCAATGTCTGGGATCCACACGTGATCTTCTGGGCTCCTCCAAATGGCTTGGGTCACTTCACAAGCTCTGCCCTCTGTACCGCTCTAGGATCTGGTTGACTCCACTCCATTGCTACTGCTGTTCTTGGTGATTATCCTATGGTACGGGCATCTCCAATACACCGGAGTCTTCCACTGCAACTAGGCTTCACCAATATCCTCTCACAGGCTCTCTTCATGATGCCAAGGCTCAACTTCTTTGCATGATCTCTTTAGTCCTGGGCCATCAACCATAACTGAGGCTGTACCGTCACCAGTGATAAACCTAAGCATCTCTCCATGACCTCTTCATCTCTTTAAAACCAACCTGGTGACTCTTACACATTACCACGTCCAGTAACAGCACAAAGTACAAACTTGGCTATCTCTGGAATATGGCTTCTTTGTGATCCCAGAAAACACTTCACAGAAGATTTCACCTCAGTTATGCTGGTCTTTTCTTAATCACTGCTAACTTCTTAGCTCCAGCTAATGAGTATCAGTTGCCCAGTAGCTCATTCTTACTCTTGACTCTAAAGGCAGATCCACATAGCTGAGCTGCTTAGTTCTGCTACTTGCTGGGGCTGGAACATGGCACTAGTGTTCTATTACATCCTCACCAGCTTTCTGTTTTCCACCTCCTTCACCGCCTAAACTTGGTGTCCTGGAACTTGTTCTGTAGACTGACCTAGAACTCAGAGATCTATATGACACTGTGTCCTGAGTAGTGGGACTAAAGACATGTGCCACCGTGCCTGGGCCCCTAAGCTTTTCATGGCCAATGTGCCTCAAGATCTGGAACAAAAGCCTGTGTCTTCCAGCCTCAACATCTGGATCACAGGTGTGCCCTCCATTTCTGGATTGCAATTCATTCTAGATTAAAAGTCCAAATTAAAACAATAACCAGGTCATAATAATGCCCAACATGATATAACTATCCCTTGTTCAACTGCAAAGCATAAACAATAAGCTTAGGTGGGTGAGATCTTGCCCCTGAGAGCACCACTCCTTTAATTACATTTAATATCCTTGAACACAGGATTTAGCCCCGTTCTACTTCCTGGTGCCCTTTTAATACTTAAACCATACATTTTGGATTCTTCCTCTCTAAGCTTGCTACACTTGAGTCAGACACTCTTCATGAAAGCAAACCAGAGGACAGAGTCTATGCTGGTCTTTTTTTGAGACTTCTTTTGTCAATACAATTAGTTTGAATCTCTTCACCTTAGCCTTAGGCAAACTCTTTAGACAAGGGCAAAAAGCAGCCACCAAAATCTTACAAAAATGGTCTCTATGCCACATTCTAAAATTCTTCTCTTTTGAAACATTTTCAAAGCAGGCCCCTAGAGTTCAAATCTCCCTCAGTACCACTGTCTCCCATGCTTCTAATAGAATGGCCCATTAAGCCCACTTATAGTATTCCACTGCTTTCCAAAATCCCCCAAACCACATTCCTCAAAACAAAAGCATGGTCAGACTTATGACAGCAATTTCTCAGTTCCTGGTACCAACTTCTGTCTTAGTTGGGGTTTTATTGGCTGAGCAGAGACACCATGACCAAGACAACTTTTATAAAGGACAACATTTAATTAGGGCTGGCCTACAGGTTCAGAGGTTCAGTCCATCATCATCAGGACAGGAAGCAGGGTAGCATGAGCACAGTTACTTTCCTAGGGAAGGTTTCGGATCTGGTAACTTCCATGGTTATATTCCATCCATCACCTGGTGGATGGTTAGTGGAATTCACCCTATGATAGATGTTTTATTGCTCAAACCCAAAGAGTTTTCCCCAATGCAACTGATTCTTCCTGAAAGAGCCAAATATAACCTGAGTACCATGATAGTGATGATGATGATGACAACGATGATGATGATGATGATGACGATGACAATAGAAAAGAATGTAGATGACCATAAAACAAAATGTGAATTCAAGATAAAATTCTCCTTTGCTTCTGTCATGGGTTTTAATACGTTTGCGGCCATGGTAACCATACTAGCAGAAATAGAAACTCCCAATGACATGACCCTAAGGATTAATTCTCTGTAGACAACACAGTGGCCATATGTCTGTTTGAGAGCGTTCCATTGTTACATGTTTATCTCATCTTTGAATCTATCTTGGAAAGAGAGATGTACTTTACAACATCCATCTGCATCTCCTGAGATATGAGATAGTGGAGATATGTTATTAATGACTTATAAAAAAGCAGAACAATATAATCATTCAAAAATTACTGGGTGGGGGGAGAGTGGACACTGAATAAATGTCAGGCGTAGTTATATGGATTCAGCTGGCTTCACCAGCCCTTGGCTGAGGCTTCCTGTTGTTATACTGAATACATCTCTTCATGAGTATGCAAGGAGATGATTATTAAAGGGGTAGTGTCATTCAGAGTTGTTGGGGAAACTACGATCTAAATTATGATTTTGGAACCAAATAAATTATGGAAACTACTCGTTGCTGAGGGGGAAAAATGCACAAATGAACATGGAAACCAAGAGAATAGAACAAAAGCACTTCTCTAGCTGCCGGAAAGAGCAGTGCACAATGGAGCTGCCTCTATTAGGACTGCTCTATACGTGAACAATGTTGCCCTGGAACCGAGAATCAACATCTTTAATGAAAAAGCAAAACACGCCCGCCTGCTATATGAACATTTACCTTTTAAGGTTCTGTTCTGTTACAGACTATATACTTAATTTTCTTTTCTTAAGCAAATATGTACTTTAAGCACATATATATCTTTTCTTAAGCAAATACATATGACACGTAATGTAAATGAAAAAATAATTTATAACTGGAATGGTAATCTTTATCATATTTTTTTCTAGCATTTGAGTTAATCTCGGATGCTTGGGAATGTGTTCTAGTAATTTATATACAAATCTATTATAAATGTACACTAAAACCTAGGAGGTTTCTCCCTCATCACTATTGTCATAACTCTTATGGGAACATGTTAGAAAAACACCCGAGTGAGTCTCCATCGTACTCAAAGAAATAGCCGAAGACCTTATGTGACCCTCAAGGCCTTATCTGAGCCTCGGCCATCCATACATAATGGTTCTTTTCACATCTGTGACCCAGTCTCCAAACCCATTTGCTGCTTTCTGGAACACATTCCTCATTCAGAACCTTTCCTACTTCCTCTATCTAGGATGTTCTTTAAATCAACAAATTTGTGCCGCCATCATTCCAGCAAATGGGCTTTTCAAAATTTTCTACCCAAATTGGTACACATCCATATGGATAGATTTGAGGCACTGGGTAGATTCCATACATGTCGGTGTCCCTAACTCACTTTACTAGTTGGCTTGCAAAGCCTAGTTTACAAGACTAGGACAATGGGAAATGCATCAAGTCTTTTGTGGTTTTGCCAAAGTACATGGTATCTAAACACATGGTTTGCTAAGTACATGCTACTAGGCATGCTAAATAATCCCATACCCAGGAAACTTGGACATTTCAGTCTCTCTGCTTAGCACTGTCAGTCACTTGAAAAGTGAGAATGGAATTTTAAAAACAGGTATCTCTCTTCTATGCTTTGCCTTTTATTGTTTATCATGGGATGCTCATCATGGGCTGCTTATCATGAGCTCAGAACTACAGGGAAGATGGAGAAGGAGAAGAAGAAGAAGAAAAAGAAGAAGAAGAAGAAGAAGAAGAAGAAGAAGAAGAGGAGGAGGAGGAGGAGGAGGAGGAGGAGGAGGAGGAGGAGGAGAAGGAAGAAGAGGAAGAGGAAGAAGAAGAAGAAGAAGAAGAAGAAGAAGAAGAAGAAGAAGAAGAAGAACAACAACAACAACAACAACAACAACAACAACAACAACAACTCCACATTTTTCTGCCACAAGAAAAGCCTATGTCCTTATAGGGTCCTCTGCATATTGATGGAAATAATCCATTACCTCTCTATCAAAAATATTATTTTAACTTTCTTCTGGAGTCCTTTGATTGCTTTACCAGAGATGCCATTGTTTGAAATTATCATAGAAGCACTAGAACAAACACAAAAGGAAATCTTATGGTGATCACACACACACACACACACACACACACACACACACACATACACTGGAGCAGACCTGTGACTTGCTTCTAATTAAAAGGATATATCAAAGGTGACTAGATGTCACCCAGTGACATTCCTTTATGTGCACAGGATGCTTCTCTTGCTCTGTTGCTAATGTTATGAATTGTTATGCTATATATGCTGACTTGGAGACTTGTTTTAATAACAGGTTTGCAATAGCATCTTGCTCCCTTTGCTGGCTTTGGAGAACCAAGCAGCCATGTGTCCAGTACCGCAAAGGGCAACCTGAGAAGACTGAGAAGCAATGCTGTCATCCCCCAGCCAAGCCTTCAGATGTGAATGCCGCACTGCTCACCCTTAGATTCCAACCTTAGGTTCTTGGCCCATGAAAACTGTGAAATAATTAATGTTGTTTTAAGCTGCCAAGTTGTGATATTTTGCTATGCAGCATAGAAAATGAATATATTTCTGTCTGGTAAAGTTTCAGGGCTGAAAAATGAAGGAGACGTAGAAGAATTACTGGTCCTCACGAAGTTCACTGTCACTGTTAGGCTTCTGATAGTTTTCACTTTTGGGCTACATGTCCCCAAACAAAACAAAAAACAAAAACAACAAAACAACCCAAACTGGCTAACAGATAAAAGTAGAATCAATTAGAAAAATTCTGGGAGGCTCATAAGAACAAAAATTTACACTTCTTCAAGCAAGCAAGGCACTAAGTAAGATATGAGACAGCCAGAAAGACTCACCATTTATGTTTTAATGACTTTGAAGACAATAACATTTGTATCTGTATGACTGGAGTACACATAGCTCCAAAGACATAAGAAGAAAAAATTAACAAAATTAATATTATACGATGAGCTGAAAATTCATTGTTAATAACAACATACATCCCTGTAAGTACATATTGGTCAAGAATGAACTAACATGACCAGTGCTTAAAAACCTCAAAGTGACTAAAAATTGAGATGTTTGCAAAATTCATAGCTTATCTCATATTTCAAGATTTTAATTTGTGAATGAAATGATTTGATTACATTGTTCTTGGAAGTCAACTGTCTCTGGGTTACTATGCATGCCACAGGTGAACTGAAGTGGCCTTTGACAAACTTTGAGATAAACCATGCAGAAACAGACCATGCCATATATGACAAATGATTAATAGTAAAGTTGATTATTTTTAATGAGTCACGAAATGGTAATAGTAAGCACAAGTATATGGGCAAATATAATAAAGAAACATCCTATTTCAGTCTTCAAATAAGACACGTACTCTTACATAAACAACATGGAATATCGCTTTTACATAAATAAACTGTACGATTCAACCCTTTAACAATAAACTATGAATGAAAAGGTTTTTGTAAACAGGAACTCAAATTCAGAACCTTTATAAAAAGGTGTTTTGTTACAAGGATTACATGGGGTTTTTAAAAGTGCTGCATGCGAATCATTTACACGCTCAAGGCTCTGCGTCCTTAGTGTAAAGAGCCACGACAAACCACTAAGAAGAGCACAGATAACAGACAAGAGAAATGTAATTTGGTCATACAAAAGAAAGCTATATGAGCCGGTGATGGTAGCACGTAATCTCCATGAATTTGAGGCCAGCCTGGTCTACAGAGAGAAAGCGCCAGAAGAGCCAGGTCTACATAGAGAAACCCTGTCTCAAAAAACAAAAACAAAACAGCGTACAAAAAAAATGGTACATGAATGGGTTTAAACAAAGTCAGCCAAAACGATAATTATTTATTATTCAAGCTTAGCTTTCATCTATTAGTTCCCAAGGGTGTAAATATTAACTGTCTCTAAAAATCCTGAAGAAGAGATATTTTCACTTGCTGTCTGCGAGAGTATACATTTGTGCTGTAAGCTTAGTCAAGTAACTGGAGATTTCTAAAACGTGTACTTTGTGGGAAATTTTTGTAATAGAAGAGAGGGGGAGGGGAGGGAGAAGGGGACGGCGAGGGAGACGGAGAGGGAGAGGGAGAGGGACAGGGACAGGGAGAGGGTGGGAGGTCCTCAACATTCTTTTGCTCCATTAAAAATAGACCAGCTAAATAGAGTTGGTATGTACAAATAATGAAATAATATTGGAAAGTCTCATACCTATCACTTTGAATAAATATCTAATATATATTGTTAAGAGGGAAAAGTTACATAGCACATGTCCTATTTGGATTTAAAAAAGAAAATATAACATATTGGCTTCTATTCGCATTTCTATGAGAAAATACTTCAAAGAAACAACTTAAAGATGGGAGGGCGTCCTTTGGCTCACAGTTAGAAGGGACACAGTCTGACATGGTGCCGAGGACATGCAGGTAGGGACTAGGCACTTGCTTATTACATCTTGGAGGATCCGGAAACACGGATGGGAAAGAGCAAGGCTGGGCTACAAAGCCTAGGGCCCTGTGCTCTACTGACCTACTTCCTTAGCTAAGTCCCACCTCCTACATGTTTCTCCGTCTCGCAATCACTAACCCCATCTGGAAACCACGTGTTTGAGTACATATGCCCAGAGAGTGCATTTTTCTGCTTAATCCATAACAAATGTTCTATATGAAAATGAGATGATGCTTTTTTGTTTGTTAGTAACAATAACAAGGATAGGATATGTGTGACACTTTTTCATGTGCTTTCCTGTCATTTGCACTACAATAGTGAACTTAGGACAGGCCAGGTCTGCTAATAGTAGACACAAGTCTGTGCGCATCAATTTCTCTAGTTCCTTGGGTTTCTACGAGAATGAGAAAAAGGTTTAGAGGAGTAATACTAATGTTTGACTTCAAAATTGTCAGTTAACTAGTGGCTAAGCGATCTCACTGGGACGAGTCCGGTTTTACATGTGCTGCAACACTTATTCCATGTGCTCACTATACCCAAAGAACAAATATTTGTAGCATGTCAATGACCTAAGATTTGCCTGCAGCAATCTGCACACACCCAGCTACTCAGTCATCACCCCAACACCTCACTGTGCAGATTCTGCTGTTGTTTATCATCTCTGGCGTGAAGCCAAGGGACTTCTTCCAAAGGAATAGACAAGAGATAAACTAAGTGGCCCGGTCTCAGTATCTTTAGATTCCATTGCTGTGAACACTCATTGTATAAGGAACACAAGGTGACTGGGGGCATAAGACACAGCTGACAAGCAAGATACCAACGGAAAAATCTGGCCAGTTAGGTTCTGTATGTAAGTCCCACCTTCAAATACATATTTAGACTACATGTCTAAATTGGAAAATATGCAAGTTTCATTTTCAATAAAATTGCTCTTTCTGAATAAAAAGGACTAAGTGTTCCTGTGCCAACAAGATCAGACAGCAGAAAAAAAATACATTTGTTTAATTATAGACTTTCAAGAGAACAGTACATTCTTACAAGAGACCTTAGGATACACTATCAGGCCAGGCACCGAATGGGGTGGCATTTGGTGTTCACATTGTTATTGCAGGATTATCTGCAAGGAAAACAAATCTGTTTCTAGAGTCATCACACACACACACACACACACACACACACACACACACAGAGAGAGAGAGAGAGAGAGAGAGAGAGAGAGAGAGAGAGAGATCGAGCAAGGTAGGATTCAGAACACAAGCTTTCTAGGTCATTTTCTAAACAGGGTCATTTACTTTCCCAACAAAGACCTATGGGAGCAGGTACCGTACAAAGGAAGTGTACACATAGGTTTGTGTGGGCCAACACTTTCTCAATGTACAGTTCAATTATGTGCTTTGATCACTTGCTAATACTGATATTGACAGGTACAATATTTGCTTCCGGTTCGAGGCTGTTTCTTTAAAAAGTGGATTTTAAAATTTCCAACATAGCAATTGTGTGTATTTGGAACAGGGTGTCGTTTCGATACATGCACACAGTGGAAAATGATCAAATCTGGATAACTGGCATGCCAGTCACAGAAGACATTTATCATTCCTTTGTTGGGAACCTTCCAAATGTCTAACTGTATTGAAATAGTTGACTGTAGTTCTTCTGCTGGGCTGTGGCCTGGGAGTTGTCTTTCCATCCAGTTTCTCCACTGGACCCGACAGCTATGCTCACTCCAACCTCTCCCCACCCACATCCTCCCCAGGCTGTGATCGACTATTTCGTTTCGCTCCTGCAGCCAACACTCTAGCTTCCACCTGCGAGTGAGAACATGCAGTGATTGTTCCTCTGGGCCTGCCTCACATCCTTAAACATAATGTCTTCCAATTTAAAGATTGTTTGGACATTCGTGTTGTGTGTCTTTGTGACCATGGAAGCCAGATGTGGGGTGGGGTGGGGGTCAGATCCTTTGGCGAGGAAGTTACTGGTGGTTGTGAGCGACCCAACACAGGCCCTGGGAACTCTTCTTGGGTCATCTGGGAGAGCAGTAAGTGTTCTTAAGTGCCTGAATTATCTCTTCAGCCCTTTGTATACCAATTTATTAAAAGAACTCTAATCTATTGTCTTTAAAAGTTTATTTGGGCTTGTAAGATGGTTCAGCAGGTGAAGTCTCTTACCTCTGAGGTTGACAACGTAGGTTGGATCTGCTGGATCCCACAAGGGGAAAGGAAGGAATGACTCCTACAAGTTATCCTGTGATCTATGTACTTCCATTATAGCACAAATGTGAGTGCGCGCGCACGCGTGCGTGCGCGCGCACACACACAAACACACAGAGTTAAGGTAAAAAAATCCATCTTAAAAAGAGTAACAAGACATCCATATCAAAATATGAATCTTGCCTTAGATAGTAATTTTCATATAAAGTAGCTCAGAGTGGATCATAGACCTAAACAGGAGATACAAAAATCACAAAACTTCTAAATAATAACTCAGTAAAAAATTCTAAGTGACCTACCATATAGTGGTGAGCTTTTAGACACAACACCAAAACATAGCCTAGGAAAGAAATAATTGTCATGGTGGGCTTCGTTAATATTAAAATTTTCCCTCTGTCAAAAACAATGTCAGAAGAATTAGACAAACTAATGACCAGAAAATAATACTTGAGGGAAGACATATTTGATAAACTCTACACCGAGCTCATAACAGAAAACAGCCAGGCCAATTCTATAAAGATAAGCCAAAGGCGTGTTACCAAAGAACGTATAGAGACTTCAACTGTGCGTCTGAAAAGATGTTCAGCATCTATATAGGTCACTAGAGAATTACAAATTAAAACAATGAGGTACCACTACACATCTGCAAGAATGGACCAAAGCCAGAGCACAGATACTGCCAAAGGCTGATGGGGATGTGGAGCAATGGGAACTCCCATTCTTCACTGCTGGGAATACAAAATGCACGTCCATCTTGGAAAGCAATGTAGCAATTTATCATAAAACCAAACACACTCTTAATATATCATCCAACAATCACACTACTCGGCATCAGTCAGTTTGTGTCGATGTGGCATGAACGTAGACCGACCAGGGAAGAGGGGATCTCAACTGAGAAACATCTTCATCAGGTTGTCCTTTGGACACCTCTTTCAGGCATTTTCTTAATTTCTAATTGCCAGCCCACCCAGCGCCATCTTTAGTCAGGTGACCTGGTTTGCAGAAGAAAGTAGGCTGAGCTAACCAAGGGAAAGTGAGCTAGTGAGCAGCACTCCTCCGTGTCACTCTGCTTCAATTTGTGCCCTCAGATGTGTCCTCTGACCCACAGCTGTCCCCTGAGAGGCTGTGCCAGAGCCTGACCAATACAGCTGCAGAAGTATGCAGCCCACCATGGGACTGAGCACGAGGACCCCAGTGGAGGAGTTAGGGGGAGGACTGAAGGAGCTGAAGGGGTATGCAATCTCATAGAAAGAACATCAATATCAACCAACCAGACCCCCCCCAAAGGTCCCATTGACTAAACCACCAACCAAGGAGTACACATGGAGGGACCCATGGCTCCAGCTGCATATGTAGCAGAGGATGGCCTTGTCAGGCAACAATGGGAGGAGAGGCCCTTGTCCTATGAAGGCTTGTTGCCCCAGTGTAGGGGATGCTAGGGTGTTGACGTGAGAGTGGGTGGGTGGGGGAGTGCTGTTATAGAAGCAGGCAGAGGGGAGAGGGGATGGGGGCTTCATGGAGGGGAAACTTGGAAGGGGATTACAATGAAATGTAAATGAACAAACTAATCAATTCATCCTATAAACAGTCAACAAACCCTGACACTACTATGGACGACAAGAAGTGTATACCAAAAGGAGCATGCTATCTATGGTTGTCTCTGGAGGGGCCCTGCCAGAGCCTTACAAATACAGAGGCAGATGCTAACAACCAACTATTGCACTGAGCATGGGGTCCCCAATGGAGGAGCTGGAGGATGGTCCAGAGGAGCTGAAGGGGTTTACAGCCCCATGGGAAGAACAATGATTTCGGTCTCCCAGACGCCCCAGGACTCCCAGGGACTGAACCATCAACCAAGGGGCACACATGGTTCCAGCCAAAAATGTGGCAGAGGAAGGCCTTGTTGGGCATCAGTGGGAGGAGTGGTCCTTGGTCGGGTAAAGGCTCAACAGAGGCCCGAACAAAAGGAAACCGAGGTGGGGGGAGGAGGGAGTGTGTTGGGTGGAGAGGCATATGCTTGGAGGCAGGGGGAAGGAGGAAGGGGAGGGGTTGGGGGTCTTAGGGGAGGGGGGATAACAGGAAAGGTTTTACCATTGGCAATGTAAATGAAGACAGCATTCAATAAAAAATAAATTTGAAAAAAGACATGAAATCTTTCTCCCTCAATCAAGTATTTTTTTTTTTTTTTGGTCAGTGTTTTATCACAGCAACAAATAGAAAACTATGATGCTTGGTATTCAACCAAATGAGCTGAAAATTACATCCGACAAAACAGGTGCACGCATGAGGAGAGCAGACTGACTCATAATTGCAGAGATGCGAAAGTGACCAAGAGATGCTTTGATTGGGGAACAAGTAAGTGGGCTGTGGTTCGCCCACGCGGTGGGATCCGATTGAACGGTAAGACCAAGTGCGCTACAAAAGAGGGCAAAGACGTGGAGGGAACTGAAATGCATATACCTGAGAGAAAAGAGGCGATCCGAGAAGGTGCTACCCTATATAGTTCCAAGCTTTGACACTCTGGAAAAGGAGACAGCATAGAGACAAGTCAAGGGTCAGGACGGGGAAGAAAACGAATCGGAGGTCGCAGAGGATTAACAGGGCAGCCTGTCTACTGCATATTATGCTATCTTGGTGCACACAATGGCATTCCATATGTGTCCAAACCTCAGAACGAACAAATGAAGGGTGTAATTTAACGTAAGTCATGGTCTTTGGGACATAAGGAACATTCAACAAATGGAGCACTTCAGTCTGGGGGTCACGTGAAGTATGTGGGGCTGTCATATGAACTCAGT
Organism: Apodemus agrarius; assembly: GCA_964023405.1. Classification (NCBI taxonomy): domain Eukaryota; kingdom Metazoa; phylum Chordata; class Mammalia; order Rodentia; family Muridae; genus Apodemus; species Apodemus agrarius. The sequence goes on along the minus strand of OZ030027.1, from coordinate 21,443,701 downwards.
GCTTTTAGCTCAGTTTTGATACAAGTCCAAAACTGCTCTAAAAACTAACGACTAATACTTTTTTAAATGTCAACCTATGTCAAAATGTTATTTGTCCCACTTTATAAATATTAGCTATGGTAATTAAAAAAATAAATGTTTAAGTAAAATATAAATATCCTGTTCAAGATACAGAGCGCACTGTTCACCACCAAAGAGAAGCAGTCCCACACGTTGTGGACTTTGAACAAGTATTGTCCCTAAGTCAATGCTTAAGATGACAAAGAACTAAAAAGAAAAAAAATGGTTAAGGTATGGAGGAAGTAAATGCTATGATCTTGACAGGTTGTCACTCAAGAGATAAGCCTCTGGATATAAGCCAGAACTACATGGGTAGGGATCAGCCTTCAGCTCAGGGAAAGCAGCTGAGGGGAGGAATTATGGGAAGACGCACCCTAAAAGCGGGTAGAACCATTCCAGCTCGGGTCGGACATTGGAGAGAAAGGAGAAAGGTAGCCAAGAGGCAGCGGTCATCCATCTCTGCTTCCTGACCGCAGATGCAGTATGACTGGTCACTCTACCCAGCACACATGCCCTGCAGGAGAGACTGTCCCTTCAAACCCGTGAGCCAGAAGAGACCCTTCGTCCTTAAGACACTTTTGTTGGGGGCGCGGAAGAGATGGCTCAGCGGTTAAAGGCATTAACTGGCTGTTCTTCCCGTTGTCCTGACTTCAATTTCCAACAACCAAATGGTGGCTCACAACTATCTGTAATTCCCTCTTCTGGTGTGCACGAACAGGATACACATACATAGACACACACACACACACACACACACACACACACGTGCATATATATAAACATACATACATGTATATTTTTAAAAGATGGCTTTATCTAGCATTCTGCTACACAAGTAAGAAAAGTAAGTAATACTGATTAATCTTCTTCCTAATGGAAATATGTCAATTGAGTATCAGCCCGGATTCAGTCCCTGTGAGGCTCCGACTGAGGTGGGCTTGGGGAAAGGGTCCGGACTTGCAGATGAATCACCTCAGTTCCTTTCCATGTTCCAAAGACTGACCCATAGCAGTGTAGTTCTGGCTTATTTCTTTCACAAAACATTTATTTCATATATTAGTTTCAATTTTCCAGTATACATGGCATCATTCCACCATAGCGACAGATTCATAACCCTGGCAACAGAACAAATGTGATCTAAGAAAGGATTTCAGAATAAAGACAGGCTCGCAGGGCTTCCATCATGCTTGTTTTCTGCTACTCTATCCGTCTTTTAATGATGTCTTTGGGAGGGTGTGCTCCTTAGGAGAAGCCCAACCAACATTAATATGATGGTCTCATTTTCAGAGAGCAAAAAAATCAACTCCCCTCGCTGAACTTATTTTGGACACATATTCAAAGTTTTCATCTTCCTCTTGTCATAGAGATTATCTGGACCAAAAAAATATGAACTTCTAAAAGATGCAAATAACAGCTTTAGGGCTGCAGCCCCCTGGCTGCCTGCCTCTCTGAGGTCAGCTGGAGCCACACTGCTCCCTTGGGAAGTGTGTAACGCCACATGTTGTATGTGGCATATTTCACAGGTTGTTCCCAGAAATGAATAACACCACAGAGAACGCTCCAGATGAATGTCAGCTGCGGCCCAAAGGCCCCTTTAATTTGAATCTCATTATCTCAGGGCTTCTTGTTCTTATGGCTAAAGAGTACAGGGCTGTTTTGGACCCCTTCACAACATGCTTCTTTTTGGAATATTTTCCTGCCTTTGGCGGTACACCAAACAATCAAACATCAGCATAGCACTTATGTGCAGTAATACAACACTTCAAGTTAAAGGTTCCCTGTGCAGTGGGAGGTACTTGCCTTGGGTCCCACATACACAATTATCACTGATTCGCTCCAGTACCCGTCCCAACTCTCACAGGCTTCCTCTGAAGCCCGGTGATTGACGTCATTATGCCAGATTGTATTCCTCCATTGCAGACAGGTGCCAGTGATTTAGAAATGCAGCCCAAACCTCCTAATTTAATATTTGAGGGCTTCATGCCCGAAGATGGGTCTTGATAGTAAGTCAGATGCTAAAAATTCACTTGACTTTTTAAAAAATATCCCTAAAAGGAAAAATGTGGAACGGGTATTTGAAATATAGTTTGCTCTTAGGGGGAACAAAAGTAAAATAAAATTCTCCCACTGTCAATAGACCAACAGGGATCAGTTTTATTTCTTCCCTAAGGGATATGAACAATATTGGAATTAGGGAATTTTACATTTTTATGGGAATGGTCTAGAAAAATTATACCATCCCCCATCCTGCTCATCTTCTGTGATTGTTGGACATGGATCTTAGGCTCAGAAACCATGCTTTTCTCAAATGAAATGCATTGAAAATCAGCCCCCATCTGCACCACCATCTTTCCCTTTCTTTAATACATCTGGGCCCTGTCCTCTAAAACTTGTGAATGACAAAAGGGACACTGAGGACTTGCAGGTGTAATTAAAACGAAGGTTTTGAAGTAAGGTTGTTTGCATGGATGATTTCAACAATTTCATAGCATCCCAAGATGCAAGACTTCATTATATCCTTGATTTTGAACACACAACATGCAAACTTTAAGAACCAAGTCATTGACCATGCCAAACAATTCCAATGAACATGGCCTGAATCACGTTAGGTCAGAATCTAGACTACTGCTTTTGAGTTTCGGAGTTTTATTGTACAAATAAACTATTCTGCTTTAGTGGAAACAAAATGGTTTGATTACAGGAAACAAAGACTTAGATCATGTCTTCACCCTCATTCCTCAGCATGTAGGTCTCAAATATCTGTGTATTGTATTGCTAGAATGCTTTACTTTAAAAAAAAGTATTATTTGCCTTTTGCTGGATTGAGCTTCATTAAAACTGATCAATGAATTTTGGCTTGGGATTAGCATAGAATTTCCAACAATTTTTGAAATAGCTTTAAACATACTTCTGCCATCTTGCACTAAGCATTATAAGATCACAACACTAATCAACTTTTTAAAAGTGTTGAAAATGCACGACATCCCACAGTTGTGATATTCAGCCAAGCTAGAAGCAAAGACGTCCAAGATGAGGAAAGAGCACATAAATGCAGCCTTCTCACCAGTGTGCCAATTAGTTTTGCTTTTAATACATGGTAACATTTTATGTATACCGAAGAGTCGTTTTACAATAAGTTTGATTCTAATCTATCGTCAAATATTTGACTCTTTATTTATTGATCTATTTATTTATTTTTAGACGGGGGTCTCATTTTGTAGGCGTGGCTAGCCGGGCACACACAGAGATCCATAAATTCTGGCATCCCAAGTTTAGGGATAAAGGTGTATCCCACATCTGGCTCTGAATGTTTGACTCCTATACCTATCTTATACATCTATATGCCTCGGGTGTAAACAAGAAAAAAAGGATGTAAATGGAGAGTATTTGCAAAGCCCTGTTATAGAGGATTGATCCCTGCAGTAAGATATGCTGAGGTCATCTGTCTTTCTCTAGAAAATGACACGCTTTAGATCTTTTCTGTCCTAAGTGTCTAATCCTTGAAATTCTATGGAGTGATGATTAAAAAAAAAAAAAAAAAAAAAAACAAGTAACAACTTCCCCTAGAAATTGAGAATGGTATTCTTCACATTTTATAGAATTTTATTTCTGGGGAGATAATAGGACAAAGGTTCTGTGTACACCTAACTGTTAGGATGAGTTTGTAAATCTGGTTTCATTGCTCCTAGAATACACTCTTTCTCTACATATGTTCATATATTTATTTTTCAATGTATATTTTCTCGATGCATTTTTTATACAGAGACATTTAACTAAAAGAGAATTTATGAAACTATCTTATAGGCAAACTCTTCAACATCTTCAAAGACCGTGAAGGATGGGCAGATCACAGATGTGACTCAAATTGACTAATTTTCTGTAAGATCCATTACCTGGAGGATAGCGAATGCTAAAAATTGAAAAGACTCAAATGCGAGTCTCTGATAACCATGGTAGTAGCGGTGTCATAGCCCGCAAAGCTGAGCAAACATCTCTAAGGCCGGCCCTCACTTTCTCCAAGGTTGCCATTACTCACGTCTTGAAAACTTGCTTTCTTTGATACTGTCATCAAAGATGGAGAAGGGAAAAGAGGAAAATGCCCGAGGATGCATGAAGCAAAGCCCACCCAAGTTAGCCTTTCAGAGAGAGAGTAATCTGAACTATAAGACAATGAGTCACGCCCTCTAGAACAGCTACGTTGAGGAATGGGAACAGTAAGCCCAACGGTGTGGATCAATAGCAATCATGGCCGTGCATCGACAGTTCAACTTTTAAAGGGGTGAGGTTTGTGTGGAAAAGGGTGTGGGTTTCCTTTAAAACATAAGCATGATTATAAATATATGACCCAGAAATCCCATACCCAGCTACATACATACACCTGAAACTAGGTGCTCAAATAAACACATGCACAGCTATGTTCACAGTAGCGGTAACACACGATAGCTACTGATGAAAGTAAATCAGATGCCTAGCCATGGGTGACTGGAGAATCAAAGTGTGAACTGCTCCTTCCATAGGTAGGTGGCCATAAAAGACATGGGAAGGAACTGTCCTGTGCTGCAATATGGCTATTCAAAGCGAAACAAGTTAGGCACGAAAGGCCACACCCTCTCTAATTCTATGTATAGGAAGCGGTCAGAAAAGATAAATCCATAGACACACAGAGCTGACTGGTGTTTTAAGGGTGTCAGGGTGGGAGATTTACGTTGGACTTTATAGTAAGAGTTTTTCAATAAGTATGGAAGATGGTCTGAAGTCCTACAGACCCAGTGACTGTTCATCCTTCTAAACATTCCAAATATTATTGAATTTTTAACATGATTAATCTTGCATTATGCAAATTTCATCTCAACGTTTTAAACTAATAGTTAAAAAAAACAAAAACCAACCAAACAATGGCAACAATTTTTGAACAATCCAAAGCTACTTAATACAGTGGTATAACATTGTCACCCACGGCTAAGCATTCAATGATTATTTATGAAATCGAATGTAGAAATATTCATGTTCTCAAAAGTAGATTTATTTTCTGGAATGAGAATCATTGTGAGTTAAGAGACCTAAATAAGGAGGCTTATTAGACTAACGTCATCTCAACTTTGAAACGAGGAGCCTCCTACCAGACTCATGTTTCCTGTAGCAATCTGGATTCTATTCTGAAAATACTCCAGCCCAAAGTCACTTCCCAAGTAAGATACCTTCTACCTCCCTGAGATCCAAACACTTCCAAGTCTCTTCTTTATCTCCTTTCCCAAGACAGATGTGTCTGTTTGCCCTGAAAAGGCAAGAGGCGCCTCTGAGTTATTGACAGATGCTTATAAAGAGGCGGGCAGAATGCTTTGCAAACATTTGTCTGATGACAAAGTAAATGAAGTAATGAGCGACTCAATTAGAACCATTTTGGTCTTCCCATTCTGAAAGTGGAGTTCCAGACACGTAGGAAAATTAATGTGCACCTGCTCAAAGCCGTTCCTGGAAAACCAAAACAAACCAAAACAAACCAAACGGAACCGATCTGAACTGAACCAAACACTTCCCCAAGCCCTTTCTTGGCCTTTTCTTTCCTTGCTTCCCCACATAGAATTCTCTTGGGCTTATTGGTGTACATAGCATAGAACTAGGCTTAAAGGTGTTCTTAAGCACGAAACATTCCAGACAGAAATGTAAGTGTTGACTTGCTCACTGTAAGTGTCTTTGTCGGTGTGGACGACAAGGTTTGGATATTTGTACAGCCATGCTGCTGGGCCTTTCTTATCTCATGGGAACATCCTCTGATAACAATGCAGTTTTGTGCTGAATTTCAAACAAATCCAGGCCAGTGCAGGGTTGGCAGGGGTGGGGACGGCGTGTAATTATGTGCCTTCACTCTGTTGTCACAAAAAAAAACAAGGTGAAATTCTTGGCATTTTTCTTTGACCTTTGGCTATTTCTCGAAACTTGAAACAGCCTGAAACTTAAAAGAGTTCCAGCCAATTGAAATGACACTGTTCACCTGAAACCACATCTAACTGATAGAAGAGAGTTCCACAACGCTGTGCTTACAAAATCTCTGTGGCTTGGAACCCATCCCGTTCGGATGACTAATTATTCGGGAAGAACTCACATTACTGTAATCCCTACTTATCTGCAGGGGATCCATTCCAAGATACCTACTGGATCCCCGGAGCCTCAGAGAGCACAGAATTCTATACAGCTCAGGCTTTCCCTAAACATACATACATATAATCAAGTTTCTCAATCTGGTACAATAAGGATGAGTGACCATCTCTAATAAAACAGGACAATTATAGCAGGCATACTGCAATAAGACTCTGAACCTTGGGACATGGCTAAGTAACATGAAGACCACTTACAAAGAAGCATGACACTCTTGTTTTATTTGGTTTCTGTAAAAAAATATTTATTATCTGTACAGTGTTCTGCCTGCTTATATGCCTGCATATCAGAAAAGAGCACCACATTCCATTATAGATGGTCGTGAGCCGCCATGTGGTTGCTGGGATTTGAACTCAGGACCTCTAGAAGAACAGTCAGTGCTTTCAACCTCCAGCCCTTGTTTGTTTGTTTGTTTGTTTGTTTTTGAAACATTGCCTTATCTTGTAGATCTGGATGTCCTGGAACTTGCTATATAGAACAGGTTGGCCTCGTGCTCACAGAGATCCCCCTGCCGCTGCCTCCCAGGAGCTGAGATTAAAGGTGTGCATCACCGCAGCTGGCAAGACACATTTGATATAACTCACCCGGGTAAGTGGCTAATGAGAGAGCAGCATATCCAATGTGAATCCGCTGAGCGAAGGGGTGGCATGCCCAGGGATAGATAATATAGAGCAATTTGAGGTCCCATCCCAATAGTCAGGTCAACGTGTTAGGTTCCAAACACGAATCGCCGCTGCAGAGTGGCATGCATTAGCCACCCTCTTCACGAGACGAAACTGAAGCCATCAGCGCACAGGCTGTCCTAGTTCAGCTTTTCTTGCTGTGCTAAAGACGGTGACCAAAACGCAGCTTGGGGAGGAAGGAGTGGATTTGGCTTTACACATCCCGATCGCGGTCCATTATTAAGGGAAGTCGGGACAGAAACTCAGGGCAGGAACTGAAGCGGAGGCCAGGGGGAAAACTGCTTCCTGGCCGGCTCACCCTGCTTTCCCGTGCAATCCAGAACCACCTGTGCAAACGCGGCACTGCCCAAGCTGTGTGCCCTACCACGGCAATCATTAATCAAGAAAAGCCCCACAGCCCTGACCACACAGATTATTCTGATGGACGTATTTTCTCCGTGGAGCTTCCCTCTTTGCAGACGACCTTAGCTTGTGTCAGCTTGAAAAAAACCAACCAACACACAGACCTGCTGGATGCTAGAAAATGTTATTTCCAATGAACTTCCTAGATGGGGGGTATAGATTAGGTTCCACGGAAGCCAATGAAACTTTTGGGCGTTATACAGTAGACAAACTTCTCATCGAGTAAATTTCCAAGTTTGCTGAATGAGATCAGTGTGTGTGTGTGTGTGTGCGCGTGTGCGTGTGCGTGTGCGTGTGCGTGTGCGTGTGCGTGTGTGTGTGTGTGTGTGTGTGTGAGTGTGTGTGTGAGAGAGAGAGAGAGAGGGGGGAGGGAGAGGGAGACACAGAAAGAGACAGACAGACATAACAGACAGACAGACAAACAGCAACAGAGGGAAGCCATACAATATGGTGCTTTGTAAATGCCAGACAAGTGCTTGACCACTGAGCTACACCCTCAATACCATGTGACCCATATTTTCAATATGAGACACATGGTATCATGATATACTCAGCAGATATTCCTAAAGGAGATACGAAAAGTGGTCCCACACTTGATCCTTGACTCTTGGTTTTATTACCATGTGCATTTCAGGTTCTGACTGGGACTCCCATCTCTCTCTCTCTCTCTCTCTCTCTCTCTCTCTCTCTCTCTCTCTCTCTCTCGGTTTTTCGAGACAGGGTTTCTCTGTATAGTCCTGGCTGTCCTGGAACTCACTCTGTAGACCAGGCTGGCCTCGAACTCAGAAAGCCGCCTGCCTCTGCCTCCCAAGTGCTGGGATTACAGGCGTGCGCTACCACTGCCAGGTGGGGCTCCCATCTCTTGTTTCAGCTCATGGGCACAGTGACAAACTCAGATTGACCTCCCTGATCATGTACCCACAGACCCCCGCATGTCCTCCCACTGCAGCTGTTCCTGTGCCTAGCTCACCTGATTCACAGTACCCCCGGGGTCCTCCCCTGGGGGCCCGGAGGTCCTTACAGATATTCTGAGCATTTCTTTCCACACAGAGAAACATAGGATGGTGTTCACCCATGTGAACAAAGGCTCTTTCGCGTTATATAAAAATCAACTGCTTCCCCCAAACACTGTGACCAACGGTGTTGCTTATCATTACCCCTTTGCTGTCGAGAATATCTGACTCTGGGAGAACAGAAGGAAATGTAGCTAAGGGGCTCGTGCTGTGGTGATCCAGTGTGTGGAGACCAGTTAACCATCATGACAGGGTCTCACCTGGGCTAACTGATATGTTTATCATCTATTTCTGATGATAAAGGAGTAAGGTCAGTGACAGCCTGGGGGGTTGAGAGTAGAGGAAGTGGAAATCTTCAGACCCTCATCCCGTTGTCAGGACAGCACCCAGTCAGTAGCATCTTGCTACGGGAGGGCTGCGGGGGTGTATGCTGGTCTGTGGATACTAAATACCGTCCCTGTGAGACTTAGCAGCTATGCAGGATACCCTGCGTCAGACACGGGAAGTCAACATAATGTGTACTGCTTCCCAGGTGACGGAGTAAAAATGACACATTTGTCTCTTCAAACACCTCTAAAACAGTACAGACTGAGTGTAAAAACAAAACAAAACAAAGGGAAGTAAGCTATAAACATTTCTCATAGATATCATCACACTCAGTTATAATCCCAGCACTTGGAAGGCTGAAGCAGGATGGTCACGAGTTCCAGGTTAGCCTGGGCTACATAGTGAGACACTGTCACACACAGCAAGACAAAACACAAGTAGCAATAGTTTAAACAACAACAACAGCAACAAGACAAAGTTCCTCTATCAATCTCTGGAAATTGAAAACTGCTAAAACTTGGCATACCATCTCTCCAGACATTACAAGATGCAAATAGTAATTGCTTCTACACGACCAGTTTTCATATCATATTCACATGAACTGCTTTTTGTTCAAGAGTTCAGAATTATTTCCCCCCTCGTTTGTATATTATGGTTAAGGGATTTTTATTTCATGCTCCGTATCAGCAGTGAGAGGCAATTTCAGTATGTAGATACATGTTAGTCACAGCCAGCCTCTCTTCCTGGGAGAGGTATTTGAAATGTTCATAGACAACAGATAAACAGTGTCGCTAACTGGTGGCTCCTTCAGACTGAAGACTGCGTTCTTTCCGCTCCATTTTTTTGCGGAGTTTCAAAAGTCTCATCCCACTAATAGAGCAAATCTGCTTTAAGGCCATTTTGAAGATGCATGCCGAGTTCTTCTTGAGTTCTTAAATCCGATGTCCTTGCTGCTGTAATTATTATATATCTTCTCTTCTCTCACAAGGAACCTCTACAAAAACATATTCTTTTAAACTTCTGAATTTGTCTAAATGCCAGTCAAAGAGGGGGAAAAAAAGGTCAAGATTCAATAGAGCTGGAAAAGCAAATCTCTTATCTACATGATTCCCATGTTTTTTTGTTTTTTGTTTTTTGTTTTTGTCTCTCTGCTTTCCACTGTATTTCTCCCAGCTATCCTTTCCCCCTTAACTGTTTTAAGTCTGTGTAATGAGCGGGTATAAATATACTATTGTGCTCTGCAGAACATCCTGCAGCCTGGTAACGATGGCAGCAGGCACAGAGTCTGCGAGCCTTGGCGGTGGCCTTACAAAGCGCCACCTACTGTGCGAGCCTTGAGAAGAACAAGGGGGGACCACTTAGCCCCTGAGCTGCTGCCTGCAAAGCAAAGAGATGCAGGGTTAGAGAATGAGGAGGCTGCGGAGCAGACCAAGGCGCCGAGAACACAGAGTGCTAGGGGATAAGTTGCAGGGGGGACTCCTCCGATGTTGGAGTCCAGGTCTGTACGACTAGAGGTGGCAAGGCTGCTGGGGGACACAGAAAGACATGGAAGACAGGAGACTTTGTGCAAGGCCTTTGAGTGTTGGTTCAAATGTAGACAGAACCCTTGCAGATTTCTAAACAGGATGAGGACCTCCTATTAAAAGATGGCCCTTTGGTTCGAGCCTCAGCACAGCACAGCAAGAATTAGGAAGCAAACCAAGCAGTGTCGCAAACTCAAGGGAAACTATTTTGACCCTCTTTGGAGTCTCTTCGCTCTTCCTAACTTGGACAGAAGTCCTTGGGCTTTAACCACCTGTATCTCAAGCCACAAAAGAGGAGAAAAACAGAAGAGGAAAAGGAGGGCCCATGCCATGGCTTGGAGCTGCGGATGGAAGAAGGGGGCAAGGTGAAGAAGACAGGGACAAGAACAGGCGGGCGACCTCTACGCCCTGCCGGGAGTAGCTGAGCGCTGATGGCGCTAATGCCTTAGAATTCCTGCAGGAGCGCAAGGAGTCCTGTCACCCTCACAATAAGAGCCTGATACAACAAACAGCATGCTGAAGACAGGCAAGGGGGACCCAGGGAGAAGCCCAAGGCCAGCTCTCTGAAGACAGTCAAGAACTGCATGGTTTTTTTTTTTTTTTAACGTCCGGTGTTTTGGGATTACTTTATACTATTTCAAACTTCGCGATCATGTTTAAGCAAGAGAAGAGGAGTGGATGTGACTTAAATGTCAGAGTTGCAATTTAAGAATAAGTCTAATTCAAACAGAAATACAAGTGGTGGCTCATGAGGGAAAGGGAACAAAGGGGCTGTCCTTCCCCAAGGATGACAGGAAGGAAGCAGAGGTGTTAGGAACTTGGCTGTGTGTGTGTGTGTGTGTGTGTGTGTGTGTGTGCTTGTGTCTCTGTGTGTGTGTGTCTGCGTGTGTGCTTGTGTGTCTGTGTCTGTGTGGGTGTATCTGTGTTTGTGCCTGTGTGCCCGTGTGTATGTGTATGTGTTCGTGTGGGTGTATCTGTGTGTATGTGTGCTGTTCAGGCGCATGTGTGTACAGACACGTCACGCGGGGCATATGTGGCATGAGGGACATGTGTATGGTGTCACTTCTCTCCTTCTGCCTGCCTCTGTGTGGTTTCGGGAATCAAACGCAGGCTGCCATATTTAATCATCAGTCACCTTGACCCCCTGAGCCATTGTGAAACCCTTCTTCCTCAGTGTTCTTTGTTGCCAGTTTATGCCAAAAGGCGTCTGCTAAAAAACAAAAACAAAAATAAAAAACAAAAACAAAAACAAACAAACCTGTGGCGTTTCCCCATGCTTTTCTGTCCACCTCAGTGACATTGAACTCGACCTTTCCCCATTGTCTGCCCGTTCTCTGTCCACCTCTCCACTGTTACATCTCTATGCTCAATCCCCATGTGAAACCACAAGGCTTTCTCTACCCTTTCAACTCCTGACCTTTCCCCATGTGAATACTATCGCCTTATCAGCTCCCTACCTACAATATAAATACTCGCCCTTCACATGTGTGGTCCCTAATTAATAAACCACAGACTCTCCAGCCCTGGGTTACCTGATTGCATATCCTTTACAAGTCAAGATCATAGACTGAAATGGTTATATTTCATAGACACTATGACCAAAACCATTTGCCTGTCCACTTCAGAGACAGCCTTTGTGGCTAGGGCAAATGTAAACTCATCTCCCTAAAAGAAAAACAGATTGCCTGTAACCCAAAGGGTAAACTGTATTTGGTTTTCCCTTTTATGAAAGTTGGTGGGAATCTGGTTTGGCATGGCTAGACCTTGTGGGTTGGCAGACAGCCAAGCACATACTGGACTGAACATGGGTTTTACATGTCAAGGCAACATTTTCCATGTGTCATTAAGCTGAGCTCGAGGCTGCTCTCTGGGGGCAGGGAAAGGAGTTCTCTGCCTTAATTTCAGATCTGTTTGAGCAGAACCAAAGCTTTGAGGTGTTTACACAATTTTCTGTGGAGCTGTGAGAAGGAAGCTATATTTGTAATCACTTTCAAAGATGAAAGGGATATTTGCTGGGGCATGTAGAGAATTGAAGGGGAAAAAAATCTTCATTTATTTCCAGCTCTCCATTAAAACATGGAGTTGGGGGGGCTCTCAATTTTGTTTTAAAATAACCCAGGCACACAAAAGTACATTAGGAGATTTTATAGTTTTGATGTTCCCTGGAACCCCTCTCCCGAGACTGGGAGAAAGAAAGCCCACATCTGTTAGTGTAAGGGACACTTTTGTTTACAGAGTGTTGGGGCTAATGACAAAAACTGACATAAGCCAGGAAATTTAGAGGCTAGAGGTGATGCGTCGTGCTACATGTACACTGGAGGAACCCCGCTTTTTCTACAGAGTCTGCATTTTAAAGACAAAGTTGGCGCTAATTTTCAACTCTCTGGCTTCTTTCAAGCATTGTGACAGTCCGGGCTATTTAAACCCATGCCTTTGAACTTCCTTAATTTAAAAAAAAAAAAGTGACCCACAGGTTAATGAGCACTGTAAGATGCTTATTGTTCAAGCAAATCAACTAGCTTACCCAACTCTTGATGTCTGTTCTGAGGACCATGAAATAAACAAGACGGACAGTTGGAAGGACGAAGCGCCACACAGAAAACCCAAGATATTTTCATTCTGTGTGCCGCGGCGCTGACCATTCTCAAAGGTCAAAGTCAACAGTGTTCCGTTTTACCCTTTTTATTAAAATTGCCCCCATGTTAAGCTGCTTTTAGACATGGATGCCTGCCAAATTTCCATTACTAAGAAAATAACACCCAAGTTCATGAAGTGCAGATCAAAACGTAGCAGGTGATAAATTAAAGGCAAATTGGGTGGATAGAGTTTCACACAAGCCTCGGGAAGGGAGAGAGAGAGAGAGAGAGAGAGCCTAGTGAGTGTTTTTTCCATAGGAAGTGGATCAAGTGAATGAGGATTCTTGTGGTGAATTCTTGTTCCGCTCTACTGCAACAGTTTTGTGGGAGTTGCTTCATGTTTACGGTTTCATGCAAACCTCTAACGGGACCTGGCAGAGCATTTTTGCACACGGCAGAAGAACTTTTTGATTCTGGGGTAGCAGTGTGCTTTCGCATCAGCAATGATCAAGTGTTAAACACACAAAATAGGAGATACCTATATTGTTGGAGGGGGGTTATTTTATGTCTCGCTAAGGGTGTATCCCAACTCACTCACAATGTGAATCATTTGCTTACTTGGAAACAGGGTCTCACTATGTAGTCCAGGTACACATCAAACTTACAATCTTCCTACCTCAGCTTCCCAAGTTGCTAGTGTTTCTGGGGTTATTGGTGTGTGCCAGCAAGAATGGCCTGTCCAGGTGAGCCACACTGTTTATAGGAAGAAGGCACACACCAAAATCTTGGTGTAACCGGGGAGACTTTCCCAGAAAGCAACAGAGGTATAAATGAGAGTTAAGACTGTAGTATCTAGAGTTGAGATTTAAGGTGTATCTCTGCCCGTGTAACTTTGAAGATGAAAGCAAGATCTGGGTTGCAGCCTCCTGTCCATCCGTAGGACTCTTCTCCAGGCTAGCGGCTTCGTCTCTCCAAACCCCTTGAGTCAAAAGCTTTATTCATTTGTACTTTCTCAACTGTCTGGGATTGTCAAGACAAATCCTAAAAGATGGTTTTAGTTGATCGTATTGTTCTCATTGGGAGATATGTATTAAGTTTTGTTTTTTTTTTTTTTTTGTAAAAGCATCATTTATTAATTGATACACCAGAAAGGTAAGTTATCTATCAACCCTATACTATAATATTGGTTCAAAGGAATCTGAAAATTATTCAGGGATAGGTGTGCGTTGTATGGTGTGCGTTAGGTGTGTCAGAAGCAGATACATAAGGCAGGACAGGTCCTATGTCTTTGTTAATTAGAAGCAGAACATCTGTGGTAATAGATACAGGAAACAGGAAATACAGCATAATTATTTAATTGGCTCCAATCTGACCATACCTACTCAACAGCCAACAGCATACTCAGTTAATGACGGTCAATTGTAGAAGTACTCCTGGAGGGGGGGGGATCTGATATAATTTCTACCACGGTGTTCACTCTTAACATTTGAGACTGCCTGAGAGACACAAAATGGGAGACACATTGGAAGCTGGTGACATAGGCTCTTTAAATCAGCCCTCTTTCCTCAGGTCTGTTATGTCACCAAGAAAACAATCATTCTACCTTAGCCATTTCCTTGAACCTGCTTTTCATGGAAGTGGGTCTGAAGCACAAAGTCTCAGGTAGACTGTCTTCTGTTGGAGAGAGGGAAGCCGGGAGAAAGATGGAGAGGGGTGGATGAGAGAGAGTGGGAGGGAGAAAGGGAGAGAGGGAGAAAGGGAGAGAGGGAGGCAGGGAGGGATAGAAGGAGGGAGGGAGAGAGGGAAAAAGGAGAGAGGGAGGCAGGGAGGGATGGAAGGAGAAATGGAGAGAGAGAAAGGGGGCTTTGAGTTGGGAGGAGGGAGGGGGCGAGGAGGAGGGAGGCAGTAGATCTTCTAGTGACAGTTCTCACATTGGTTGCTCTGTCAGAGTAATGTGGGTAGCTTATCTACAAAACCCAACATTTTGAACCCCGCCCCCCCCCCCGAATCTTACAGTGTGGAACACAGGGCTTGGCGTTTCCAAAAACATGTACAAATGTCTCCCATGGATGTCTAGAGTTCAGAACAACCCCTTGACTTTTTGAAAGACACAAAAGATGTCTAAGGGATGACATCTACCCTTAAGACTTCACGGTTTGGTTTGGAAGAAGGCTCTGAGAATTCTGGGTTGACAAACTCCACACACGCTTTGAGAAACACCGGGGTTTGGAGGCTGGAGCTGGGGTGGGGGGGGGAGATGTTAAAAGCAGGATTGTGGGGTTGAACTGATAGTAAATTTCCTTTCCCTCTCCCTCTCCTTCTGTAATCCCTACTTTTAAGAATGGACTGTGTGGATTTCGTCGCAGAAGCTTCCCTTTCTGCTCTTCCAAGCATTGACTTGTCTTGAATTCATCAGGTCCAATCACACCACATCTTCACCTAAAAACTTTCAAGGGCTCCTAAGAGCTGGTAGAACAGATGCCCAACTTCCGGGCCCTTTGTAACCAGCCGGAAGTGCTTCCACTTCAGCGGGATACCTTCCTCAAGGCTCTCATCTGTCCCCAACTCTGGCCTGGACTTTTGGTTGTACAAACACCATGGTCAGTTTGCTTCTGGGGAATTTGTGCGTTTGTAATCCTGAACCTGTCTGGAGCTTTCTCTGACTGCCCTATGTAGAATACTCAACTGAACCCATTCTCTATCTACTGAGCACCCTAACTAGAAAACCTGAAATCAAAGTGAGTCAAAATCCAAAACTTTTTTTTAGCACCAATGCAATGTTACAAATGGAAATGCTATGCTTGACCTCACATCAAGTGATGAACTGCAGTCAAAATGCAAGTTCACCAAAATATAATATAAAGTCATCCTCAAACTGTGTGTGTTGGGGCTGGAGCGATGTCTCAGAGGTTAAGAGCACTGACTCCTCTTCCAGAGGTCCTGAGTTCAATTTCCAGCAACCACATGGTGGCTCACAACCATCTGTAAAAGGATCCGATGCCCTCTGATGCCCTCTTCTGGTGTGTGTGTGTGTGTGTGTGTGTGTGTGTGTGTGTGTGAATTAAATAAATAAATAAATCTTTTAAAAAAACTGTGTGTGTTCACTGATTTCCAGTCTCTATAATAAGCACTCTTGGTAATCAACTTAGAAAGAGAAAAGTTCGTGAGGTTTCAGTCTGTGGTTAGTAGCTCTGTGACTCTGGACATATGTTAGCTCACTATATCATGGCAGTGAAAATGGAATAGTAAAAATGTTCACCTTATGGCCAAGGAGCACAGAAGGAAAGGGAAGAGACAAGAGTCCCATATTTTCCTCTTCAAAGTCATGGCCCTAAATCACAGAAAGATCTACGGGGCTCCGCCTTTGCAAGCCTTTCACAACTTCCCGGCAACACTTCCCTAAGCTTCAAGCCTCCAAAACATGGTTTTTAAGATTCAGATCCAGCGGTGCATGAGATGCAAAGAACAAAAGTAAATGCTATATTGAGATGTGGGACTCTTTCCCTCCATCACACATTATGTGCATGCAAACATTTCAGAATCAGAAAAAAAAAAATCCAAAATTGTAAATACTCCTGAATCTGTGCATCTCGAGGTAAGGATATCCAAACCTGCATCAGCTAGTCAACTTCACAGCAGGGAACTCTCTGAGAATTCTGTTTATAATTACCCTTTATTTCCCTCTGCCAGAAAGAAAGTTCAGGAAGAACAGAGTTCTGTGTCCTTTGCTGTGTGCACACTGATGTGGGTAAGCAGAAGACACTTCGCGGATGTACGGATGCAGGGATGCCGGACAGCATGCGGAGAACATGAGAACCAAGATGAGTGGCACACACGTGTTTTGTTTTGTCGTTAACGTGTGCATGCTGTGAAGCGGGAGACACAGGAGCAGTGAAAAAACCCTGGTGCCGTCAGTTACTAATAGCAACCAACGGCAGGATTTGAACTTCACACCTATCAAGGTGTAAAAACTGCTGGGACTGAATGATTCAGGTCTAAGAATGGAAACCATGACTCGGGAGTCCAGTCATAAGACATCATTTTAGTCACCAGACGTAATTAGAAAGTTAAATATTTTGAAAAAAGCCGTTCGTGCGAGGCGACTTGAAAATGTAATTTGGGGCTGTAAGGTGGCTTGATCCGGTGGAAATGACTGTTTTAAAGATGGTAAGAGAGCTACTTGTAAACATTCTTGCAGAAACTAATGGGAGGTAGAAGGAAAACCTGCCTGGTCTCCTCCAATCTGAAAGGGGCATTGAGACCCTGTCATCTCATGCGGCCACAATGTTTCTGGAAGACAAGAGAATCATTTTTAACAAAGGGTGTGTCTATATTTTACTTAAATCATTAAAACTATTCATGTACGTTTATGACAATAATTTCTGTTAATGACCTCACTACTATTACACCCTTCTGTGAAAATTGTGAATATTTTTTTTGCCATGGTGCAAAGTCTCATCAGTGAAGCGCGCTCCTGGTGTTCTACCCTATAGGTCGTCATGAACAATGAATGCTTATGAAACAATTGGATGGTTATACATACATTGCTTTGTGAAGACAGCACCTAGTCACGGAGACCGCTCCATCTTCAAATTCATAACCCCGTTTGTCTCGGCTTATATTTTACACTTATTCATGAGCTGATGTCTGCATCATATTCTTTCAAGATTAATTCCCTTTTGGAAAAATTGCTACAGATTCATTCAATGATATGTTTGACTTAAATTTTAAAAACGCCATTTTAGTATACACTTACTTTGGTCCAGGTCCCGCACTCGGTGTTATAGAAGGTACAAAGACCCAGGATCATCTATTTTTCTTTCTTAATTTCATATGCAATTGGTGTTTTGCCTCTATGTGTGTCTGTCAGATCCTCTGGAGTCAGAGTAACTGACAGTTGTGAGCTGCCATGCGGGTGCTGGGTCCTATGGAAGAGCAGTCAGTGCTCTTCGACCCTGAGCCATTTCTCCAGCCCCCAAATCATCATTCTTAAAGGTGCTTGACAACAGGAAAACGCTGGGCTGGACTTGGCTGTTGTTAAAAAAGAGCCAGATTTGCTTAGAAACCATTGACTTAATAGTTGAGCTTTTACCCCAGCTTAATGAGATGTAACTCAGCGGCAAATAGTGCTTACTAATAGGTTGACTGTAAGCATTAATGATGCAATGCATAAAATATTTAACTTGGTGTGTAGAGCATAAGAGGCATTCACGAAAATTATGTTTTCTTCACCTCCAGACGTGTAACATTTAGTTTAATATGTTTGCCCTTTGTGGGGTTTTTTTTTTTGTTTGTTTGTTTGTTTTGTTTGTTTGTTTGTTTGCTGTGCTCTTGGTACCTGAAGTATAAAAAATAGAACTCTGAAATAACCTTTGACATACAAAATCTCCTACCATCAATGTTTAATGCTTCATTTTAAATGTTAAGTTTGGATAAATAAAAGATGCGCCTCACTCCCAGCTTTATGTTTGCAATTAAATCCCACTCCAGTCCAAAGGTTGGAGTCTGGCTGTCTCTCCCACCTTGCGTCATCAGAAAGTGGTCCTAAGCATCGACAGCGTGCCCCAAAGGCCAACACCAAGGAAGAAGCAAAGCCCTGAACGTAGCCGACACGCTCGTTCAATTTCTAACTAACCAGGCATTGGTACTTATGAACAAGAATGGTTTGCTAGGTACCAAAGATGACTTCCTGTTTTTGAATTGTATGGGTCAAAATGAATTCCGGAGATGGAGCGCTGAGCGAAAATGGAAAGCAAACATGACGAGAACTGAGGGACTTGAACAGTGATTTCCAAATCTCCACACCCACCTCGCAGAACAAGGCATTCTGTGGAAAGACTCTGTAGTTGACTGGGGAATGCTACGCTTTGTAGTCCAGCTTAGGAACTGCCAACAAAGGTCAATTAGTGTAGGAAGCAATTCTCTGCTAATCCTAGGAGCAATGCTAGCAGCCCTGTTTAATGCTCTTAAACGCAAGTTTCCCAACTTGCCCGAACATCGAATTCTCAGTGTGTATGTCTGGGAGAAGTAATAAGCAGTTCGTGGAATTAGTATAAAATTCTATATTATTCATGTTCGCTCCCCTTCTTTGCAGCCCAAATACACTCTTATAACTTTCCCCCCCCCCAGTTGTTCCTTTGGACTGAGGCCAGTTGAGAAGCCTTCCTGTTTTGTCTTGTGGCTATAGAAAATTCAGTTTGTTTTGCTGTTGTAACGATGAGAGTTTGCAAAATGGAAAGACAAGACAAGACAAAACAAAACAAAACAAAACAAAACAAAACAAAACAAGAACTACTGAGCACAAAGTCCAATGGTCTGAAAAACAAAAGCAAGAAGCCCTTTGCTACAACACATGCTTAGCCAAGCTCCTCCGTTCTCCGGAAGTCTATATCACTCCACAGCTAAGGCAAGAACCAGGAAGAACGCTCAGCATCCCAGCATCCGCTGTAGAGCAGTTGGATTTCGGACAGAAGCTCCTTTTCACTTTTGACGTCTTCGTTTAAAGGGCAGAGATTTCTACAATAGTATAGAACCGTCTTGCAAACAAATGTCCCCAAAAGGAGAGTTTCCAAGTACTCATTCCTTTTGCTTAGAAACGTCTAAACTGCTGAGATAACTCAATGGTCTTTCTGATGACACAGACTGGTAGCCATCTGTTTGACAGCACGATGTACCATGGAGTGCCGAGGCTTTGACCCAGTGGGGGAGTGCTTGATTAGTTAGCACAGGTACATGGATGTGGCCCTCACCACTGGGACAAAAAAAAAAACTCTACAGAGAGAAAAGTGTTCAATAATAAGTAGAAAGACTCTTCCAGAGAATAAAAATGCATTTCCTTCTTTAATTACAAAGAAAATTTGTCTTAAATTGTTTTTGTGTACTAGGATAACCTTAACTGTTACAGTCCTTTATAGCAAGACTGCTAACCTTCCCAACCAAGAGTGCCACTTAGGAACATATGTAATATGTAATATGCAATATGTAATATGTAATATGTAATAACATAAGTGTGATGTGTACATATATGTTTTATATATACATATGTTATATGTATACATATGTGTTATATATGTGTGTATGCTAAATACATGTATGTAGTCTACAGACTTCGAATCCTACAAAGTATCATGGCTAGCAAAATTATTGGAAACAATAGGACAATGCTATCACACTAGATTAGAGGGAGAATATAAACATTATACCAAATGTGGTTTGCAAACAGAATGAGTTGTCTGTGCTAGGCAGCATTCCCCTTCGAAATACACAAACTCTCAAAAGGATTCGTCTGGCCCAACCTCTTGCCCTTCGCCTGAAACAGTGCCTTCCATTTTTCAGACACTTCGGTGTGAGGGCATTCTAAAGGGAAGTCTCCTGTTTACAATTTTAAGTTTTAAACCTGCTTAAAATGAAATGTCTGTGTTTACCTCATTTTATGGAGGGTCTGGCCTTTATCCAAATTATTTTAGTGTTTCAGGGCATTTCCCCCTCTTGGGTCAACTCTTGTTTCCATCTGTGTTGAAAAGATGAAGCTTTTGAAAGTTTCTTTACTCTAGCCTCCTATGGGATCTGCCACAGGCCGAGGGGAAAGCGTTAACTATTCTTGGGATTACTGGGCTGAAGAGTCACATATTTGAATATGTATTTGTTTAAAATATAAATATGTAATTTATTTAAATATATTATATATTTAAATCTATATATGTTTATATTTAATTTTAATATACAATTATATATAATTTTTATATACATATAAATTTAAATATATATTTAAATAGGGTGGAAATCCAAAGAAACCAACTCCCCTGCTTTATCTCAAATCCTCTCTCTCTCTCTCTCTCTCTCTCTCTCTCTGTGTCATGTATGTGTGTGTGTGTGTCTGTGTATGTGTGCTCTCTCTGCCGTGTGTGTGTGTGTGTGTGTGTGTGTGTCTGTGTCTGTGTCTGTGTTTATGTGTGTGTGTGTGTGTGTGTGTGTGTGTATGTGTGTGTCTGTGTACACCTCTGTCCACCTTGATCTTCTAGGGCTAACACAGAAGGTATTTTTAATTCAAGAGATTCAAAATCGGACTTGCCACCTTTCCCTTAAAATTTATTTTCCATTCCATGGTGTCAGACTATTAGATTCTCAAACCACAAACCCCAAAGGTCTCCTTTGCCTATGCAAGCTCCGCCTACATACTCCCTCAGCATGTTCTAGGATGCACATCCACTGCACCCCGCCACCCCATCCCCACTGAGCCGCCCACATCAATTTCCAATTATACTCTTGGGCCAGCCACCTGGCTGCTCTCACTGCTTTCTTTCCCACAGTCGCTTGCATTCCTAAAGCCACCCTGCTAGAACACGTATTTGTTCACAAGGCAACCTGCTTCGGTTTTTCCAACGACTCTCTAAACAGCATATGCCAGTCATTGTAGCAAAAGCTTTTCATGAATTACCTTCTTTTCTCTTTACTCCAATCTGAAGAGATGGGTAAAGTGACGGGCATCACTTTAGAGGTGAGAAAAAGCATATAAAGTTTCTGTCGTGTGTTTATTGTCACTGAGGTTACAGAACCATTTATCACGCATGCAGGATGACTAGGTGCTCTTGCTGGTTCCCTCGTAAACCTTCCTCAGTCTACCTCGAATGAACCACCCTCATCCTTTAGCAGGGAAATCAGAGCCAGTAACTGTGATTCTGGGATTTGTACATCAAGGGTCAAAAGCTTGTGAGCCACTGGGGTAAAAGCCCAGGGGCTCTCTCTCGGCAGCTGTTGCTTCATCTCTAAGTCACGGCACCTTTTAAGCTCCATTCGATGTGAATGAAATCTATTGATTTCAAGCAAGGAAAATGTGTCCAATAGATGGGAAAGAACGGTTTGCAATACTCTGCCCTGTAGATGACAGGGTGACATGCCCAAGTATTGTTTTGGATAATCACCATTCACCACTCATTGCCGATGTCTCAGCCTCTTCCCAAGGCTCATCCATGAGAGCCTCTTGAGGAACATGAGGGGATAAAGGGCAGAGCGACTTGGACTACGGACGTGGCCATAGGTGATTAAGTATAAAGGGACCACCTCTCTGAGGAGCTGTGTGACTTCTAAGAAGAAATAGCAGCTGAAATTTAAAAAACACGTCGTGGGTAGCTGAGATTGTCCTGACATAGTCCATATACATAGTTTGATAAATATTTTATTGTTATTCCAGGAAACACTCTTAAAGGAAGACCTAAGCCAGCAATTATGGGGAAGGGGTGTCTCTTTTCCTGGCACGGTGGGGATGTCAGCTCTGCCCTGAAGACTGGATCTCACAGCCAAAGTCTCTGAGAAGACGATGTCTCACCCAGAGAGTCGGGATCCTCAGTGGCGTCTCTTTTCCTTGTTTAACGACAGAAACCGCATGAAAATATCTCTGATGTGGTGCTCTGATTGATCCGAGCAAATTGAAGGCATTTAGCTTCTGCGGGACCTGCTCTGCCGTGTTTCTGACTAAGGATTATTTAGTCCCAGTGGGGAAAAGGGGACTTGCTGGAAGGGGGCGTGGCTCCCTCAGGCAGAAACTGATGGTCCAGCTGTCAAAGTGCTGGGCTCACTCAGATCCACCACCACCAAAGTCCACTGCTGACCGGAGGTTGATGCAAATATTAAACAATATTATTTTATTTAAATGAAAGTGGAACTGCAAGGTTCCAAAGCAAACTGGACCACTTTGCATTATGTTAAAGATAACTCAGGCTTGAGGATTTGGGGGGTTTGTTTTTGGCCACTTACCAATACATTTCAAACGCCTGTGAATACAGTTTTTGAGAGCATGTGTGGGTAACGGATGCTTATATTTTCCCTCTGCATGACTGGCTTTTATATCAGCCAAGAAATGACCATGCACCATGATCACTGGCAGCCAGTTATACGGCACTATTAGAAAATAGCATTTACAAACTTTTCAAATAGCGCTGAAAGTCTGTCACTCTGTTGAACGACATGCAAGTCTATATTGAGGATTGCATCTAAAATTGAAAATAAAATAGAAATATCTACTTTAAGAGCCATTTCCCAGAGCACATTACTATGCTTCAAACTTGCCAGGAGCCTAGGTGTTTCGTTAGTGACATTTAGTTACACAAGCAAATACAGCAACACTGTATTTGCTTATTCCTCCAAAGCTATAGTTAGCAAAAAAAAAAAAAAAAAAAAAAAAAAAAAGAAAGAAAGAAAAGAGAATTAATCACCCTTCACCATTGTGAAGCCTCTAAGAAGGCTGCTCCACATGCTGTTTCTTGTCTTTTCTTAAATGGCCTTTAAATAAATATATGAGTCAGTTAAGAGAGGCATTTGCTGAATTAAACTGCTCATTCTGCCAGGACGTCGGTATAATTAATTGTGGGTGGCTCAAGTTTTCGAAGAGGCTAAATTAAGGATGCTAGTTTATTTGTTTATTTATTTAATTTATTGCCCACTCTTCCACAGCAGTCAGAGAACCTTCTGATTGATCCTCAACATTGTTCCTTGTCATAGAATAGCATAGCTAGGAGATTTCATGCCAAACTCTACAACACAGGGTCACAACCAAAGTGGGGAAGCAGGTATGTGTGTGGCTTCAGACTGCCTCCCCCTACGGTTCACACGAGCCCGCGCCCGTGCGCAAGCGCGCGCCTGGACTCATGCACGCACGCATGCGCACTTCCTCTTACAGTTCTTCCTTCCACGTCCCTAGGGTTTTCATTCCTAATATCATACTGTTCTGATTTATTAAAGCTTGTTCAATGTCCGAGTCAGTATGACTGCAATGAGTGCTTTGTGCCTGACAAACCACTGTATCAATCAACACAGAATATGCTGCCTTCAAAAACCTCTACCTACACAGCTGACGGAAACTGATCAATTTCCTAACAAACTTGCCCGTGGGGGGTGGTCTTGGCATGCAGGATGCATCGCAAACATGGAATCATCTCAGGAGAGCTACCAGGGTCCCACGTATCGCAGACACCACTATCCAGCTCAGAACAGCCTAGTGACTGACCTACTGAGTTTCAGACGAAAACTAATCCAGAGTGCAAATGGGGGGGGTGGGGCTCAAAAATGGAGCAGTAGTCAGTCCAGCATGTAGCTGCTAAAAGTTCACGACAGCTAAGAAAGAACAAAAACTTCTCCCTGAGAAGCAGATCTTAATTAATTAACTAATTAATTAATTAAATCAATTAAATAAAATACTTCTTCAGTTATGTTTGTATAGCTGTCATGTAAAGAGTATAAATAAATATTGTTTTGAAAGATGTATGACAGACTGATCACTAATATCTGTAATTTCATATTAAGATAATAGAGCATACAGTAACATTTTTGACCCTGTATTCTAATAGGATAAAAGCATCAAACCAAATAATTCTTACGTTACTACACAGTGCGTATTGTAATAGTTTCCAAAATCCATCCAGCTCTCTAATAATATTAGCTCCATTTACCTTAGCTGCCATACCTTAGGAATAGTTTTGTCATTAACTATGTGCATTTTTTGCAACCACTGTGCTGAGCACAAAAGATCAAACACCACATTTCCTGCAGCTGAAATTAAATAGCAGTGCAGTCTCCAAAACGATGACCATGGCATGCTAATCTGCACCCCCCCGCCCCCACCCCCACCCCGCAACCCCATTCCTAAACTTCAAAGAAAACACAGTTTCCCTTGTAGTTACTACATCACCAGGGTTAACAGGCTGCATGCTTCCCAGTCTGGAACGCTGAAGTCCAGAACGCCAGCGACAGATTAGGGAGGGCTGCATGCTGCAGAAGACGAGGACTACAGAGGAAGCCAGCAGCCGGGAAAAAAAATTCGGGCTACTTTGACCTACCGGCTTTGTCCATGTCTCAGAAGTAGCGAGGCGAGCGAGTCCGGCAGCTGGCAGCCCGGAAGCCCAGGCTCTCTTCTGACTAACGGAGGGAGCACCCTGCCCTCACTGATTATCAGCCCTTGCTGGCACACAGAACACACTTCACGCACTGTCTGCAGGAGCCACCGCCAGGAAATTTATATCTCCAAGGATGACAAACAGCCATTAGCTCCATTACAGGCTGATTAAGAGAGTGAGCCTATCAAGCGGGTACTTGAGTCCCCCGGGGTTTCCACCTCTGTTCTAAGCAAAGGAGGAAAAGAAAGAAAGAAAGAAAAAGAAAAAGAAAATGCTTGCAATGTTATATATGTTCTGCACGGGTTTTTTTTGGGGGGGGGAGAAAAAAAGTGCACATGCTATGCAAAAACACACTGCTCTCCAAAAGATGCCCGAGCCAACAGGAACAGGAAGAGACAAGGATAATTGAAAGGTAACAAGGAATCTCCAAAAATACTACACTAAAGGATCTTTTATTGGGGGGTTAGGATAAATGAGCAGCGTCAGCTCTTATCACTAACATCACAGAAAGACTGGTGACATTTCCATTTAAGTGTATAAAGTGTTTTTATTTTTGTTGGGGGGACCAGGGGGAGGCAGATAGAGTTTAGGAAACGCGTGCCTGTTTGACTTTGATGGTGTTTTATTATAATTAATTTCCATATTCCTGCTCAGAGTTTTTATCCACCTGTCCTCGCAGCAAAACATAAAGGAATCTCATTAATGTCAGTAATGATCAGACACGGTTGCCAAAATATATCGGGCTAAGACTCTGCTGTGTCCGAATTCTCTGCAGCCATTTGAGCTGTGGACACCTCAGGGTCAAAAAGGGATGAAAAGCTAAGACACCGTTGCACTGAGTTTCCGTAATTTGTCTGTGGAAACAAGACCCCCAAAGACACTCAGAACTGCTGACAATATGAGACTATAGGGACCTGCAGGGTTCAGGAGAAATAGCCACATACCGGACCATGTGGTTACGATCCTATAAGATCCTGGAGTCCAATCAAGTCTGCTTTCTGCGTTTTGTCAGGTGTAGGAAAAAAGATTTATAGTGACCTCCCCTGACCTGTGGTATAATAAATACACACTGTAACGAGGCTCTGTGGGACTTCTGTTCTGAAAGGTTAAAAGGAAAATTAAAAAAGTCCAGGAGCTGGTGATGTAGCTCAGGTATTAGGAGTCCTTGTTTAGCGTGCATGGAGCCCTGGGTTCACCCCCAGGTCACCATAAAAACCAGGCACTGTGATGTACACCTGTAACCCCTGTGCTGGGAAAGCAGGGGTATGTCAAAGTTCAAAGTCATCATCAGGTACTCAGCAAGAAAACAACAACAACAATCAGTGGTCTTACTGTCTCCTGGGGTTGTCAAGTCATCAAAGAGGGGGTGGGTGGTTGTTAAGCATTTATTTCACTGGAACTCCTAACGACAAAGCACTCACAACGTCTTTAGTCCTCCATGGCAACTGGGTTAGATTACCAGCGTTGCTGCTGTGAGTTCAGGCACCTCGATAGCTCTTAGGTTCTTTCGCAGGTAAGTCAAATAAAGCACTGGCTTGTATCACTGTTAACCCTGAAAATTTTCTTTCAAGGAAGAGCAACGTTCCTCGACAACACTGCCTTCACTCTCCACCGCTCTGACCTGCCAATGTCCCAGACTGTTCCAGAGGATGCAAGTCAAAGCAGAGGCAGCATAGGGAGACTTCTAGAAAAAAACAAAACTACCATTGCGGCTCTAATAAGCACTTACAAGATACACTCAGAATCCAGGATCCTACTTCCCTGTAGCAGGCATTGGTCCACCAGGGATCTTTTGTCCCTAATATTTTTAATTCTGTCTCATAATCTCAAAGGCATTATCACTCTATGAATTAAAATTAATATAATATGTATAACACATATACATATGTACATATACATACATATGCTTAAAAAGTGAGGCTCCCATAAAACTAAAATCACTGTGGATCCACACTTCATCAGGTTGCCCTGATTAAGATGTGACAGCCACCCAGACTGAGTGTCATCAGCACAAAATCTAGGGCAAACTAACTATTTTTGAGGAAAAAGAAACAGAGGAATTAACAGAGAAACAAGAAAAAGCGAAAGCACATCCTTTGAACACTGAGGTCTTGGCAAGATGTGGCTGGAAGCAAACATCCAGGAACAGTCCTGATCCCGCAACACAGACACCATCCTGTGACCTTTGTTGATGGCTCAAATTTTTAAGTCTCAGTTGCTTTTCTTGCTGTGCCTCGCCTCCCGTTGGCAAATGGGCTGTGTTCTGAATGCTTGCCTTGTTGGTTATTTGAAACATACTTTAACATACAGATCATGTTCCTTGTACCGACCAGTAAATACTCCTTGGTGTGATTTATCCAAGACCAACAAGCCCTTGTGTGCAGTTTTTAAATGTGGAAAATCTTGTTTCTGTTTAAGTTGAGCTAAAATGAATTTAGTGTCCCAACCAACCCAGTTTGAATGCTATTTAAAATCTTCATTTCATTTACAGTGAGCAAGCATGCTTTTTGTTCCCTATAGCAACTGTAATGTAACTGTTCTATATGAGTGCACTCAGACTATACTGAAGATAATCCACGTTTGAATAGTATGTGCTTTTGCATTGCCTTTTAAAATTGAAAAAAAAAAGTCTGAAATCAGTTGACACCCAAGGTTTTGGATGGGGAGTAGGGGAGAGGGGGGAGGGGGGTGGACAACGACCCTCCAGGATACTCTTGAAGCAAAAAAACAGTAGGTGATAATTTTCGATAGACAGGTTGATTGGCTTGATTTAGGCATATGGCATCATAGAGATAAGCCACATCACACCATGCTTCTATATAGCTTAATATTTAGTTTATTGATTTAAGAACACCAAAAAAAATCTTTAAAATGAGTGGCAAAACTATCACTTTAACTTGTTTAGCTACAAGATCCCTTCAATAATATATTAAGAAATGTGTGTGTGTGTGTGTGTGTGTGTGTGTATATATATATATATATATATATATATATATATACACACACACACACATACCACTTTCTCCTGCCCTCCTTGCTAATATCCAAAACCATTCTAGATGATGCAAGATGAACAGCACAAGGAAACTTCCAGAAATAACATATCAGTGAGTGTCTATTATGAACCAGGCTCTGTATATAAGCTGCATGCAGGACCCAATATCTCATCTCCATGAAGCATCCACTCTCATCACAGTGGCATTTCCTCTTTCCTTGCCAAGCACCTAAAGACCATGTAACAGGAAAGAGGTACACTCAGTGGTCCACTGTCTTCAGTCCACAGGGAGCATCTCTTCTTCCTCTGATTTAATTCAGAAGCCCATCCGCTATGCTTTAGCTGGGAAATGTGTGGGTATAAAATGATCGCTGGGAGCTTTAAGCTGTCCCAGAGATGCCGTGGTAAGAAACTGCCCTGATCTAACTAAATATTCTCTACTGTGTTTCTAAATAGGAGTTCAGTCCTCGCCTTCATTAAGCCTCCCATACGTACAGTTTCCGGTTTGCTTAGAATGGCTTGTTGAAGCAGGAGGTAATTTGAAGCACCTGAACCCACAGACCCCTCCATGACACCCCACCTTCCAACCCCCACCATCTGGTTTTCCTCTCTTTTATAAAGATTGTTTGGAGACGGTTGTTTATAGGATCTTTGACAACATACAGAAAGGGAGGAAACATTTGCAAACTATACCACTGACCAGGGGCTAACATCTAACATACACAAGGAGTCCAAGAAGCTGAGGAGCAAAATATCCCCCCAAAGAACCTGATTTTTAAACTGAGACAAAATACACGGATAGACAGACGCTTGTAAAACCAAACATACAAATGGCCAATGCATCTGTGAGTGAAATGGTCAACACTGCCAACCTTCAGAGAAATCCGCATCAAAACCAAGAGACGTCACCTCACTTTTGTTATAATCACTGTTACCAAAAGGGCAAACATGTTGGCGAGAGAATAAAGGGAAAAACTGGGCCCCTTACACACTTTTGATGGCAATGTAAATTACTACAGCTATGGAAAAAAAAGCTAGCTAAAAATAGAACCACCCTATGATCCAACAACCACACCACTGCCTGTGTAGATAAAGACAATGAAATCAATACATTGAGGCAACATCTGCGAGTCTGTGTTTACTGCAGGAAACATATTTGTAAGTATTCCAGATGTGGAACCAACCTGCAGGAGCCTCAGTGAGAGGCAGCAATTATATGGCTAGGTATTAGCTGCCCATCAAAAATAAAATATGGAATCTTGTCATTCAAAAAAACAAAATGGACAAATCCAGAAGCTGTTAAGCGAAATAATCCAGGGACGAGAGACAAATGTTGCACGATCTCATTTGCATACAGAACCATAGATAAAGACAACTAAATAGTGATTAGCACACACCAGCTAGAGGGGAAAGGGGCAGAGACAAGGCCAGCTAGCACATGTGTACGTCCCAATGTGTCGGGACACCGAAGGTGATATGGCTTCCACAGTGTACTGCACAGATAGCTAGCAGAAAAGAATTGGAATGTCCTCACCCACCACCACCTAATAACAATTTTCTGAGGTGACAGAGAGGCTAACTGTTCTGATTGATCATTACAGAATTTACTGAGTTAATCTAATAGTATATCATAACCATGGGTCCTAGTTTGGTTTCTAGTACTGTAATCAAACACTGACAGTAGCCAACTTAGCAAAGAAAGAGTTAACTCCATCCACCTCCTAGTCCCTTTCCATCATCAAGAGAAGCCAAGGCAAAAAAAAAAAAAACCCAAGACAGGAACCTGAGGCCAAGAACTGAGGCATAGACAATAGAAGAACACGGTTTACTGCCTTTCCTTCCCGACGTTTCTACCTTGTTTTCTTATAAATCCTAAGGCCGCCTGCTCAGAGGAGGATGGGGACTTTTACATCAATCATCCATCAAGCAATCTGACAGAGGCTATTCTTCAATTGAGTTTCTTTCTTCCCAGGTGACATTAGTTGATGTCAAATTAACAAACAGATGTATGCAGTTAATTTTTTAAAACATTTAGCCCAAATTCACATTTTATAATAACAATCAGAAAATATGTACGTCTCCAAGCTTATGTTCAGTTCAGATAACAGTAACAAAGGCCATCGATGTCCTGGGCCTTCGACGGTATTGATGCGAATGCCTTGAGGCTGGAGAGAGCTCGGTGGTTAAGAGAGCTGATGCTCAATCCTGGGAAAGAGAGTTTGGATCCCAGTCCCCTTTTGTAGCTCCAGCTCAATCCAGAGGCCTGAACAATTGCTGTAGCTGGGAATTGCTGCTTTCTAGTGGAACTGGGGAAACTTGGGGCTCAGATTCAGAGAGAGAGAGAGAGCGCGCCTGCCTCAAAGGAATAGATGGAGTATGATAGAAGAGGGGGCCTAAGCCCTCTCCTAGACTCCATGGCATACTCAGACCTGTCTTGGCTTCCTATAAAGTGACACGGGGTTCGCTAATCACAATTCATCTCGCCATTCTGGGCTTGAACGTGGGTCTCTCCCATACATGGCAAATTAAACTGTACTTTAGCCCTTTGTATCATTTCTTAAGTTTCCTAACAGATGTTCCCCCTGCTTGGGGGGGGGGGAACTATAAGGGAGAAACTGGGGACAATCATGCTCTAGTGGGATTAGGGGCAGTTCAAATGGAATCTGTGAACAGGCAAAGCCAAAGACACATCCAAGAGACAGGATAGTTCTAGGAACTCGGGTTAAAAATACTAGGCTTCGGTTCTCAGTGGATGCGAAGCCAGACTCTCTCTTACCATGGAAAAATGAAGAAGATAAATTGCTCAAGTCTCTCTGTTGCTTGCACCCTCTTCTCCAACAGCTCCTGTCCTCACAGCTCCTGGACATCAGCTTAGCCTGTTTGGCTACTTGACCTTTTCACATTCTGATTTTTCCTAAGATATACATTTTTTTAAAAATGTGCTGGAATATCAACTTCCCCTGAGAAAGATCCCTCCCAAATCCTTTGGAAACAGATTCTGCTCAGAATCTGTTCTGAAGGCATCTTGGCCACTGACTTAACCAAAACAGCTAGAAGACATAATTTTGATAAGCCAAGTCCTTGAGTTTATAACTCTCGGAAGGCCTAACCCAAATCCCTAACCTATTAACCGACAAACAAATCCCTCAAAAAATACACACAAGAAAGTTTTGTCACAATATTTCCAGGAGAGTCTGGGCTTAAGCATGAAGTATTATTTGTCTGGAGTTTAGACAGCACAGATGTGGGATGCCTGTGTTTTGGCTTATTTTGAGTAGTTAGTTCTCTTTGGAGATTTTCCTGCAGTTGGAGGGTGTGTTTGGGGATTCCTGAATCTATTGCTAACATTCATCTTTTCCATTATGAATGGCATTGCATGTGTCTTCTGGACCCCGAAACATCTTTTTAAAAATCTCGGTTAGTCTCCAGAGAGTCAAACAACCCTATTAAAAAAAATGGGGTACAGAGCTAAACAGGGAATTCTCAACTGGAGAAACTCAAATGGCTCTAAAGCACCTAAAGAAATGTTCAGCATCCTTAGTTATCAGGGAAATGCAAATCAAAACAACACTGAGATTCCACCTCACACCAGTCAGAATGGCTAAGATGAAAAACTCAGGAGACAGCAGATGCTGGAGAGGATGTGGGGGAAAAGGAACACTTCTCCATTGTTGGTGGGATTGCAAGTTGGTAAAACCACTCTGGAAATCAGTTTGGTGGTTCCTCGGAAAATTAGACATAGTACTACCTGAGGACCCAGCTATACCATTCCTGGGCATATAGCCAGAAGATGCTTCTTACATGTAATGAGGATACATGCTCCCCTATGTTCATAGCTGCCTTATTTATAATAGCCAGAAGCTAGAAAGAACCCAGATTTCCTTCAACAGAGGAATGGATACAGAAAGTGTGGTACATTTACACAATGGAGTACTACTACTCAGCTACTAAAAACAATAATTTCATGAAATTCTTAGGCAAATGGATGAAACTAGAAAGTGTCATCCTGAACGAGGTAACCAAATCACAAAAGAATGCATATGGTACGCACTCACTGATAAGTGGATGTGAGACCAAAAGCTCAAAATAAACAAGTTACAATTCACCCAGCACAGGAAACACAAGAAGAAGGAGGACTTAGGTGAGGGTGCTTTGGTTCCTCTAAGAAAGGGAACAAAATACTCACAGGAGCAATAAAGGAGACAAAGTGTGGAGCAGAGACTGAAGTAAAGGCCAGCCAGAGACTGCCCTACCTGGGGATTCATCCTATAAACAGTCAACAAACCCCGACACTACTATGGACAACAAGAAGTGTATACCAAAAGGAGCATGCCATGGTTGTCTCACGAGGGGCCCTGCCAGAGCCTTACAAATACAGAGGCAGATGCTAGCAGCCAACCATTGGTCGGGGAGTGGGGTCCCCAATGGAGGAGTTGGAGGGTGGTCCAGATGAGATGAAGGGGTTTACAGCTCCCATGGGAAGAATAATGATTTTAGCCACCCAGATGCCCCAGGACTCCAGAGATTAAACCATCAACCAAGGGGCACACATGGTTCCAGCCAAAAATGTGGCAGAGGAATGCTTTGTTGGGCATCAGTAGGAGGAGTGGTCCTTGGTCAGGTAAAGGCTCAATAGAGGCCCCAACAAAGGGAAACCGGGAGGGGAGGGGAGAGTGAGTCGGGTGGAGGGGCATATATACGGAGGCAGGGGTGGGAGGAGGTGGTGGGGGTCTTTGGGGAGGGGGAAATCAGGAAAGGTTTTACCATGGGCAATGTAAATGAAGATGATAGTCAATAAATTAAAAAAGAATCTCAGTTTTTTAATTCTTTGGCACTTTCACACTCATACATAATGTGTTTTGATTACGTCTGACCTCTCCTATCTCCCTTCTCCTCCA
Organism: Apodemus agrarius; assembly: GCA_964023405.1. Classification (NCBI taxonomy): domain Eukaryota; kingdom Metazoa; phylum Chordata; class Mammalia; order Rodentia; family Muridae; genus Apodemus; species Apodemus agrarius. The sequence continues at coordinate 21,411,180 of OZ030027.1, read as the reverse complement.
GACCCCCCTTCCCTCTTCTTCAAAACTGTGATTCCTCCTATTTTCTAATTTCTAATTTCTAATTTTCTGTCTTATATAGTCCAGGATGACCTTGAACTCAAGAGTATCAGGATTAAAGGCCTTCCGCACCATGTCCTCCTGCTTTATGAGAGGTCGGGGATCCAATCTAGGGCCTTGTGCATGCTAGGCAAACATTTTACCAACTGAGCTCTACCTTCAGACTCAAGACATTGCATAAAGGCCGGGTAGTAGTACACACTTGATAAGAGCTTGTTGTGTAAACTTGAGGACCTGTGTTTCGACCTGAGCATGGTGGCATACGCTTGGAATCCCAGCACTGAGGAGGTGTAGATGGGCAGATACTAGCTTAATTGATGAGTCCCAAACCAACGAAGACCTTTCTCAAGAAGAAAGAGAGTGGGGCCGGGGAGGAAAGGAAAGAAGAGGAAAGATGATTGCCACTTGAGTAGTGGTGCAAGAGACTGAGCTCTGGCCTCTGCACACACGTAAAGGCATGTAAACATACATACATGCACGCACAAGCGTGAGTGCATCCTCATGCTTGCTCAAGCATGTGTATGTGTGTGTGTGTGTGTGTGTGTGTGTGTGTGTGCGCGCGCGCACACACACACACACACACACACACACACACACTTCTTAACACTAAGCCCTGAGACTTCATAGTGCTCTCAGATTACTTGATGTCTGGGTCGTAGTGAGGCTTCACCTGTCAATCACTGTGACCTGCCAAATATAGACTTTTTGGTCAAGGGATTTTGTCACTCCAAGTTGATGATCATCCCAGCGCTCTAGAGATATCGTGATGGTGGGGAAACAATGACACAGGCAATTTGCGGGTGGGCTCGCGGTGTTAGACAACCATTTTCCTGGGTTACCAAAGAGCTCAACGCTCCAAGTTAGTGGGCAGAGTGTTTCCAGAGCCCAGCTATGTTTAATGTTCTGTAGCAGGCAAGGTGGAGGCCAGTACCCAGCTCCACGGTGGTGATCACTTTTAAAGAGTACCCTGTGAGAAAGAAGGCAGAGCTAGGCCCAGTTTGAGCAATTCTTGGCTGACTTAAGAAATGAGGTTGAAAAAATGGTGATGCCCTATTTTCTGGATGCATAGCTTCCTAAGGCTACGACGAAAAGCTAAGCTCTCACACTGACAATCAGTTAAGTTTCAGGCTGGTTCAGCGCCCTGGATCAAGATTACCTCCCTCGGAACAGAGTAGGCACCTCAAAGTGTTATTAGAAAGCCTGACCAGATTGAGAGACAGAGAGACAAGATGGTGGTGACCTCAATACAATTCAAAGACAAGGGAAATCAGTAAAGACAAAAAGCTGGGGGCATGAGCCCAAAATGAATAAAGTTAGCTGAATTATGAAACACAGCCCAATGTCACTTACTGATGGGACATGGTCTGGAATGGGCCGTTGGGCAGTCTTGTCTACGTCCAGACAGTAGACCATGCTTAAACACTTGTAAGTGTTGATGTCATTATGGGAAACATCTCTAGTTCAATCAAAAGCCATGTGAAGCTGTAGGTAGATGAAGATGCTTCCAGAGTACCATGGTATTCTCTTTACCATGAGCTTGTTTTCATCAGTAGAAGGCATGTATATACACAAAACTATCAATAAATTATGGTGGAGTGGATGTATAAACCAGTCGCTTATCATCCTTCAGTATTTCATAGAGAACGTAATTGTAGGGATCATAATTTTACACGAGTGACAGGAGAGTGATTATTCCATTCACAGCAGCACCTCCGCACACAGGAGCACTGCATTGTGTTACAGCATCACACTGGTGATGACGGGACCACACAATAAAAATAGGACAATGGAAAAATCTCAGCTCCCTTACAATCCCGCAGAGCCGCGATGCAATGTGTGTCCTCAATGGAAACGGTGTCATTATGTTGCACGTGACTGTCTCTCAAGACGGCTAACACTAAGAGGAACAGGTGAATACAATATTGTAACGTGATTTCATTGTTGGTGACAGATGCCATGTTACAGAAGAAGCTAATAAAGGTGTGTATCAAGATATAAGCAGTATCTATAAGAAATAATCAAGTATGAAAATGGATAAATTGGAAACAAGAAAGAGGCATGAAATTTAGGCCAACATAGACATCTCCTGAATCATGATAGATGCCTGAAGGAAAAAAAGCACAAAGAATCCTTTACATTGCCCACTTAACCATATTGTCATTCATCATCCTTATATGAAATAGCTGCTGATGCAAAGACTAAAATGACTATAGTATGCACAGGGCCTTAGTAAAAGTGAGTAGAAGGCCCAAAGGGAAGATTCTGCATTTAAATACACACACACACCCACACACACACACACACACACACACACAAGACGCTAAGAAAATATATTGGGGCTTATTGACTCTGAGATGATAATTTCATAACTAACAAAAATGAATAAAACAAACCAAAGTGGATGAGTCCTGAAAAAGTACTGAGGTCAGTGCACGCATACACACACACACACACACACACACACACACACACACAACCACACACAACCACATAAAAGTAAAATTGTATAAATATAACAAAATGAAGAAGTTTAAAGTTTCAAATGTAAATAGCTTTGGGTTAACTTTCAATTTAGACATGATGAGTAGTTTTAGATTTTAAGTTAGAGCTTATGGTTCTATAGGTTCTTGAAAATTCAGAAAAATCTACCAAAAGAATGGTTATAACTTGGTGGCATTAAATAGTTGTGTCTAGGGACCAGAGAGAGATGACTCAGTGGATAAAGACACTTGCCCAATAAGCCAGATGAGCTGAGGTTGATCCCTGGGATGCAGGGAAATGTTTTAGGGAGAAAAATGATTTCACAAATTTGTCCTCTGACCTCCACATGCCCGCCATGGAGTTTCTGCCTCCTACCTCCAACACACACACACACACACACACACACACACACACACACACAAATAAAATATGAAGACTGAAATCTTCTCTAAGATGAGTGGAATGTGTATCAAAGAGCAAAGCAAAATGATTCACTGCTGTGAAGAAAGACTATAGAAAAACATCTGTTAACATTTATTTTTATGTAAAGATAAGAAACGAGGCTGAGTGTAGCTTAGTGGTAGAATGCTTACATCACAAGGGCGAGGTCCCGCGTTCTTCGCAAGCCCATATAGATGAAAGGAGGAAAGAAAGAAAGAAAGAAAGAAAGAAAGAAAGAAAGAAGGAAGGAAGGAAGGAAGGAAGGAAGGAAGGAAGGAAGAAGGAAGGAAGAAAGAAAGAAAGAAAAAAGTGATAAGCAATCACCCAACAGAAATATTTAGCCTATAGATTTCCTTGCCATGTCAACTTTGAGACTTAAAACTTGCTGAATGTAGTCCTACTCCTGGGGTTGACACAAATTGGGATACACATTTTGTGATCTGGTTGGAAAAATCTTTAAGACAAAGAATTTTCATTTTCATTTTCAAAGAATTTAACTCGTTCATTGAAATTCCAAAGGAAGCTACACACAGTGATTGACTTTCAAGAATAACTAAGGACAAGAGACGAAAAGCCGTTTGGTAGCTGAGTTTTCCCCAAAGTGTTTTCCACGGAGGTCTGTGAGATTCTGTGGACTCATCCAGTGGTGCACTTCCTCAGTGAGGACTTTGCCTTCCTACTCTGTCATTTAAAGAAACAACCAGATACCAAAGTAAAGGGTTGATGTACCTGTTGATGAAGTTGTTATTACAAGACCCATTAAATCAAGATTTTAAAACATTATGTTACCTATTGCCCTCATTCAAAAATTAATAATTTCCACCAATAAAATATATCTTATTAATGTACTACACTTTCACTTTCAAAATGTCGTCCAACTCATCCTTAGCTTCTCCTTCAAGATGTTTTATTTTTATGCTACATACTAAACAATGCTTTTAACTGCTTGATTTATAGATCCATATTGTCTTAGTTAGGGTTTCACTGCTGTGAAAAGACGCCGTGTCCAAGGCAAAGAACTCTTAGAAAACATTTAATTGGGGCTGGCTTACGGTTTCAGAGGCTTAGTCCATTATCATCAAGGGCAGGAAGCATAGCAGCCCCAGGCATACATGGTGCTGGAGGAGTCAACAGTTCTATGATTTGATTTGAAGGAAACTGTCTTCTGCAGGTAGCCGGGAGGTGGCTGTCTTCCACAGTGGGTGGGGCTTGAGCACTAGGAGACCTCAAAGCTCGCCTACACAGTGACACACTTCCTCCAACAAGGCCACACCTATCCCAACAAGGCCACAGCTCCTAATAGTGCCACTTCCCATGGGTCAAGCATATTCAAACCACCACACACAGGTGTATCAAGAAAGCATGACAACTTCTGTGACAAATAGCGCAGTGTTCTACTTACTGGCCACCTGTAGTATCAATTCATTCTATCAACATGCTGTTTGTCCTGATTCTACTCATTTATTCATTTATTCATTCATTCATTTTAGATCCACCGTCATGACCATCAATAAGGTCTTCATGATTTCTGCTGGCCAACACATTTATACCTTTCCTTAGTCAATGGATAGAGTTTTTTCCTTCTGCCCTCCCTGCCCCCCACCATCTCTTCCCTTCATCAGTGTTACTCTCATTGTTTCTCTGAAACCTCCCCTAGCTAGCAGGAAACGCAGATCTTCACTCCATTTCTACTAATTACCACACAAGATAGACATTCTACTCTGGGCATTCGCACTGACACTTTGCTTAGAATTTCTGTTATTTTACTTCGTTTAGTTTTGTTTTTTGAGACAGGGTATTATGTATCCCAGACTGGTCTTGAAATTTCTGCATAGCTCAAGATGATTTCAAACCTCTCATCCTCCTGTCTCTGCCTCCCCAGTGCTTAAATTATAGGCACAAACCATCATGCCCATTTTGTTTTTTGCTAAGGACTAAATGCAGGACAAGTTATTCAGCTGAACCTACATCCTCAGCCCCCATTTAAAGTTTTCTTCTTTGTGTTCCTTGGTATACTTTTTCTGGAGGACGGAACCTGTAGTGGTTCGAATAGGTTTGGCCCCCATAAACTCATGTATTTGAATGCTTGGCCCACGGGGAGTGACACCATTAGGAGGTGTGGCCTTGTTAGAGTATGTGTGGCCTTGTTGGAGGAAGTATGCCACTACAGGGCTGGGCTTCGTGGCCATATGCTTCACCCACGGCAGAAGAGCCCGTCTTCTCCTGACTGCCTTCAGACCAGGATTTAGTACTCTCAGCTCCTTCTCCAGCACCATGGCTGCCTGCACACTGCCATGCTTCCTGCCATGATGAGAAGGAACTGAATCTCTGAATCTGTAAGCCAGCCTTAATTAAATGTTGTCCCTTATCAGAGTTGCCTCGGTCGTGGTGTCTCCTCTCAGGAATGGAAACCTTAACTAAGGCCGGACCTAACGGACAGCATTGTCTTCATTATCTACAGAAGAACAGAGCGCCATTGCCTCTGGATTAGAATCCATGTTTTAGGAAATGCTGAGGACCCTTGTACAAAAGAGCACCAACACCAAGATTAACTTGAGGTAGCCAATCTCCGCTGTGCAGCCAAGCACTCGATTTACTCCCAGTGCTACCACAACACTCCCCTACTGATAGCGCTTGTGGTTCCCAAAACAAACTTTCCAGAAGGGAGATCATGGGAGTAGATGCTTCCTCTTCCTAGAAACATCTACCAAGCTTGCCAAGCTTTCAGTACATCATCTGATTTAGTTTATCTTATAATTTTCATAGAATTGATATCCACCTATGAGTTGGTAGGAAAATTGCCTTGTTTGTTTCTTCCTTCCTTCCTTCCTTCCTTCCTTCCTTCCTTCCTTCCTCCCCCTCCATTTTTCTTTTTTCTTTCTCTCTCTTTCTCTCTCTCCTTTCTTTCTTTCTTTCTTTCTTTCTTTCTTTCTTTCTTTCTTTCTTCCTTCCTTCCTTCCTTCCTTCCTTCCTCCCCCTCCATTTTTTCTTTTTTCTTTCTCTCTTTCTTTCTTCCTTCCTTTCTTCCTTCCTTTCTCAAGCTGTGTATCTCAACCCAGGGGCTTTTGCAAGCTAAGTAAGTGCTCTACCATTGAGCTACTATCTCTCAGACAGGTAAGTTGAGTTTTAAAATGAATATTGAGCACACTTTGTGGTCTTGCATGTTCTGGACACCTACCATCAGTGTGGATATGATTACTACTGTACGAAGAAGACAGATGTTCAAGTGTCTATGCAGGGAGGAGATCCGGAGTAGGAAAACTCTCTCAAGTCTCAAAATAAAAGCCATGGAATGTAATCCTCTTTCAATACCAGAGAATGGGAGATGAGAGGTGGTCACCTGGGACCCAAGAGTCCACACTTACTTGGCGGTAGGTCTCTAAGAGGATGCATTGGTGGCTGGGAATGGATAATAATAATAATAATAACAATAATAATAATAATAATAATAATAATAACAACAACAACAATAACAATAACAAACCCTATCCTTTCTGAATTAAAGCAAGAGGATGGTGAAATCATGGAAAGCCTTGAAGAGGTGTTTTGATTTCCTCATATAGAAAGCTTGATTTGTTTTTTTAAATAAAACTATTATGTCTGTGTGTACCAAAAGAATCAAATTCTGAGGCAGCGGCAATGGCTCAGTGAATAATGTGCTTGTTGTGCAATCTGAGTTCAGATCCCCACATAAAAGCCAGGTTCCATGACATTCATCTGTAACCTGGAGCAGAGGACAGAGACAGGAAGATGGCAACCCATGCACTCTATGTGGTGACCTGAAAGTGCTAGCTCTAGGCTCAATGAGAGACCCTGTCTTTAAAACGTAAGGTGCAGAGTGGTCAAAAAGACATCTGGCATTGGTTAGGGATAGAGTTGGGGTTGGGGTTGGGGTTGGGGTTGGGGTTGGGGTTGGGGTTGGGGTTAGGGATAGGGTTGGGGATGGGGTTGGGGTTGGGGTTGGGGTTAGGGTTAGTGATAGGGTTGGGGATGGGGTTGGGGTTGGGTTAGGGTTGGGGTTGGGGTTAGGGTTAGTGATAGGGTTGGGGATGGGGTTGGGGTTAGGGTTAGTGATAGGGTTGGGGATGGGGTTGGGGTGGGAGTGGGGTTAGGGTTAGGGATAGGGTTGGGGATGGGGTTGGGGTTAGGGTTAGTGATAGGGTTGGGGTTGGGTTAGGGTTGGGGTTGGGGTTAGGGTTAGTGATAAGGTTGGGGATGGTGTTGGGGTTAGGGTTAGTGATAGGGTTGGGGATGGGGTTGGGGTGGGGGTGGGACTGGGGTTAGGGTTAGGGTTAGGGATAGGGTTGGGGATGGGGTTGGGGTTGGGTTAAGGTTGGGGTTGGGGTTAAGGATAGGGTTAGGGTTAGGGTTAGGGTTAGGGTTAGGGATAGGGTCAGGATGAGGAATAGGATTATGATTAGGGATAGGGTTAGGGGTTAGAATTAGGGGTTAGACTTAGATATGGAAAATATAAGGAGAGAGAGAGAGAGAGAGAGAGAGAGAGAGAGAGAGAGAGAGAATAGACATTCAGGCGTTATCCCCATGTCCCTGAGCCCGTGAGCACATATCCTTCCACAAAGTCAGACTCGTCCTTCTCATAGGGAAAGTCACCTATCCATCTGGCTGTCCAGAACCTCTCAGCCGAAATCCTGATGATTTCAGTGCAAATCAATTTATCAGACACTTTGACTAGCAACCTGGCCTGATGTGATATATCTATCCCAAAACAATTCTTTTCCATAGGATTCTGATGAAAGGGACCTAGTAATAGATTTTCTTCCTTCTTTCTCAGGTCTGTAACCCAGAGCTGACCCTGGACCTGGGTCTCAGAGCAGAAAAGAGATCAGCTAGCTTTTTTAAAATATAGGCTATTCACTATATGTGGTAGTTTGAATAAAAATGGCCCCCATAGGTTCATAGGGAGTGCTATTATTTGAAAGGATTAGGATCTGGGACCTTGTTGAAGGAAGTGTATTATAAGGGGTGGGCTTTGGGTTTGAGAAGCTCGAGCCAGGCTTAGAGTCTCTCTCTGTCTCTGTCTCTGTCTCTCTCTCTCCCTCTCTCTCCCTCTCCCTCTCTCCTGACTGTCAATCCAGATGTGACACTCTCCGCTCCCTTTCCAACAGCATGTCTGCCTGTGTACTGCTGCGCTTTTCATTATGATGATAATGAACTAAATTTCTGAACCCGTAAACCAGCCTCAATTAAGTGTTTTCCTTTATAAGAGCTGCTGTGGTCATGGTGTCTCTTCACAGCAATAGAAATCCTGAGACACCAGGCACTGGACCTAATTATTATCTTCATTATGAGCACATTTAAATTCGACAACAAAATTAACTTTAGTGCTATTATCATTCCTACTTTCTAGATTAAGAGACCAGGGCTCCAGAGAAGCTAAGTCACAAAGAGGGCTCACAGAGGGATGTATGAATCAGCGTGGGAAGGAAAATGGAATAGATATTGTGGGTGGACTGGGGCAGTGGAGACAGTAACAGATCGGGTGAGGATGGAGGGAGAGAGTACCAGGAGACACAATTGGAATTTGGGAGCATCTGGGAATGAGCTAGAAACCTAGTGAAATGGAATCTCTCAGGAATCCAGAAGGGGATGCTATCTAGGACTCCCAGCAATTGGGGATAAGTAGCCTGAATTGGCCATCTCCTATAACTAGGGAAGACTTCCAGGAGAGCGATTGGGACACCAAACCAGACCCAAAACCTTCGACTTACAATTTGTCCTGACTACAAGATGTGCTAGGGTATAGGTAGCACAGAAATTTGGGAGTGGCCAACCAATGACTTGACCTCCACACCATGAGAAAGAGCCCACACCTGACACCCAGAGGGAGACCTAAGTTAGAACCAAACGCAACTGAAAAAAAAATCAATGAAACATAATATTCTGCAATATTCATAGATTGATGCCTGGCCCAGCTTCATCAGAGAGGCTTCATCCAGCAACTGACAGAAACAAATGCAGAGACCCACAGCCAAATATCCGGCAGAGCTCTACCGAAGAGAAGGGAGGAAGCTAGAAGGGTCAAGAAAACCACAGAAATCCTACAGAATCAATTAACCTAGACTCACAGGGGCCTACAGAGACCGAAAGGACAACCAGGAAGCCACAACGGATGCAGTGGAGGCCCCCTACATATATGTCACGGTTGTGTAGCTTGGTCCTCTTGTAGGACTCCTAATAGTGGGAGTGGGAGGCTGGCTCCGACTCTTTCACCTGCTTTTGGGATCATTTTCCTCTCTGGTCCAGCTTTAATACAAGGGTAGGGGTACCTAGTCTCACTGCAACTTAATATGTCATGTTTGGTAGATACCCACAGGAGGTAACTCAGAAAGCCACCTGCCTCTGCCTCCCAAGTGCTAGAATTAAAGGCGTGCGCCACCAACCTTTAAACATATTTTAAAAAAGAAAGTAGAGGAGGAGGAAGAGGAAGAAAGGAAGAAGAAAGAAAGAAAGAAAGAAAGAAAGAAGGAAAGAAAGAAGGAAAGAAGGAAAGAAGGAAGGAAGGACAAGAAAGGGGAAAGAGGAGAAAGGGAGGAAGGGAGGGAGGGAGGGAAGGAGAGGGGAGGGAGAGAGGGAGGGAGGGTGGGAAAGGAGGGAAGGAGGGAGGGAGAGAGAGAGAGAGAGAGAGAGAGAGAGAGAGAGAGAGAGAGAGACTGAGAGACAGAGACCAGGGCTCAGTGAGACTTTTCTCAAGATAGATCTGTGGCTCTATGGGTATTGCTTTTGATGCACTAGTGTGAGGATCTAAGTTCAAATTCTCAGGACCACATAAAGTTAGGCACAGTAGCATATATCTGCAATTCCCAACAATCCCAAAGCATCTATGGTAGAGACCTCTGGAACCTCAAGGACCAGTTGCCTGATGTGGTGAACAAGACACCCTGTCTCAAACAAGGTGGAGGGCAGCCTAATTTATACATACACACACATATGCTGGCATACACATACACACTCACAAACACACGCATACACTCACACACACACACACATGCACATCACACACAAACACACAAATGAAAAAAACAAAACAAAAAGGAGATCTAAAATCAAATTTAGATCTACTTCACCAAAGCATCTTCATTCTGAATGTCCCATTTACATTTGCAGCCAGAAATGGCAAAATTCAGTATATGAACCTAGCTTCTTAGAATTCTAATTGTATTGCATTCCTAGTTTTGGTGTGAAAGAACTTGTTTTAAGATCGTAGGTCTCTTTCTCAATTTGACTAAGAAATAGTTAAGGCTAATGTTGGGCATGTTTAAAAAAAAAAGACTCCCCTGGCCTTCAATGGCATTCATTGGTCTTGGTATGGGAACAGCCATGGTGGGACTTCTCCATTGCACTGATTCCTACTGCTTTCTACATTCCAGAGGTCATCAGCCTTTTAAGATCGTTTCTGAAGGAAGTCTAAATTATAAATCTATAAACCAAAGCACAACGGTGCATGCGCCCCATTATCCAGATCAATGTACACTCTAAGGATTTTTAAAAATAGTTTTCAGAAACTTTACATACATTCTTTTATGGCCCGTGCTCAAAAACTTATTGAAACTGGCCTCAGTTCAACCACATCATGACACTGTAAAAGAAATCACCTGTCTGATGAAAGCTGAGTGATTGCCAATACAAAAAGAACCTTTGGTCCTATTGATCAATCAAAAGGTCGGACTAATGCCTGAAGGGCAGTGACTGCTGCTTGCTGGTGAATCTACTCCTATAAACCAGTGAACAAGGGGAGAACTCTGGTCGTGAAAATTACTCCAGCAACACACTTTGTCCAAGTTCTCTCCACAAGCTCCAGTTAGTGAATTCACCCCCACATGTAGTCATTACTTTTCTCTTCATTGTGACCAAACTCCTGACAGGAAGCGACTTAAGGGAGGAAGGTTTATTTTGGCTCACGGTTGAATGAAGTCCAGTCCGTCATGACAGGGCAGGTATATACTGACAGGAACATGAGCATGAGAACGTAAATCAAGTGGCAATCTGTGAGAAAGCAGAGTCAAGATTGCTAATGTTCAGCCTATTTTTCTCATTTTAGTCAGTGTGGGACTCTAAAACTGGCCACATTCAGGGCGGGGCTTCCCTCCTCAGTAAAACCCCAGGAAACTCTTTGATAGAGAAACCCACACAAAGGTATGCCTCATTAAAGCTTTAAGTGCTCATTAATCTAATCAAGTTAACAATCAAAACTAATCACCATATCAACCAAATGGCTGACAAGTTTCTCCCAACTGATAGAGGGCTGGTAGCCTTGAGTGGCCTGGCTGGGGCAGTGTTCTGCCTACTCTCACTAGAGGAACGTCCAACAGTCTCTCAATAAAGGGACAAGAGCAGAGTCTCCTGGCTCGTGCTTGTCATCACAGCTACTTGGGAAAGTGAGGAGAAAAGGTCGCCTGAGTCTGAGAGGTGGAAGCCATCTTTGGCAATAGTGTCACCTTATCCTAATAAAAAAGACAAAGAAAGGGAAGGAGGAAAAGGGAGTCCTGCAATTGTTTTCTCAGTGATCAATAATTAAAGGTTGTCAACGTTCAATCTGATCAAATGTAGGCCCCCGGTGTGGCCGTTTGACCAGGTCACATAAGTAAGGCTTTATCTAAGGCATATGCTCTGAGTTTCGTTGACTCCCCACTGCCCCTTATCTTGCACAAGCTGTAGACACCCCTAAGACCTGACTGATTCCCAAAAGCATTTAGCTCAAGTCAGTGGGACAAGCTTCCCATCCCTTCAATCCCATCCAGACCCATGATTCTATAAGATAGGTTGGTATAAATCCACCTTATTGCATGGGAAAATAATGAGGAACTAAACTTGTTCTTCAGGAAGCCATTCCTACGCTTCTCGCCATCTTGCAAAACACAACGTGACCTTAGCATGAGATCTGCCTGGGATTCATCAACAAGGTACTCTGGGCTCTGAGTGACTTAAGTTCAAACAGAGGAATGCTTATTAATGAGATGTTCGTTAGTGGGGGTGGTGTCTTGTTACACTTGAGATGGCTGCCTCTACTCTAATACCGACCATGATAGCAGGAATCTTCTCAATCTTCCTCATAGACCCTAGAACATGACCCAGTGTCGGATGATTGCCTTTGAGATGAATGAACGACCAGGTCAGTGATGGACAACCCAGTACACACACTGTGGTCTAAGCAGGGTCATTCTTTCATTTGGTTAGTTCAGCCTCAAGAGAATCCTTAAAATGCCTAAGGTAAACATTTTCCCCTTTAAAACAAAATTCTCTGGTCTCCTTAAAGAGTCCAGTGAAGTTCTGATAAACTTGAATATTTTCATGGAAAATATTTCTGATAAAATTGTAGAAATATATAGAAAAACATGTTTTAAAAAAAAAAAGAGTCCAGTGAAGGTTTCCACCCACATCTCAGAGGTCAACGTGCATAGAGTGAGGTATTGATATGAAGCCTTCAGATTTGTCTGGAGAATGCTTATTTGTCACCCTTGTGATTTTTATCCCTCGACATGTGTGGATGTCAGGATGTCCTGTCAGGACCTGGTACTTCCGCATTTGGCGCGAGAATCGGGGAGAGTGGGAATTTTGTGTTCTAGATGGTGGCTCAAGGGCACTGGCAGTCACAGTTAGCCATTGCCTGGTCTCCACCAGCCACTGGGAAGCCAGAGTCGGTTTTCAGGGCAGTTGTGGGAGTTAGCACTGTGGAGTAGTTGAGGTTCTCCTGAAGAAAAGTCGGCCAGCAGACCAGAAGGGTTGTTTCTCTGACTTCTGGGTGGCTAGGGTAAGCAATGTCTTCCTGGATAGAATTCCTGTCCCTCTTCTAGAATGAGTGAGAATGATCTGTGTGTGGTATGAGGACTTGGACATATATAGGACGTATGCCAGGAGGAGAAAGAAGACCCAGAGTGTCACAAAGGATGGGGTGGCCTTGTCATGCCCCCTGGAAGCAAAACCCAGGCAGAGAGAAAGAGGAGCTGCGTTGACAGATAGAGACGTGTTGACACCAGGCACAGGGCAGAGAGGTCAGGAGTGTGGGTCAGTCTTTTGAGTTCATGGGATTTACAGGGAGTTCCTTTGCCCTAACCGTTGGATGCTGTGATTTTGGTTGAGACATTTGGTGATTCTGAAACATCTCCCTGCCTGCTACATTAGTCACTTAGGACCATGGTGTGTCAAACAGGACAGGGCTGGAGAGACGGCTCAGTGGTTAAGAGCACTTACTGGCTGTTCTTCCAGAGGACATAGGTTCAATTCCCAGTACCCATATGGCAACTCCCAACTGCCTGTAATTCCAGCTCCAGGGGGTCCTCACACAGACCCATGTGCAGGTAAAACACTAACGCACATAAAATAAATATAAATTAAGAAATCATTAAAAAAAAAAACCAAGCATGTATCATTGATGTTTTTGCTTTAACTTGGGGACACAAACAAGTAAAAGAGTCTTTCCTGGGACAGCTCAGGCAAAGAGGAGTCTCAGCACCACAAATAACCACCAAGAAAGGATCCCAAGAAAGGATCATCCCGCGTTGGAAAGGGGACCATGGTCGTGAGAGATACTATATCACGGCAGATGAAAAGGAAAGAGATTCAGAGTTCTGGCTTCCTGAACCAAGGAAAGCATTTTCCATAGCCAGTTTTAAAAGGCCAAGTACCAAGATTCAATGACCCTAGATGTATATAGTTAAGAAGGCATCTGTAGGTCATCTGAGACATGCCTAAATAGCTCGCCGCCTCGAGCCATGTTTAATGTTGAGGCATCTCTACGAACTGAATACATTTCAGATATTCTTTTATTCTTGAAAGCCCAATTTGGGAGAGCCCCCGGTTGATACTGCTTCTAATTAGAAATAGTCTAAGTCATAGGACAACTCAAGCATCTTAACAGGAACAAACTCTTCCCTAAGTGAATCTGCCTCTCAGCCACCCACTCGGTGGACTGGAAGGGAGCAGGAAAAGGTTGCAGGATCAATATTAAAACAGTACCAGCAGCATGAAATGATTCGCCCCGTGTGTTTATCTCAGGGTGGCTAAGTTAAGTAGCACACTTCAGGATCGCTCCATTCCTTGGTTCTAAGAGAATTCTCTCTCTTCTTTGAGATCAATAACAACAAAAACACCACTAGTCCTTATTGAAAACGTTCCGGTGCGGTCTAGAATTCATTCCAGGACTCTGTTCCCTTGTCATTGGGGTGCATATTTACATCTGTAACATAAAGTGTGGGTGGGTATCAAAATAAGGGCCAGGGCATGACAGGAAGCCCTTTTATCGTGGATGTATCAAGTCTCGTCTTACAGAGTGTACGCTGAAAGTCTGAATTAAAAATATGTTGGCTCATCAGTCATTTGAGTCTGGAAACATTTAAATAATTAAGCTGCCAACCCGGGCAAGGCTACTGAGTGCGCATGACTGTGGCTATGTCCTGGGTCGTCTCTGCGGAGTTGGAAGAGTATTTCAGAGCCAGCTATAGGTGCCCACGGGCCTCTGTTTCAGCTCTATGCCTGAAATAGACGTTACCCTAGCATCACACCAAGACATCTGAGGCCGGCCACCCTCATTCTCGCTCTACATAGTCAGCTTTTAGCACGCCGTTGGCATATTTATCTTAGTTCATTCACAATGTAGTGACCAGGGCTAACTGATCTTCTTAATAAAGACCCTTGTTCCTTGTCCAGCTATATGTTGAGTCTAGCATGTCACACCTTGGGGGAGGTTTCTAAAGACCCTCTTCCTACAAAGAGTCTAAAACTAGCTTGCTTCGAAAACACGATTTGAAAATGCAACAGAAAAAAAAAAAAACCCAAAAGGTTGGCTTTAGGAAGCTTTGTTATTCATAATAAAGTCATTATATAACCATCTTTCATTTCAGAACTTCCGCCCTCCGCTGATGTGTTTATACAAAGAAGCTGGGCTAAAGCAAGCTGATTAGAAGGAGAGGGTCCTATGATGTCAGGCGTCCCCACGGACCTGACTCACTCCACCAGCACCACGACAGCAGCCAGCAGTGCTGACCCGGTTAATGAGAACAAAATGGAGCCAAGAGCTGTGGAGAAAGAGCATGTGCACAAGCACAGCTGACTGCTGGCTCCTGACCAGTGGGATAACAAGCTCCAGAGGATGCCCCAGTGGCAGCCATGGCAGTCTAGTCAAGGGCAGCACTGAAGCTAAAGTCCAGGCTTGCTCCTTGGACCACAGCCAAATCTTGGGCTTTTCCTACCCTACTTCTCCACAGGCGGTAGTGGCACCAGTTTTCAATCCAGAAGAGAATGAGTGTTCAGTCTACGCCAGGCCCTATACACTGTTCCCGTTCTTTCCAGGATGGTTTTGTTGGTTTAAATACGGAAGAGGTGAGACCGAATGCTGGTCTGGGTGGGCAACGAGCGGAAACGCCGCCACCACATCCCACCAACATTCGCTGAGCGCCAGCAGAGGCTGGGCACAGAGCAGAGGAGGGGCAGCCAGGGGTCAGACACGGATGTCAACACAGATGCCATGTCAATGGCTCTGATCAAGAATGATGTAACAAGCCAAACAGACAAGTAGAGCATTGTTACCAGGGGTAACAGTACAGCCATGTTAGTGTCACTGGTAACATAGCTGGAGGAGAGGGGAGGCCTGCCCAGGAAATGCTATCAGAGGAATTGATACTATATGTCTTTTTGGCTTCAGTGCTTTTTGAGGCAGAGTCTTGTATACCTTAGGCTGGCTTCAAACTCTATAGCTGAGGATACCCTTGAACTCATAATCCTCTTGCCTCCACCGTCTTCATGCTAGAGCTATAGACCTATACCACCACACCAGGTTCTATGTGATGCTATAGGTTGAATCAAGGGCTTTTCATGTGCTAGGCAAGCGCTCTCCGAACTGAGGTATGACTCCAACCCGTGTTTGATCTCTTTGTTTTCTTTCTTTTTTTAAAATTTTTATTAGAGATTTGCTTTGTTTATATTTCAAATGTTATCCCCTTTCCTCATTACCCCTCTGAAACCCCCCCATCCCATCTCCCTCCCCATGCTTACCAACGCCCTCTTCCACTTTCCTGACCTGGCATTCCCCTGCATTGGGGCATCGAGCCTTCACAGGACCAAGGACCTCTCCTCTCATTGATGTCTGACAAGGCTACTTATGTAGCTGGAGCCATGGGTCCCTCCATGTGTACTCTTAGGTTGGTGGTTTAGTCCCTGGGAGCTCTGGGTTACCAGTTGGAAGGTATTATTGTTTCTCCCTGTAAACACTTCATGGGCATTCAGAATTTGATTGGATCAATGATTTAGCAAGAACTTAATCACTTAATGTATGAATCATTTTACAAATATCAAAGTGCTTTACATTTACAAAAGTTCTTTTGACTTGAATGTAGACAAGGTCTTCCATGGGTAAAATTAAGTCAGCATTAAACTGTTTAAATATAGTTTCTCCGTGTTGGGTTTTTACAAATGAAGGTGCATGGAAGGTGGGATGGTTAATAAGAATTTGCAACTTGACAGGATCTCAAATCACTCAAGAGATAAGCCACTGGGCATGCTCATGAGAGATTGTCTTCACTGGGTATTGGAGGTGTGAAGACCCAGGTTAAAAGTGAGCAGCCCCTGTTCCCGGGCTTGGGAACTGGACTAGATCCCAGAAAGAAGCAAGCTGAGCACCAGGTCTCATTGCCCTCTTGTTCCTGAGTGAGGATGCAATGTTCCTGTATTTAAGATAGCTTGTTCTTACAGACGATAAGTGAGGTGATGGGGAGATAGATGATAGTCAGTCAAATAGACAGCCAGACAGAAGATAGATAGATAGATAGATAGATAGATAGATAGATGATAGATAGGTAGGTAGATGATAGATAAATACATAGATACATATATTCATAGGTAGATAGGTGATAGATGATAGATAAATACATGATAGATAGATAGATAGATAGATAGATAGATAGATAGATACATACATACATACATACATACATAGACATGACAGATGAGCAAATATTAAATATTTCAAGTTCCTGCTGTGCTGCCTTGGTTTTACCACCACGTTGTACCATACCTCGAATTATGAGCCAATTTCCTCAGGTGGCTTCCGGTAACGGATTTAGTCACAGCAACAGATCAGCAATTAAGACTGAAAGACACATCTGACCTTTAAATACAATTGCTGTTAATGCTGAGTCGGGAGTCCCTTTACTTACTTGAATCAGAAATGAAAGCGAGTCAATAATCTAAGGAATGTAGATACCATTTATCTATCAATCAACCCATCCTTTCCAAGTTCAACCTGGCTGCCTTCTCTTTCTGGAAAGTAGAGCATCTTTTCCCTCCTGAAGATTGCGTTTTGCTGGCTACTTAAATACCACGAATACCAACAATCTATATGGTTGCATCACCTACAGGGTTACCTGAGAGAAAACAACCACCATGGATTTTCCCAGGCTCTAACACACATCTGTCACGTAGCAGCTGATCAATATATATATATATATATATATATATATATATATATATATATATATATATGGATGATAATATGAATGGAATGAACATATCTATTCACTGACCATGTAATGTATATATACATAAGAGGCACAATTTCTTTTCTCAAATAGATAAATCTCATGAGCTGGAGACTCTTAGACAATGAATTGGAAACTCTAAAGGCAGCAGGCAGGCTTCAGAGGCAAGTTGGAGATAAAAGAAGGAGGGCTATTTCAAGGATACCCCAAAGGCACAAGCCAGTGTTAAGAAGGAAGGTGGGTGGCCACTTCAGGGAATCCATCCGCTGAGGACTGGTCCTTATGAACAGTGCCCTCCGGAGCGGAGGTAATGATAGACGTCTGATAGTCCAGTCTGCGTGACAATGTTGGGTGTAAAACTCTCAGTGAATGTGTGCTTCCTTTCTTTAAGTGTGGCCCTCTCTAGAGTTGGGTAAAGTTCTGGAGAACAGCTCATACCCTGAGGGTGACCCCAGCCTATCAATGTGTGAGGCAAGTGGGCAAAACAAGGCTCACATCCTTTCCATAGAAATAAGGCTGAGTTATAACCTGCTCACATCCATACAGTCTACCTTCTCCTCTGAAAATACACCTCCATTTCAGCTGGAAAGTTGGCAGAACTCCACCCTGCTATTCTTGCCTGTAGACGTGAATACGGAAGCTCCAGAGAACTGGGCTAAAAAGAAGCGTCACAGGCACAAGCATAACAGGTGAAGAGTCTGCTAATATTTCAAAAATACACTCTTGGGCACTTAGATAAGAGTAAGAGATACCACCCTCTGTATACAAGCACATGTGGCCCACCGTCTTAGACTGAAAATGTTGAGAGTTTTTTTTCTAGTAGTGTGTACGTACCTCCTCGACTTCCTGTGCGGTTTCGCACAGTCCACTTGAGGGCAGGCAGGCGGCACTGGCAGGGTTGTCATGGATCGTGGGGACAGACAGATGTGCATCCTAAGAGAACCTGCTAGTCATCGGACAGTTTTAGAAACCACAGTGACCTCAGCCAATGGGGCATAAGGCTTGTCCTTTCTTTAAAAGGTTCGTGTGTTTCAGACAGTTTGTTCCTACGGGTAGACAGAGGCTAGATGAGTGAAGGGATGAATGAATGGATAAATGATAGACAGAGATAGATAGATAGATAGATAGATAGATAGATAGATAGATAGATAGATGGATGGATGGATGGATGGATGGATGGATGGATGTGTGCGATAGATGGGTAAATAGGTAGGCATAAGAAGGCATATGATAGATGATAAGGATAATAGCTAGATATTGAACTCTTAAAATGATATCAGCTTAAAAAACTCACTGAGTGGTGGGCCTCAATGCTTTCTCCTCTGCAGCGGGACCCACTTACACTCGCAAATACCCATGTACCGTGCAATCCAGGATGCTGTAATTAGCCTTCTAACACTGATTTAAGGTACGTAAATAACATGGGGGAGGTGAAATGCTACGCTCTTCTCCATTCGTGTCTTAAAAGAACAGACTCGAGCAGCCACAGGCTGACAGACATTTGCTCCCCGATCACATTGAAGCTGCAGACCGGCTTTCTCTTCTGAACAATGCAGCCAGGGGCTCATTAGGACTTGTGGGAAGTTCGGGGATGCTTTTATGAATGTAGGACCTTCAGCTTTGGTGGTGAGCTCCTCAAAGGCATCTGTAGCACATGAAAAGTCTTAATGAGTGCAAGACAGATGCAAGAATAGGAGCAACATAAAACCTATACTTCTCAAAAGGACCTGTGGGTCTTAATGAATACGAGACCACGCAGACTTTCAGCTCTTGAGACAATCAAATCTACTTTCACATAAATGTCTTTTGTTTGATCACCCTGCACCGGGACTGCATTTGAAAGCCCTGCCACCACAATTTTTAATTGCTGAGCACAGAGGTTTAATGACCGCAATATTCTATAGTAAACTCAACCTTGGCTTGGTCATTACATTTTTAAAGGTATTTTGTTTAGGGATTTTCCACCTACTTTCGCAATTGAAAGATGGTTTGTTATGGGCCCCTTTCAGACTACCCTTGCTGGATTTAAGAATGGTCTGGAATGTGTTTGGTTACATTCAGTAATGTGAAATAGTTTGTCAAACACAGTATTTGGGGGCTGAACTATGTCTCCAATGCCCAATTCATATCTTTAAATTCCTCAGATGTGACTTTATTTGGAGATAATGCCCTTAAAGAGATGACCAAATTAAATAATGTTATTAGGGTGAGCTCTAATTCAGTCAGATTGGTGTCCTTGTGTTCAAATTTGTATTAAAAAAAGAAACACTAGGGGTGTACCCATGAAGGAAAGACCACAGGCAGGGCTGCCATCTACAAACCATGGGGAGAGATCTTAGAGAAGAGTCTCCTGAGAACATGTTTATGTCCAGCCTCCCAACTCCAGGTCTGTGAGAAAACAAATCTCTCTTTTTTAAGCCACAGAGCTTGCGGTTTATACTCTGACAGCACCAGCAAACTACCCCATTAAAACTGTGCTCCTTCGAGGCTAAGTTGAAATTATTACTAGAAAAATGTCTAAGTTGTGAGA
>OZ030027.1:21136182-21386182 GCA_964023405.1 Apodemus agrarius | reverse complement strand
CAGCCACTGTCATGAACTAACTCATTACGTAGTAGGAAAAAAAAAGGGTCAGCTTTCTTGATTCACAGGGCTAGAAGAATTGTGGAAGAAAGTTCTTTATTGCTACAGCCCAGCAGCAGGGGCTTCTGGCGTAGGAGGGACTTAGATCTAAAGGTACGAGGAAGAGAGCTCCTCATCAAGACAATAGACCGGCAGTGGGTGAAGGAGTCTTAGCCACCATTTCTGAGCCCATTCTTTTATTAAGGCATCTTATGTGTCAGATCTAGAGATATTTGGAGAAGAAGGGGTGATCAGAAGAGACAGTCCCTACTGAGGAACCTCAGACTCACTAAAGCCATTTGCATAAGCTAGATCGATTGATCGATCGACGCCCTACTGGAATAATCCAAGAATTTTTCAATCAATTAATCAGTGATAGTTAAGCTAATATATTCCCAGGGAAATGTTTTTGGGTAGTGAATCCACCAAACTGAGCTGAGGATAACTAGCTGGGTAATATCCAGGAGTCTTGACATTTAGAATAATCTCCCTTCGGTCTCTGTCCGTAAGTTCTTGCCAGGGTCCTTGCTTTTGTGATTAAGCAAACTGCAAGGGTGCCACTATGTTCCTTGACAACTTTAGGGTCAGTCCAAAGCGTGTAAGTCAAATTTGCCACCAACCACAAAAGTGAGACAGGGATGACATTTTTGCTGTTGATGGTTCCCTCTGTGCCTGAGGATAGTTGGCAGCAGCAGGCGTTTCTGTAAGAGAGCCCCACGAGATATGACAAATGCTTTCATTAACGAAATCACTGCTTAGCAAAAAAAAAAAAAAAAATCGCTCGTTTCAACTCACAGAGATGGAAGCGTCACGAGGACCGCTCGTCACTGCTCCCCTGCACTAGCAGCCGTGGGCTGGAGGGTGTCTAAGTGGTCCATTTCCTGGCTATTACAGCAAGAAGAGCTGTCACATAATTGCATTCAATGACAGGAACAGAAACCTAACTCACTTCGGAAATTCCCTGTGAAATTTTTATATCCAAAATAGAAGGACCCAGTATGGTGTGGTTTTTTTTTTTTTTCCTAATTAAAGTATGTGAATGTTGTCTGCATGTTTTAAGTGCAGCAGACTTTGAAAGTAAATTCTATTTGTGAAAGCTATTATATATATATATATATATATATATACACATACATATACATATACATATATATACATATATACACACATTATATATATATATATATATATATCTATATATCTTTAGGCTTACATTCTCTGTGGACCTTTTTTTTTCTGTTAAGTAAAACCTTGTCAAGATTTGTATGCCCTTTCTATCACTGTCAAACACTTATTTACAGCGAATTTTAGAGAAATCAAGTACTCTCACTGATCCAAACAATGCAGGAGCTGAGGGGACATCTCAGTGGGTAAAACTCTTACTGTGGTTTCAGAAGAAACCCTGAGTTGTCCTCAGCTCGTATGCAGAAAGTCAGGGGCGACATACGAACCCACAGAGACGGGAAGCTCCCTGGAACTCACCGCCCAATAATAGCTCTAAGGAATGAGTGAGCGTTAGGCGCAGTGACAGACCTTGTCTCAAAAACTTGGGCGAAGAGCAGGAGTTGACCTCAGGGCTCCGCGCCTACAGGCACGAGGCGTGCATGCCAGACACTCGCATAAATGCAAAAATTATAAATATGTAAATAGATAAAATGCTAAACATTACCTTATTTGACAGGCAATTTCTTGTCTGGCTCCTATGCCCTGAGATTATATCATGATTATCTCACAGCAGTAGAGCTTTTAAAATAAGAACAATACTACACACACGTTTTATCATTTTATCTGTTCCCTCACCCCGTTTCTGAGAGGTCAGGGTCATTCTTAAGTGTTCTTTTCTGGTTGTAAATAACATCATGATAAATATCACTGTATCTCCATATCTGATCATTTCATTAGCAATAAGTTACAGAAGCAAAATTAGTAAGTATAGTAAAGGAGACTAATAGATATGCTTGTATAAGCTAAGCATCCCAGCTCTCTTCTAGGTATTAGGCATTGAGCTACGCTCTCCACTATTCCTCAGATAATGGTTATCAGAGCCTGGCAATTGAATTTCTATTTCTGTTTTTTTTCCCCTCTCTCTCTCTCCTGCGGCTTGTAATTTTTATTTATGAGCCTAGGCTCAGATGAACACTGCGTGAAAATTGCATAGAGCTACAGCTAAGATTCCATTTTCAAAAAAGGCACTGCTCTACCTCTCTGCAGAACACCACAGTGTTCCGCCTTAGGACCACTACTTTTTAAAAGCCTATTTAAAATGTATATTTAAGACACACAATTGTACATGTTAATGGGGTGACTGCGTGGTGCGTGTGGGCATTGTATCGGACTCCCACTGGGGGAACTGTATTTCCTTTTTCCAAACATTTATCATTAAAACATCTTTTACGTTGTTCCTTGAACTTGCCATTTACAGATCTGGACAGGACCGGTGTTTGAAATGTTGGCTGCACAGGCAGGAAGACTTCTGTCAGAGTCCTCAGCCACCCTGTCTCTCCCCCGCCCCACCGCCAGTCCCCACCCTGTCCCACCCCACCACTCCTACCACCCCAGCTATAGTCCCAGCCAGGGGACAGCAGATCTCAGGAGCTAGCTGACCACCCAGCCAGTGTAGCCCAGCTCAATGAGTGACCCTATCCCCCAAAAAATAAAGTGGAAGATACCCAATATTGACCTGTGACTTCCCCAACTGCACACATGGGCACCTGCCACCTTCAGACACCACACCAAGACCAAGCCATACTCAGGATGTTGCCACTCGCCACCCCCAACAAATAAAGCAGCTCAGGATGAGGTCATCTACTGGTCCTCAGCCGCCACGGGGACGGTGACTCGCTTGTAAACATCTTCATACAGCTGGGCCAATTAGAGGCATTTACATATTTAGCTGAAGGAGGTATCAGATGACCTCATACCATGGTCTATGGAAA
The DNA here is from genome assembly GCA_964023405.1 of Apodemus agrarius. Classification (NCBI taxonomy): domain Eukaryota; kingdom Metazoa; phylum Chordata; class Mammalia; order Rodentia; family Muridae; genus Apodemus; species Apodemus agrarius. The sequence continues at coordinate 21,383,207 of OZ030027.1, read as the reverse complement.
AAAACAGATCACCCAAAACCTTAAAATATTGACAGACACTTAGGTTTGGGCCATGGCTTCAACATCTGCCATTCACCCTGGTATTCATTTCCCTGCAGAACCTTCCACCTAGCACTCCTTTCCAACCCTGTGTTTTGTAAGCCTTCCCTAACAAGGCTTCTGCAGAATTCGGAGGGTGCATGATTGCCGGAACTGAGCCTCTCACGGGCTCCCTCACTCTTCAGACCTTCAGCATCGATCTCCCCTCCTCATTCTGAGTCACTTCCTTGTTTACAGGGGTGACTCATCCTTGATGATCCACATCTCCGTGTTCTCTGAGCCCCCACACAACAGAGACACCTTAACACCTTAAATTGAATCGTGTCTGGCTTGCATCGAAAACTTTTCATATTGTCGATTGGTTGACTCATTCTCCCCCTCTGACAATCGCAGGCGCTTCCTTCGGTTTCTCCAGCCCACTCATTAAGACCTGACGACCTTTTCCACCCACCAGCTGCCGTGCAGGGTCCCTGCGTCGTACTCTACAGCTCATCCGCTCTGTACTGCTAGCCTTCGACGATATTAATCCAAGAAGAAACGCAAACACTGGGGACCCGCGCCACGACCGTGTCCATACCCTCCCAGGGGATGCTGGGAAATTCCACACTGCCAGGCTGATAGAGCCCCCTATAAGCCAAATGTAAACATCTGCAAAGCCTTCCCTCTTCTCCGCACCCTGCAGAGGCCATCAGCCCCACGGGAGACCATCCTTCGAGCTCCCCTTAGCACATTCCAACCCAATCCCAGCCTTTCAAAGCTGCCTTTCAAGATGATGCATGAGAGTGTCCGTTTCTTTGACCAGAATGCAGACCAAGGCTCCCGGGTAATGAACAGAATACAACAAATGTAATCAGGTGGGCCTGGGGAGATGGTTCAGTAGGTAAGGTAGTCGCTACACCAGAATAAGAATAAGAATGTGACCCCCAGCATTGGTAGGGAAAGGCCTGGTGGTGCCTGCCTGCGATGTTGGAACCCGGGAGGTAGAAGCAGGAAGATCTCTGGACATCTCTGGTCAGCCAGTCTATGGACATCAGTGAGCTAGCGCCATGTTCGGCAAAGGTACACACATACAAACACAAAGGCATGCAGGGCGATCAAGTCAGACCCTGGAGACCGGGTTATGAGCAGAGAACGACCTCCATCTCGCCTGCTCTGCTTGCCTTCCTTTCTGTCCCAGAGAGACGCTGGCCGCCAGGCTGTCAACTGCTGCACGTTGCCCCCGTGGAGAGGCCCACGTAGCAAGGAGCAGGGTAGCCAAACAGCTGCCGCTGAGGAGCTGCAGTTCTCAGGCCCAACAACTCACAGAGGACGGGAGCCAGCCAACAACGACGTTAGCGAGCTTGGAAGCAGAGCGTCTCCAGCCGGCCAGCAATGACTGAGGTCCTGGCAGGGACCTTGATTGCAATCTGGGAACCTGAGAACCCACCTACAATGTTCCTGGACTCTTGACCCACAGAAATAATAAGTGGTTTTTAAAGCCGTTACACTTGAGGGTCATTTGTCACACAGCAACAGAAAAATTAATAGACACACCTATTTTTTCTGTTTGCAAGGAGCAGGGGCTCTCCCGCCAGCCCATCACCTGAGGGAAAAGCCCTTCCGTTCCCTCTCCCCCGTTCCCATGATTTCCTCTGCTGCTAAACAAACACGTACTGGAGATCTCGCCTGAACGTCTGGACTCCGAATGAATTCTCATCGCGCTCAGGCAATGCCTCTTTCCTTGTTCCTCAACCTACAGAATATGCTATCTGAGGATAAAATCCAGCTTGTCTGCTTCCCGAGAGTCACTCTGTTCCTATCACCCTCTTTGAGCAAAGGTGGCCCTTGACAACTACTGTGACTGTATCAGTCATAAATGAATGTGACCCACGGAGTCCAATAAGGTGTCTCTGACAGTATTAAAAATACCTCATTGACCTGTTCTGAGCATGTATATTTAAATATGAAGAACTGGTTTAAAACTATACACGCTACACAGGGAGCTATTGGCAGGGGTGCGAGTCGGTGTGGGGAGTTGGGGCAGGGGACCTTTCTCTGCGAGTGAAATGTTTCCACACTTCCTGTGTGGACATTCCATGGGGTCCTTTGTTTCTGGTTGTCCTTGAACTCCAGCCCTAATGATTTTATATGGAAACCATGGAGGTGCTTCGGGGCTCCTCCTCCTCCTCCTCCTCCTCCTCCTCCTCCTCCTCCTCCTCCTCCTCCTCCTCTTCCTCCTCCTCCTCCTCCTCCTCTTCTTCTTCTCCTCCTCCTCCTTCTTCTCCTTCTTCTCCTCCTCGTCCTCCTTCTTCTCTCTCTGTCTCTCTCTCTGTCTCTCTCTCTGTCTCTCTCTCTCTCTCTCTCTCTCTCTCTCTCTCTCTCTCTCTCTCTCTCTCTCTCAATCTCATGCTCTTGTACCCAAGAATCTTCATCAGTTCTCCACCCACTGATGGCTGATGGCTCTTTTAAGGGATAGCCTGTGCTTCAAGGCCCCACCCAGCAGGGCTCCGGTGTTTCCATTTGACATCTTTATTTCCTTTGCCTGAGACTCTAACCATGCTTAAATTCCTCTGGGATCCTTCCTCTCGGTGCCTCTACTCAACTCTGTCTCTTCTGGACTGAATTGTTTCTTGTGTGTGTGTGTGTGTGTGTGTGTGTGTGTGTGCATTGTGATCATGTGTGTATATGTACAGGTGCTTGCTAGCACGTGGAGGCTAGTTTGACTAGACAATGCCCACCTCTATAGTCCTTCACATCATCATCACCATCTTTATAATTATCATTGTCATTACGACTGCTAAGGCAGCGTCTCTTACTAACTCTGGAACTCACTGATTCAGCGCGACTGGCCAAAAAACCACAAGGAGACCCCTAGTGTCCACTTTCTAGCACTGGGATTGCAGGCCGACGTCTTCCTCTGTCTTTCTCACACATGTGCACAGGAGTCACACATCCAAACACACACACAACACACACACACACACACACACACACACACACACATGCAACACATACAGACACACCACACCACACACAGCACTCATAGACCTCAGGCAAAAAGTGTAATGAACAAATAAATAGACTATGTTTTCATGGTCTCCTGCTAGCAGGCTGTTCATTTAAAGACACTCATTTTCCTACTGATTCCTTGGCACGGGGCTGTCTTCACAGTATCCACCAGAGCAGAGGACCAATTGAATCTCCTTCTCCAGAAAATTCACCAGAACAAAGACCCGTGTCCAAAGGCATGAGGCCACCAGAATATAATCTATTTGTTTTCTTATGTATAATTTTCACTTTGTGTAGATGAATGGTGTGTGCTGTGTATGTGGTGTGTGTGTGTGTGTGGTATGTAGTGTATATGGTGTGGTGTGTGTTAAGGTGTGGTGTGTGTGGTGTGAGGTGTGGTGTGTGTTGTTGAGTGGTATGTGTATGTGGTGTGTGTGATAAGATGTGTGGAGTGTGCTGTATATGTGTGTGTGTGTGTGGTTTGTGTATGTGATATGTGTGGTGAGGTGTGTGTGTGGTGCTGTGTGTTGTGTGTGTGTGTTGTGTTGTGTTGTGTGTGGTGTGGAGTGTGTGGTGTGTGTGGTAAGGTGTGTATGTAGTGTGTGGAGTGTGTTATGTGTGTTGTGTTGTGTGTGGTATGTTGTGCGTGTGGTATGTTGTGTGTGTGGTATGGTATGTGGTGAGGTATGTGTGTAGTATGTGTAGTGTGGTGTGTGTAGTGTGTGTGTGTGTGTGTGTGTGTGTGTGTGGTGAGGTGTGTGTGTGTGTGTGTGTGGTGTGTGTGTGTGTGTGTGTGGTGTGTATGTGTGTGTGTGTGGTGTGTATGTGGTGTGGTGTGTGTGCTGTGCTGTGTGTGGGTGTGTGGTATCGTGTTTTATATATATGGCACGTGCAATGTCTATAAATTGGGACTCCAATACCTCGCTTTATACTCCAGCTTCTCCCCACAGAAGAAAGCCTTTGCCTCACTCATACGGGCAAATCGCAGATTCTGAACGCTTTCCCTGGGAAGGACAGGAGGACGCTACCCAAGGCCTGGCTGTCGCTTCTGTGCCATAGACATTTAAGAATTGTATCTGCCATATAGTTGTGCCACTGGATTTTGGTTTTCAAATAAGTTTCAGCTTAAGTTTAAAAATAAAAACAGCAAATCTTGTCTCTTTCAACAGAAAGAAGTTTTGAACAAAAAAAAAGTTGAATGTTAGAAACAAGTTTCTCATCAGGACCAGATACATGGTGATCAACATAATATTTAATAACGTTAATCAGAGGTAAAGTAAAGTCAGCAAACATTTGGTTTTATTATACATTTAAGTTTAGGGGTTTGTTTTAGTGAATATGTTTAGTAAACTTGATTTTTCAGGAACAGAAAGAAAATCTTATGATTTGCAAAATACGTCATCTAGAAAAAGCGTGAGAAGACCTTCCCAGGCACTGTCCGAGAGTGAGAGCAGAGTGTGGGGCAGCAGCCTCCTGCTCTGGCTGTCCCCTGGGCGTTATATAACTCAAAGGTAATTAAGAAACTCAGCCTTGGACTGTAAATCCCATCCCACAAAGACTAACCCAGCGTGAAGACATCAAGTGCGCAGATGCTCTGCATTCCCAGCCAAAATAAAGACCGCAGCCTTGGGATATATACATCTGCTCTAATCCTGCTGGACATCAATTTAGAAGGATTCCGTTTAGCCAAGGACATTGGCTTTCTCTGACATATCTCCTTCCAGAAAAGCGATTATACTGTACTGGCTGAACACACTCTAAACGTTCCTAAAAACTTAAAAAAAAAAAATTGTTCACAGACTGGAACATAGACTTTTCCTCCTCTAAATTGAAAACAAATGTCCACTTAGTAAGACTTAATGTACTTAAGAATCAATTGTCTTCTGAAAACAGTTTATCCCAAGAGGAAAAGGGTTTTTCATTTAACAAAGCAGTGAAGTCACAGTTTTAATAGATTGGAGGATAAATAAACATTAAGTCGTTAAAAACAAGAATTAATGTAAGAGTTCTTCCGAAGTTCTACAGAACTTGACAAGAGTGAAACACACAGGACACACTGGTTTTTCTGTTTTCAATAGCAGTTGCTCGGTACCAACATCGAGTTCCTGGCGTTGTGTTTAATTGGCGTGACTTCGGCGCCATCTTGTGCCCAAAGTTCAAACAGCAGTAAAGAAGGTTTTCTACCCCAACCCCCCACCCCACCCTAATTTTGACATTTCTAATACTTTGAAAAGTTTCTAAAGACCTCTTATCCCAGTGAATATAAAGAAGAAATTATCAGCGTGCAGCCTTCCAGTGATGTAGCTCTAGACATCTCAGACCTGGTGCTTAAAAATATCATATATACCAGATAAAACAAAGTCACAGGTGAAGAGAGAAATAATTAAATGGTTATAACTGGTGTGTGTGTGTGTGTGTGTGTGTGTGTGTGTGTGTACAGTATGAGGTCAGCTGCTAGAACAGACATAGACATCTGGAATAGCCAGTGCATGATCCTCTCAGACTTTCTTGAGTACGACTACAGTAGGAGTCCTATATTGTTTGGAAAACATTCACTCCAGATTTCCAGTGCAACCAACTCAGAAGTACTACTTTTCTACCAAGACACACACACACACACACACACACACACACACACACACGCAAACAATCGTAAAAAAAAATGTAGTTAAAATTTTAAAATCCAATTGAATTTCTGGTGCTGGTACGTTGACTGGTATACAAACTCACTTACACTGCTGAAGGAAAATGCTTTAAACCTAAACTTTCGAGGTGCACAGAAAACAGACCCGAAAGCGCTTTTGTCCTCTACAGAGCCGGGGCTGGTTCGATATCAGGAGCTCACGGCCATCTGAGGAGGCTGTGAGACCCTCCTGTAGTTTGACTTGGCTCTCATCTCACAGCCTCTGCTGCCTCTAACCTCTGCTACCCAAAGTCTTTGCCTCCAGGACTAAGAAAGTTCCAAGCAGGCTTCTGCCAAGCAGAGCCTCTAGGTGAGAAAACAGACTTTTCCTTGCCCTGAACTTGGGGAAAGCCTCAGCTGAGAATCCAGATGGATGGTGTCCAGGGTTCCTGACCCAGAAAAGTGACTTGAGTTAGTTACCACAAGAGTGGAAACTTATTTGGCACTAATTGAAACAATCAAACAAAATACCCACTTGTCCATTGACTAAAAATCCACAACTTAGACCAGCTCTGGGCCGCTGAGTTCAGTTAAAAAGCCATCCTGGGACCATGTGCCCCATGCAGTGATCAGAAAGGCAGGAAGAGCTGAAGACAGTCTCGGGGGTACAAAGGGAAAACAGACAGGCAATTAACTTCAGCACAAAAAGAGTCGGAATCCAGGCAGGAAAACAAACAAACAAACAGAAAACCCACAACCCACAAACCAACACAGTGGGATGAACTGGAGAGGGAATGCTTGCACAGGAACATTTGCGAGCTACAGAAGACCTAAATCAAGTCCACTTACCCGAAAGGACAAAAAGGCAAATAAATACAAAGCGGAGAGGAATGTGTGCATTAACAAAACCACAGTCGGGGGCAGGGTGGCCTCTGGCTTAGCTACATTCAACTGAAAACTCTGCTGACTTCTGGTCTCCATTCAAAAGGCTCTCCCCACCATATATCAGAAATGGCAATCTATAATCAGACAAGAAACTCCCTTGTCAAAAGCCCCAGGCACTTGAATTGAAACACACACAGACACACAGACACACAGACACACACATGTGCCTAAAAACACACACAAACAGACACACACACACAGACACACACGTGTGCTCTCCCCACCATATATCAGAAATGGCAATCTATAATCAGACAAGAAACTCCCTTGTCAAAAGCCCCAGGCATTTTAATTGAAACACACACACACACACACACACACACACACACACACTCACATACATACACACACGTGTGCCTAAAAACACTAAAAAACCTAAAAGATGCACTTCTTCTTTAGGTATTAGACATAAATACAAAACCAAGAAAGCATAATGGTAGATTGTTCTGTAAAAAAAAATCCTAATTACATGGTTTTCCCCCCTTCTTTTACCCTATATAATAAAATATCATAGGCTTGTTGCAGTTTGATAAATTAGTGGACTGATAAGTAATAATCCATATGAAAGGTGGTAGAAAAAATATCTAATATCTTTTATGCAGAGACTCCCATATTGGAAGCATTAATTTTCCAAGAGTATAAATAGAGTTATAAGCCTACCATTAAAATAGTATGGAAATCGGAACAGCAGTGAAAAATAACTGATTTCTAGGCAGAGGCAGAGAGAGCAGAAATGGCTGAAGAATTCAAGAAATGCTTTGTAATGTGGTGGATCTTAGCAACGGGGCGCATCAGTCAGACGCACTGGACTCTCAATGTATCAGGTACGCCCCAATTTGGGCATCATAATGCACACAATAGTAATGAGCTTTAACATATAGGATAAAATAGATACCCATGAGCTCATATGGATACAAGAAAATCGGTGAATGGATGTATAAAGAGCTCAGGAGAGGCTGTTTGTACTTAGACGAGAATTCCAATCTATACATGTAAAGAAACCATAGAAATTGAAAGGCCAATTTAGCGAACACCATGGTAACTGTCGCTGGAAAGAATCACTGAAAGTCATTAGTCGCTAATTGGATACGTTTCCCTCAGATCCGTTCATTAGTTCTTAGGATTTCATCAATGTTCCTTTCCTGGTTTCGATAATTGTGCTGTGGTTTAATAAGATGTTATCACGTGGGAAGCCAGGAGAGGGTACCTGAAAAATCCACAAGTTCATTCCTTGACAGTTAATGCTTAACTCGTTATAACTTTGAAAGTTAAAGGAATACAGGAAGAACAAAAAAAAATCAACAACAAAACCTTCCTCATTAGGTCTCAGGGTCACTCTATAAGAATGAAGTACCAATTTCAATTAAGCCACTATCTGCGCCTGAACCTTAGGTTTAAAGGGTCAGAGTTTTGACAGTTGAGTGGCCACTCAGTTGCTAAGAGTAGCTCAAATGATAGACAGAGTAGACGCCCTCCTAGAACACAGGGGGATGTGCCGTAACTTCTCTGGAAAGAGCACCTCACTCCAGCCACTGCCCTCAAGCTGGGCTTCCAGGGGTGTGTGGCACAGACCTGTGAATCCATCACTCAGAAGCCAGAGCACCCAAAAGTTTGAGGCCACAGAGTGAGTGTGTCTTTAATAAAAAGAAACAGAGGCATCAACATGAAGCTAATGGCAGGGTATTTCCTTGGGTAGTTGTGGTGTGAAACACATAATGCTACACATGAGAACAATGATCACTACCCGTGTGGCTAGCACAGACGATTACATTGTATTCATCTGTGTATACGTGACATTGCGTTGTATCGCTGTATACATTGCATTGTATTGTATCGCTCCTTGTATTGTGAGAAAAGAAAGTCAAGGAGCAACACTGCCCAGCAAAGAATGTGATTCAAAGACCCTTAGGACTGAAGCTTACACACACACACACCCTGTCAAACCAACAGCCACATCCCTTCTGGATATGAGAACAATTCATCACTTTAAGATGTCAGCTCCATTGCCAGGACAGAGGAGTGGGAGGGGGTTGATTGGGGAATGGACGGAGGGAAGAGGGCTTATGGGACTTAAGGGGAGGGGGGAACCGGGAAAGGGAAAATCATTTGGAATGTAAACAAAGAATATAGAAAATAATAAAGAAAAAAGGAAAAAAAAGGTGTCAGCTACAGCTCGGCGGTTCAGAACACTTATGCTGATCTCGCAGACGAAGATAGCTAGATTTTTCTGCACCCATATTGGGTGGCTCACAACCACCTGTAACTCCAGCTCCAAGGGGTGGATTGACCTCTGCTGGCCTCTGCCCTCACGGGCACATACATGTGTACACACACATAAAAATAAAACAAGTCGTAGAGTGGGGAGAAAGCCTGGTCAAGAGAATAAAATGTTAGCTACGTAGCACTTTCACCATGAGTTTTCACATTCTTATTTTATTTTATTTTACTTTATTTGTTTACTTTGCATGCCTCTCACTGCCCCCTCTCAGTCTCCCCCTCCCAAAATTCTCCCCCTCCCATTCCTTATCCCCTTCTCCTCTGAGAAGGTGGGGCCCCTTCGAGTATCTCCCCACCCTAGCACATGACGTCTCTGCAGGGCTAGGCGCTTCCTCTCCCACTGAGGCCAGACAAAGCAGCACAGCTAGAAGAACATATCCCACAGACGGACAACAGCGTCTGGGATAGCCCCTTCTCTAGCTGTTCAGGACCCACATGAAGACCAGGCTGGAGTTTTCACGGTCTTAAATGCTGCGAGGCCACTGCTGTTCATTTTGGGTCAAATATGAGTTTGGGAGGGGTGGATAAGAAACATCATTCTGCTACTTCTTGGAACAATTTTGAAGTAGGAACTGTTATCTGACTGAAAGAAGACAATGTTCCTGACATTTTTGAACATTGATAATGTTATTTTCTGCATGATTTTATAAGTAAGCCATGTCTACATTTGAGTACAATCCTGTGGTGCTAAAAGTTTAAAGAGAATTATACTTCCTTCAGTATATACATATAATATATGTCCTGTGTGTGTTTGATATTCATAAGTATGTGCACACAAACATGGCTACATACCTGCTATGACACACATGTATCAAAGGATAACTCTGGGTGTCAGTCCCTTCTAAGTCTCTAGAACTGTGAGCCCCCTCTCACTTCTATAAGTTTCCTTGATCATGTCTTGTCATAGCTGTAGAAAAGACACAGGCCAGCTGGAGACTATGTCAAAAAATGTGTGTGGCATCTGAGAAATGAAACTCAAGGTGTTATTCTAGACACTACATGGGCAGATACACACAGAGAGAGACAGAGATACACACACAGACACACAGAGACACATACAGGCAGAAATACAGACACACAGACACACTCACGTAATACTCTCAGCTCATTTGAAGCAGCCATGAACTAAAACTAAATTACTCTGATATAAAAAAAATAAATAAATCCCCCTCCCCATCTCATGGAGATCTTGCTTAACAGATGTCCAAATGAGCTTTCATATCCAACTTCTCTGTCCGTCAGTTCAGCACTACCTCTCGTATTTTTCCCTTTCCTGATATCAATTATTACACTTTCTCCTCCTTCAGATCTCTCTCTGAGTTGCTTCATGCTCTCCAAAATGAAATCTTAAGGTATAATTTATGTAACAATTAAGAATGAGAGGGAAGCATCATTTGCAATAAACATAATCAAATTTTAGATGTAAAGTAATATCTAAAACCCAAACAAGACAATCATCCAGATAGAATTAGTCCACATACCAAGATACACATGTTGTAAAGTATACTTGTGTATAATCTTAAAAAAAAAATAGACACACTGAACTTTTCCAGATTTACCATCCACATACCAGGAAGGTTTGGAAATCAAAGGACCGGGCTGAGTTCTGAGATGGAATGTGTGATACTGGGACTAGACTAAACTGTGCCATGCTCGCAAATCATTCCCAGGCTTGCGGGCCCTCGTATCAGCAAAGTTTATTTCTCAGTTGCACCAGGCATATCCTTGGGATTACTCCCCAGGGAAATTGTCTTTGTGCAATACCCCAGAGTCAGGGCAACGGACACTCTATTCGTGTACAGATGTCCTGTCCTAAACCCGTGACCTCTTCAGGTGATAAGGAAAGCCGGGATTACACATGAGCTTTCGGTTATCACAGCCCCTAGAAGATACAGCTTTCCCTTTGAGCCCACAGGCGGAGTGAAATACACAGGCTCACCACGCTGCAAAGGAGGGGGAAAGGGCGGTCGTTTCTCACGGACACAGATGTGCGCTAGATGGTCCTATTAGGACGGAGTTGGGAGGATTAGGACAGAGGCAAACATTCTCTATAGTAGAGAAAGCAGCAGCGTAGGCAGACCTAAATGATCAATAGCAATGCCAGATCACCTCTGTAGCAGAGTCAGGAAATCCAAAATGGGCACTATGATGCTGTTGTGGCCGTCAGATAAGGGTAGAGAGCCACCAAGCTCGTAGTAGCAACTCTTGTCTGCGTAGAGCAGAGTTTAGGGTGCCAGGCATCTATCTACTGGACTCTTACAGAGTTCAAAGAACATGCCAGACTTGAAGTATAGCCATTCTAAAAAAAAAAAAAAAATGAGAATATAAACACATATCAAATGTGGAAAAGTATTATCTGGAAAACAGAAACCTCCGAGAAATCAAAGGCACAATCCTGCCGGTATTCTTAGCTGTCTGTGTTTACCACGTGTGCTGCTTCCTAGCAGCCGGCACACCTTACACACAGGAGAGAGGGATGCGGGAAAGAGATTTCCTTCCCAAACACAGCCTCACAGCTCTACACCGAGTCTCTCTTACCCAGCTGGAGGCTACAGCCCGCCTGAGCCAGCAGCGGGTTCAATCTTCTGCTCCGTCCAGGCTCCCGGCCAGCCTGGGCACTTTAGGAGAACCAGGAGAGAGTTATCCCCTCAACTGCCCCAGCCTCAAAGTACAGGCGCCAAAATTGTATGACTATATATTAATTAATAAAATAAGGCTCTACAGTCTCACTGATTCACTGGACCTTGGTCATGCTTCTATGATATAAACATTTTAGACCCCACTTAACAAAGGTAAAAATGAACCGTCCTTCCTGCAGGTTGGCACAGGACCTGGAACCAGCATCTAAACCCCCGAATGTTCCAGTCACTACCCAGGACTTTTCTGTGAGACTGACCAAGAAGGAAGTGCTTGGGTCACCTGGCCCCTTAAAAGTCATGATAAAGCGGAAGTATGCAGCCACAGAAAAGACATGTTTAAGATACGAGGAGAAAAGAAAGCCAGGAATACGACTCAGGGTAGAACATTTTACCTAGGAGCTGTAAAGCCCGAATTTCGATTCTTAGCACACTGAAAACAAAAAGCCGTCTTTCAGGTCAGGGAGACAGCTCGGTGGGGTGAAACATTTATATGCAACCGTGACGACTTAAATTCAAGTCACGAGCACCTGTGTAAAATCCAGGCTGGAAGGAACACAAGCTTAGTGCTGGGGGGACAGGAATAGGTGGAGCCCAGGGTCTCGGGGGGGGGGGGGGAGGCAGCCTCACTGAAATACTGAGCTTCAGTCAGGTTCGAGGACAGATGTCATCTCTAAATCAACCTGGAAAGTCAGGAAGGAGTACATCTGACCATGACCTTTACATGCCTTTACATGCTCGGGCACACGTATGAGTGTGTGCACCTGCATGCACACGCACACAACACAACACACACACACACACACACACACACACACACACACCACACACTTGCAACGCCATGATTGCTATTATGCAAAGAGATGCATAGTGCATATTTCCAAGTTTTCCTTGTGGTATTAAAGGGGCAGCAGCGGTGGCTAGGTCCTTTCTAAATGTGAGGGCTGAAGCCTCCTCAGTCTTTTCAAAACCACATTCAATCTCACACACACCCCCAACCAAGCCTCAGCTCCAAGAATATTCAGGACTCTGGTGTGTCCAAGCCTCATGCTGATAGGTCAAAAGGTGAACACAGCCAACCATGAAGAGGGAAGTCCATACTTCACCTCACCCATCTGTGTGTCCTGGCAAGGTTTGAGAGAACCAGTGACAGGGAAGCCACCCCGCTCCCCACCAGGAGCAAACTGACTTTTGAAAATCGAGGACCAAAGCTAGAAACTGTAGGAGCAAGGAGACAAACCAGGACTGCTTCTCTCTCTAGATGGGGAAACTGGAGACAGAGGGAAGCCAGAATTGTACCGGGTGTGTAGATCTCTGTGGCGTTCATAAACAAACACCTCTAAACCACAACGGCTGCTTTCAGAATGACTCCAGGGACTTGAGGACCGGCATTACTCCACGGCGGGGCACAGAGCTAGAGAATTTGAAGAAGAGAAAGTGGTAGTGTGACAGGAGCAAATGCTAGTCAAGTAAAGAAGCGACATGGCCACCGTGGGGGGATGGGGGGGACAGAACAGAGTGCCTGGCTGCTCTGACGGTTCAGGTCATCCACAAAACACAGTGTAGAATCACCTGAGGACAGAGTCCCAGCGGACTCTCCCGATCTCTTCAGGCTTCCAGGATGCCTGTGAGGAATCTCCTCAACTGGGCTAATTCAGGTAAGAGGACCTGGCCGCTGAGGGTGGCGCTATCCCCCAAGCCGGAAATCCTGACGCCTAAGAGGATCACTTCTTGTTCTGCTGCTGTCTGTGGATATGACAAGATGCCTGAGTTCCGGCTGCCGACAACATCATTTTCCTCTCTATGACGGACCATAACCTGGAGTCACGAGTCACAAGACATCTTTTCCACCCTTAAGCTGGCGTTTGTCAGGATATTTTGTCAAAATAACAGAAAAGAAACGAAGACTGTGGGGCTCAAAGCTCGAGAGTAATGGTCCAAGGACACATTACACAGGGATCGCTGGGTCCTGTCCAATCACTCCTGAGACAATTGGTAAGTTTGGATGCTGAATCCGCAATGGATTCGTGCTAAAGCTTCTAGTGCTATAATGGCATCGTGGCTCTGTTTTGGGGGGAAAAAAGACTCATTATAGCATTAAAATATTTACAGGAAAGTCCATATGATGTCTGGAATTTGCTTTGTGAGATTCCAAAATGGAGAAGGGGGAACCGGGTGAGGGCTAAAGGGAAATCTTGGACCACACGTTGGGAACGATTGAAGCACTGAGAGCAGACGCGTGAAGGATCATTCTAGAATTCTATCTGCTTTGGGTTATTTTCAATACTAAAAAAAAAAAAAAAAAAAAAAAAAATGAAGCCAGGCATGGTAGCACACGCCTTTAATCCCAGCACCTGGGAGGCAGAGGCAGGCAGATTTCTGAGTTCGAGGCCAGCCTGGTCTACAGAGTGAGTTCCAGGACAGCCAAGACTACACAAAGAAACCCTGTCTCAAAAAACCAAAATCCAAAAAAAAAAAAAAAAGAAAAGAAAAGAAAAAGTCTGAAGTGTTTGTGGTGTAACTACAGTTTCCGCCACATCCACATCTTTTCCTTTCAGCTTCTAGAAACAGTGCTGCTCCCCACTGGGAACACCGCATTTCGCTTGGCTTTCTTGGGTGACACCAGAGTTTCCAGTCAAGGAGTCATGTGATCTAGCCACAGCCACCAGGGCCTTCTGTGGGATTTCATGTGAGACCCACAAAAGAGAAGTTCTATGTTTTTCTCTGGGATGCCCCAGTAAGGTGACTGGGATCTGGGGACACTCAGAGCCGGGGGGGGGGGGCTGGGGGGGGGACTGAGGGTAGAGGTAGCGTGGGAATAGGAGAAGGCTAACAATGAGGTGATAATGATGCCCAACTGAGTCCCTGGATTCCTTGTCCAGCTTTGCCCTGTCCTATGAAAGGAGAGCACTAAGTTCTCTCTTAAGTACTTTTATTTCAAGACTGAAGCTCATGTAGCTGAGGCTGGCCTTGAACTCCTGCCCCTCCCCCCCCACACACACACTCTCTGCGTGTGGAATTATAGGTGTATACGAACCCCACAGAAACGCAGACTCCAGCAACTTTAAAGATGGGCTGAGAGGAGCATTCTGGGTTATCCGTGCGACCTCAAGAAATGAGGAGGAGGCTCCTTTCCGGAGGAAGGGGGAGGCAAGTGGTCACAAGGCAGAGAGAGTCAGACACACTTTGAATACAGAAGAAGCAGCCCAAGGCAGTTCAGCACGGACTGTCACCTAGGAAGAAAGCCTGTAGACACACTCTGAAAGGTGATCTGCCTTAGATTAGCCTTCGGGCTTGCCAGAGATGGATTGCCTTAGCGGGGTTACCTCAAGTGGGACAAAACACCTTGACTGTGGGCGGCACCATTCTGTGGGCTGGGATCCTGAGCTGAATCCAAAGAAGGATAAACTGCTTTTTTATTTTATTTTTATTTTATTTTATTTTATTTGAGGTAAATACAGAGTCTGAATTAAAAATTACATTGCATGGCTTTTAATGTCATTAAAATGTTTTCTTTTTCCTTTTTTTCTTTTTTCTTTTTTAACTGCAGGTGGAATTTAACCAGCTGCCTCCGGCTCCGGCTCCAGCTCCGGCTCCGGCTCCGGCTCCGGCTCCGGCTCCAGCTCCGGCTCACATCCTGATTCCAGAATGTTGGATCTCTGTCCCAGTGAGACAAGGAGTCAGACACGGGAGTGATGGATGCCCCGTGGCAGCCTCGGAGAACACACTGGCCTTGTGCGCACTCAGTATCTCCTCCTGAGGTCTAATAGATGCTTCCCAGTCCTCACGGTCAGTACGGACTGCCAGTATTCACACCACACCCACCGCACCCAAAGCCTTCACCCGGCCAATAGCTGTATCCTTCCAGAACGCCAGGCCAGGGCCCCCAGAGCCATGCTGAGTCGCAGCTCCACGGACGATCGTGTCAATTTCACCTCCTGTTATCCTGCATCTGGGTCCATTTCCCAGCATGGTCATCCCTATCAGGACGTGTCCTGAGCCTGGACCATAAGAATGGCCTCAGCATCCTCAGTCCGCCCTCCCCACGCCTGTGTACTTCCAACTTCCGGTAGGGCGAGCAGATCCTTCACAGTCTTGAGTAGAGCCTTTGAGCTCTTCGGAACGGGGAAACTGAGGCAGCAATCCACGGGCCCTCCCCTGCCACGCCTCTTCCAGACCGCCCTGCAGTGACCACACTGGCCAAGCTTCGCAGCTCCCATGTCTGGGTCTCTCTGTTCCTGCTTTTCCTGGAAAGTTCTGTTTCTGCTGGCCGCCTGGTCTCAGTCTCTGTCCGCTACCCAGGTTTCATAGCAGAGACCCTAAGCATTCCTGCGCGACCCTCCTCAGGCACCTGCCTCAGCGCTGCCTCTCAGCATTCTCAAACTTCCTCAGGTTGTCCTACTTCTGACCCTTTCTAGAACACTCACCACTTCCTAGCGGATTATAAGCAATGATGTTTAATCTGTACTTGCTGTCTTTCTCCTGTACTGTGGGGACGGGGAACCTGGTCTCAGTTTGTCTTTTGATAACCGCCTGACAAACCCAGGACAACGCCCACCCAGTAGTAGGTGCTCATTAAACATGAGCGGAGTGGGAGAATGAATATAGGAAAGTCTCTCTCCCGTCTGTTCTAAGCACTGGCAACCAGAAAATGCCTCCTGCGTATCTATTGAGCTGAGCTGTCTGTCATTTTAGCTTAGAGGACCCTGCCGATGTGGATGGATGCTTTTACACCGCAGTTCTTTGTATTAATGGGAGCATCCCTACCCGACCGTGTCTCCTGTGCCTGGGTTAAAAAAAAAAAAAAGCCCATCGATACAATTCCCATTATGCTTCCCACACAGGAGGGCTCTGTTGCGCTAGCTTTGCAGCTGTTATTTTTAGGGCCCGTTATTGTCTGTAACTTTGCCACTTAGATTCTACCAAAGCCCCCCACTTCTGACCAGCAGCCCTTCCGAGAATGAGAACCCTGTCTGACACCCGTGGCACTTGCCAGGCACGGCCCACGGCTGAACCCCAAACCGTCCAAGCATGGCGGGGGTGGGGGGGGTGTCTCATCGGCAGTGCAGCTCCATGCATTGCTTCCTAAGCCCTGCAATTACCCCTTGCTTGTTATTTGTTTCGTGTAGAGAAAATTTTAAATACAGACTTCTGTGGCTCACAACTATAATCCCAGCACTTGGGAGGCTGAAGCAGGAGGATTGCTGCAAGTCTGAGGCCAATCTAGGCGACACTGTGAGTGATGAGTCAGCCCGATATACAGTGTGTGTGTGTGTGTGTGTGTGTGTGTGTGTGCATGCCTTGCCTCAAACAAAAAACAAAATTAATTTAAAAAATAGAGATTTCCCCCCAATTCATGAGGTCCAATAAACTTATGAGGGCTCAATAACTGGAGAATAAAAATATATAAAACTAGTAATCACATTAGAACTATTAATTTACCTCAAGAATCATCTGTGTGAGTGTATGAGGACACACAGTTAATATATAGATTAAAAACTAAACAACTAATTTCAGTAAGCTGCGTTTGCGTTTTCCTGGCTTACTAGAAATGAAACTTCATGAACAAAATGAGTATAATTTAATGTTTGGGAAAAAAATGTTGATGATGGATTTGCACCGGAGAATATGATTTTGACTTTGATGAGATTTTACCAATTTCTAAAATACAAAGGAGGAGAAGGAAAAGGAGAAGAAAGAAAGAAAGGAAGGAAGGAAGGAAGGAAGGAAGGAAGGAAGGAAGGAAGAAAAGAGAGAGAGGGAGGAAGGGAGAGGCAGGCAGGCAGACAGACAGGCAGACAGGCAGACAGACAGACAGGCAGGCAGGCAGGCAGGCAGGCCATCAATGTGGCCCAGGCTCTGGTCACCAAGGCTGCTGACCTGAGTTAGATTCCCAGGAGCCTCAGCAAAAGCTGGTCTCTTCTAAATTGATCTCTGACCTTTCCATGCATGCTGTGGCCTGTGTATACCACACACACACACACACACACACACACACACACACACCCTACAGCATACACAGCATACACACCAAGCATACACACAGAGTAATAGTAAATAAAATGAGATAACTTTTAAAAGAAAGGGGGGAAAGAGCAAAGCGTCTGAAGTGAGTCTTGTTCCATTTAACTGTAGGGCTTACTTTTAAAAATTGTGTGTGAGCCGGGTGTGGTGGCACACGCCTGTAATCCCAGCACTTGGGAGGCAGAGGCAGGTGGATTTCTGAGTTCGAGGCCAGCCTGGTCTACAGAGTGAGTTCCAGGACAGCCAGGCTACACAGAGAAACCCTATCTCAAAAAACCAAAAAAAAAAAAATTGTTTGTGTGTGTATCTGTGCATGTGTGGTATGTGTTTGTATATGTGTGTTATATGTGATATGTGTTATATGCATGTCTGTGTGTCTCTGTGTGTCTCTGTGTGTGTTGTGTGTGTTGCTGTGTGGTGAGTGTCTCTGTGTGTAGTATGTGTGTGTGTGTTTGTGCATTGTATGTATGTGTGTGTGTTTGTGCATTGTGCGTATGTGTATCTGTGGTATGTGCATGCATGTGTCTGTGTGGTATGAGTGTTGTGTATGTTGGTGTTTTGTGTGTGTGTGTGTGTGTGTGTGTGTGTGTTTGTCATTGTTGACAGCACATTTTACTTTTCTAGCTACTCCTTGACTTTTAGAAAAAATGTGGATGAGATTTTTTTATTTATTTAATTTTTTAAAAGATATTTATTTCATGTATGTGAGTACACTGTAGCTGTCTTCAGATGCACCAGAAGAAGGCATCGGATCTCATTACAGATGGTTGTGAGCTACCATGTGGTGGCTGGGAATCGAACTCAGGACCTCTGGAAGAGCGGTGAGTGTTCTTACCTGCTGAGCCATCTCTCCAGCCCTGTGGATGAGATCGTAACTGTGTTCTTTTATTTTCTCCTTTCGCAACAGTGACAGGAACTGCACTGTGCAGACTGGAAGACACAACTATTAAGTGGGGAAATTCAGACGTGTGCAGAGGGACCATGCCAACACCGCGGAGAGGTGCTGTCCACAGCTGACTAGACTGAGCAGAAGCTTTATGCAGAGCAGGACCTGGGAATGCTGAGCCTGGGAAAGCTCTCCCATTGTGACGTATGGCAGCCAGCCTTCCTTGACAACCTGGCTGCTCTGTGAGAGCGTTTCCAGAAAGACTTAACTCTGAATGTGAGAGGCCATCCCCAAGGGCCATGGACCCAAGTAGCATGAGAAGGCCGGTCTGTTTTCTCATCCACCCAGATGTGAGCGGCTAAGATACTATGGCTTCCTAGACATGATGGACCATTCCCTCCGACCATACACCGGAATAAACCAGCTCCTGCCTTAAATTGCTTCTTGTCAAGCAATTTCTACAGCAACGAGAAAAGTAATCCAACCATCCACGGGGCAACGGGAGGGCGGTCGGTCGGTCGGGAGCCCAGGGTGTGGCAGCATGTCCTTCAGAGCACCCGCTGGTTGCAACCCTGCATTTCCTCAGAACCCTGAGCCTGTGATTAAAGGTTCAGCCACACTAGGTAAGCTCGCTCTCCCCGGCTCCCTAGCGCGTTTACTGCTGCAGGGCCTCCTCCACCACAAACCTTCTTTCTGCCTTCAGTTCCCTCAGAGGTCACTGCTTTGAAGACCGTCTGATGCTCCACATGTGTGGTCGTTAGGATCTCGGGAATGTGGAGACCACGTACGATGACCACAGGACCTGTGCGCCCAGTACATCACCAGGAGGGGGTTACTGGGAATCCTGAGCAGATTGGAGGAACAGGCTGTTCGCCTGCCGTCAGCAGCCGTGCCAACGTATCTCGCCTCAGCTCTGCCGCTCCTCTCTTCACACCTTGACTGGAATCCTTAGAACTTGCTTGGTGTCTGCTACAGGACTTCCCCAAAGACTTCTCCCTCCTACATTCCGATATTCAGTCAACAGATAGTCATCGAAGAACTATGAAGTGTTTTAGGAACTGGAGACAGTTACGAGGAAGAGAAACATCCCTGAGGACCTGGAGAGCCGGCTCAGTGGTTACGAGCACTGACAGTTCTTGCAGAGAACCTGGGTTCAGTTCCCAGCACCCACTTGGTGGCTCACGACTACCTGAAACTCCCTTATCTGTGGTGCACAAGAGTATGTACCAGCCAAAAAAGAAAATAATAATAATTTCAGTTCTCACGACACTATGGCACTTTCTGTCTTGTGTGGTGAGTGTGTGAGTATGTGTGTGTGTGAATGTATGTGTGTGAGCGTATGTGAGTGTATGAATGAATGAATGTATGTGTGTGAGCGTGTGTGAGTATATGTATATAAATGTATGTGTGTGAGCATGTATGTATAGGAGTGTATTTGTGTGAGTCTGGGTATGGGTGTATATTGAGTGTATATTTGAGAGTGTATGTATATATGGGAGTGTATAAGTGTTTGTGTATGGGCATTTTGTTTGAGTGTGTGTGTGTGTGTGTGTGTGTGTGTGTGAATGAATGTGTGAGGCAGTGTGTGTGTATGTGTGAGTGTATGTATGTTAGTGTATATGTGTGTGAGCGTATTGTGTGTCTGTGAGTATGTGCTTGAGAGTGTGTGTGTGTATATATGAGTATGTGAGTGTGTGTATGGGCATACGTGTGTGAATGTGTGTGTAGAGAGGTGCAAACAATGGGCAGGTACAAAGTTCAGTTACAACTGGGTAATTTCAGGAACTTTTATGTTCAATAACAAGGGAGGGACTTGCTTGTGGGAGCTTAGAAGGGCGTGATGTGTGGAGTGGCTGTGCAGGGGGTGGTGGTCAGGTGGCTCAGGGCATCTGTGAGTACAGCCAGGCCCTTTCTCAGGAAAGGACAATTGGAGACGAGAAACCCCAGGGTCTTCGCAAGCGCGCTCTGAGCTACAACATGTGGCTTAGCACCCTGTGCCTGACTCTGCCTTCTGCCCAGAGCATCCAAGTAAGTCGTGAGCAGCCCGAGACCGAGTGAACAGACCGTGTGAACTTGCTGTCTCCAAGTGGAAACAGCAAATGCTCTTTAAACTTTAAGTCAATGTTTTCATAAAAGCCGTGCTATGTAGTAGTAGCGTTCTGTGATCAGATTAAATAATAGAATTTTTGCATTCTGTTTTTCTATATGTAATAAAGTCACCAATACAGACATCCTGGAAGAAAAAAGAAACTTTGAGTTGGTCATTTTCCCAAAAGGACCTTTATTCTCCTACGGAGCCTGGGCCTGGGGTGAGATGAGGGCACTGTCACTCTGGATGAGGTACAGATGCACAGCGGTAAGCCCGAAGAAGTGTGAATTGCTCCCTTTGTCATATGCAAGGACCATTTGCTGGCATCTGATGGACTGAGAGGCTTCATAGCCGTCAACCTCAAAGAGTTAGAGAAGGTCGTATGGATGACATGGTGGAACATCACTGGAGGGAAAAGACAGACTACCACATCCTGAACCCTAAGATGTGGTCTCTAGGTGAAGAAACCATTCTCGGAGTGGCTAGACAAGCACACAGACACACACACACATACACACAGACACACACACAGACACACAGACACATACACACAGACACACACACAGACACACACAGACACACATACAGAGACACACACAGACAGACACAGACACACACACACACAGACACACACACACACACAGACAGACACACACAGACACACACAGACATACACACAAACACAGACACACACACACAGACATACACACACACAGACACAGACACATAGACACACACACAGACACACACAGACATATACATAGACACACATAGACACACATAGACACACACAGACACACACAGACACACACACAGACAGACACAGGCACACATACAGAGATACACACAGACACAGACACAGACACAGACACACAGACACACACACACACACACACACAGACAGACACACAGACACACACACACACACACACACACACACACACACACACAGGACTGTCCCAAGGAGAGAGGTGATCAGGGCCTTCCAAGTCACTGCCTGCGTCTGAGGTGGGCCGGGGCTGGCTTGGGCTGGCAGCTGCTGAGTCCGACTAGGCCTGAGCCTGATTAACTGGGCTGGCGGCCAGGTTCAGGAGTCTGGCCAGTTTGCCACTTAGATGTCCCCAGAGCCCTTCCTGGTTCTGAGTCTGGAAGCCTTTCAGCGCTTGGCATTGTGCCCTTTGTTCATGTGTAGCCGTCTGCATGAACGCAGGCACACAAGCCGACTACCTTGCACTCTGTATTCCAGTGACCCAGGGATCTGACCATCCCTGTCCTATCTGGCTTGTCTGTGCACGCACACTGCTTCCCTTGCCAAGCCCCTGACTATCTGCTGCCGGACTATCCCCGGCCGGACTCAGGTATCCACAGTTCCGAGTGACTCTTTGCCAACTGCAGTGTAGGCCAGGACTCTCTCCTATCATACCCACACTACATTAGGTTTCAAGGTCATTGGAATGGCCTTTTATGTGACAGAAATAAACAACTGTATAGAGAGATAGTGGATAAATGAATAAACGGTAGAAACAAAGTGAAAGGGTTCAAGACAGTTGCCACTAACGTGCATTGGCTTCTTTTCATTTTTAAAAATCCTGGTGTATAGTGTATGTGTGTGTATGTGTGTGTGTGTGTGTGTGTGTATGTTTGTGTGCATGAATGTATATGTACATGTGTTTATGTATGACATGTGCACGTTTGTATGTGTGTATGTGTGCATATGTGTTTGTGTGTGTGCATGTGTGTATGTATGCATGCATGTGTGTTTGTGTGTATGCATGCATGTGTGTTTGTGTGTATGTGTGCATGTGTATATCTGTGTATGTGTGCGTGTGTGTATGTGTGTATGCATGCATGTGTGTTTGTGTGTATGGGTGCATGTGTATATCTGTGTATGTGTGCGTGTGTGTATGTGTGTATGTATGCATGCATATATGAGTGCATATATGTATGTGTCATGTGTGTATGTGTACACATGTGCGTGTATATATGTGTGTGTGTGTATATGTGTGCATGTGTGTATGTGTGCATGGCACATGCCATAGCCCACATGAGGAAATCAGAGGGTAACTTCAAATGATGGTACTCATTTTCTACCTTGTTTTCGAGATGGGGTCTGTTGTTTTGCTGCCGCTCATACCTAAGGCTACCTGCCTCCTTCTAGGGACTCTCTCATGTCTGCCTCCCGTCTCTCAGGAGGAGCTCTGGTGTTAGGGACGTGCAGTAGGTCAGCTGGCTGCATGTGACTTCTGGAGTCGTCTCCACAGCCCTCTTCCCACTTTTAATTGGCTATCAGTCATATCGTTTGCAGATAAATTAACCTAATTTAAATATATGGATAAAGCTAAAGGTAAACCTATAGCGTTGGTACATACCTGGATTCTAAGCACCCAGGAAGCCAATGGAAGGAGGATAAGCAAGCTGAGCATAGCAGGACCCTGACTCGGAGTTCATAGATACAGAGTCAAGTAATTACTTTACTTACTACTGAATGAACCTAATGATTGAATGGACTCACTAGAGCTGTGGGGTGATCTCTTTAAAAGCAGATTGGCAGCACAACTTTCCTCAGTTTCTCCCCGAATACTCGACCATTGGACTGTAGTTGTCAAAATATAAGCAATTGTATTTTAATAAACAAAACTGTATAATCACTATCAAATT
Organism: Apodemus agrarius; assembly: GCA_964023405.1. NCBI lineage: Eukaryota > Metazoa > Chordata > Mammalia > Rodentia > Muridae > Apodemus > Apodemus agrarius. The sequence goes on along the minus strand of OZ030027.1, from coordinate 21,360,042 downwards.
ATAAAAGCACAACAACTATCTGTTATCATAAACAATTCCCATATGGAGAAGACTCTGTAGCCTGGTATTTTAATAATGACCCTCCTAGCACACTTCTCTTTTTAAGCAGTGGGAGACTCGCCAGCGTATTTGACAATGATTGTTATATGGTGAAGAGTGCAGAGGGGAGGGGTTATCTAACATGCATGTGGATGAATCAAGAGCCTTCCTTAGAAGGACTTGTGGTCATTTCCTTCCTCTACTGTCTCTTCCCACTTCGGACCTGGCAAGAGTTAGGAGTGGAGTGGGGGAGGGGCAGATATCAGCTAGAATAACCGCGGACCAGTCACAAAGTAATAAAGAACCATAACTCATCTGCCACTTTCTCTCCCTCCCTTTTTCCTTTCTCAGGAAGATCTGTGAGAATGTTGAGATACAACAACCTCCCAGTAGGACCAGGAGAGCTGAACTCTGAATTCCTCACATAGAAGTTGGAATAGGCCTAGTTCCCGTAGGCTATAAAAGCATACATATGTTATAGTTGGCATCTCCCTCCCTTTCCAGGCTCCCTCGCAGAATGAGGTCACTCCTTACCTCACACAGCATCCTCCTCCATCATGACCGTGGGTGGCTTGGGTCCAGGGATGGGCATGGAGCGATGAAATCTACTGAGTCTGCTTCTGCCTGCCAGCTCGACTGGGATCCCTTTGCTGGGCTCTCTAATAGATCTCTCCTTCTCCGAGAGAACAGGCTGGACAAGGCTCAAGCCATCCCAGTGGGCTTCAGGCTACTCTCTTAGGGAGCTGTTCATGTATCGAATCACCTCATCTCCAGGACTAAAATTCTCTTCAGGGATCTGACAGTATAGATGTTTCTACACTCAAAGGCCGGTAGGAATACAAAGAACAGAGGGATGATTTTTAAGATGTTTAACTCCTCGCTGTGGAAAAACAGCTCAATTCTTACCACAACAGAATGTTCTTCCTCCTCTCCCTCTTCCTCCTCTCCCTCTTCCTCCTCCTCCTCTGCTTCCTCGCCTCTCCAAAAATGATAGGGAAGTGGTGAAAGGGATATGAATTACCAAGGCAGTGCCTTTCCTGTCGATGGCAAAGGCTACGGGAGTGGAATTTAACCTGGTTAGCTGAAGACATCTAATTTGGACTCGATTATTCTCGACACCCTGTTTATCTTCAAGGCCTACTACAGCTGCACATGAGTTTAGGATGGAATGTTTGTTTTCTTTCTTTAAAAAAAAATATTAGTTATGGTTATGTTATGTGCCTTGGTGTTTTGCCTGCATGTTTGTCTGTGTCGGGGTGTTGGGTCCCTGGAAATTGGAACTAGGCAAGGATCAGCTGCCATGTGGATCCCAGTAGCAGACCCCAGTCCTCTGGAAGAGCAGCCAGGGCTCTCACCCACTGAGCCATCTCTCCAGCCCCTGGATGTAATGTTTCTAATGCAGGTAGGATATAGTTCTAGGACTAAGGGAAAGGAGCAGGTGAAGGAGCTATTGGGACACTTTGGAGAAAAAGAGGAAGATTTGCTTTTCCTCACATAATATTTTCTATGTAAACAGATGGAGACACAGCTCAGAAATGTGAGCTCGATATCATTTGATACCTAAAAGCAATCGATGCTAACTTTGTAATATGACCAACAGTCTAGCAAAAATTATTTTGTCGTTGATTTCAGTAAGAGTCCAAAACCAGTCGGTACACATAAGCTTGTACCCTTTAATTTAGTTTCAATTTGTAAGTTCCTGAGCCAGAACAAAGACATGTGTGACACTGGGTGACACAGGAAATCAGCAATATTTATATGTGTGCATATATATAAGGGAGGGGTAAGGAGAATGGGGAGAGAAGGTGCTTGGCCTGGGGTTCCCGGCAGGGACAATTAGGCCTGAACCTGAATGATCTCCATCCTTCAAGGGTGTCTTGAACAGAAGAACCTGAAGTAAAAGGAGAAAGGAAAACAAAGGACCTTCCGTGGATGGAATATGGCACCAGCTTATCCATGGGCCATGGGCCTAAATTTTTACCTGTTCAAGTCTTCTCTCTCCCCTCAAAAGTCTGTCACCTTTGATATCTGACTCCAGGTTAAAAATAAAGAATTAAAACCTCTGCACTTCGGAGGCAGCAGCGTGGCCATCCAGGTGAGATGGAGAGCCTGAGAGCCTGAGAGCCTGTGACAGGACTTTCTGGGTGGAGCGCTCACTACGGCAAGAAGACTAGACTATGCCTGTGTGGTAAGGCCTTGACCAAGCATGTAAGCATGGCGCTCCTGGGACTCTGTCTCACACACCGGACGCCGCCTCAGGAGACCGTCTTGCTCCTCACCCCACCAAACTCCTGTCCCCACAGGGGTGGGAACATGCCCCATCCAGTCGTCTGGGTACTGTCCAGTAACTGCTCAGCTTTGGGGCCCAGAAGATCTAGTGTATATTCATTTAGCTTCAGTGCTCCCTGGCTGCTGGCCCCAATTTGGTTTACTGCTACATCCTCTCCAGACAGCCCACTCCCACACCACCCCTGCATCCAGGAAATGGGAGGAGTCAGTCCTGGATCATTGAGTAAGAGGCTGAAATATGGTAGAGAATGTTCTTCAACTTCTCTGTAATGCTAGTTATAAGGACATAGAGGATTAAAGTAACTTACACATAGACGTACATGCATGCACATACATTCATGCATACATATACACACATACTGGCACATACAAACACAAGACATACACATACATACACACATACATATAATACACACAGACACACATACATACACATACACACAGACACACGCATACATACACACATAGACACACACATACATACACATACACACAGACACACGCATACATACACACATAGACACACATACACATACATAAACACATATACATACATAGACATAAACACACAGGCACACATACATACATACATACATACACATTCAAACACATACAAATATTCACACAGAGTTAGCCACTAATAAGTCTTGTCCCTTAGATAAAAAAACAAATTATTCTGCAAAAGCTTGTTAAACTAAATGAATGTTTTTCAGAGAACTCAGCCAGTTCCTCTTGACCTGTTTAATCTAGGCTGGGATGCAGCAAGCCCTTTCATTTTGGCCTCCTTGTTCTTTCAAAGAGAAATGTGGCCTCTAGGAGGAAGACAGGACAGCATCAGGTCTTCCCGCATCTCTCTGCATTGTTTTGATGAGTCTCTGACCTACTTCTCTTTCCCTTTTAATGTAATAAATATTTCTACGAATATCTCTTAAGACTCTCATGCACACACACGTGTGCTTTGAACATCTTCACCCCCTCTTCCACTAACTCAGTTCTAAAATCTCCATCCCTTCAAAGTTTTTGTTCTTTTTAAACCTTTACTTTTATCTTTATAATCCTTATCCTTCCAACGCGTGCGGCCCATACACTCATGGGTGTGGGGCAGTCCAGTGGAACATGCCTTTTTTTTTTTACAAGTGCATTGTTGGCCTTTAAATGACACGTGTGTGCACATGAGGACATGCTGTCTAGATGTCAGTGACTGACCCCCACAGCATGGGCTGGCAGTCAGTCTCAAGCAGCGTCCACTCATGTGGTGAAACCATGGTTTCTACCCTGTGGAATTAGACAGTCTAATTAGCATTTGAGCTGAGAGGCCCAAATTTGAGAGCAGTTAGAAAGTCATCAGCTACTCTTCTAGAAGAGTTCAAGAAATCTGAACTGCCATCTAGAGGGGCAATTGTATTGATTTTTCTACACACAGTCCCTACAAGTGGATGGTTAAAGGTACCCCAAACGTTTTGTTCTTCTTTTAATTCCCTCCTCTCCAGTTTGACATACAGAATGCTAGTTTTGGTTTGTTCTTCAATTGCTATTTTTTTAAATTATTATTATTACTCTATCAATCTGGCTGCCTTGGCCTTTTTGCCTTTCGTTTAGTAAATGTACTGTTCCCAACTGTGTGTGGCCCGTGAGCCTTGGCTCCCTCCATAAGGTGTTCTCTTACCTGCCGCATCTCTCATCCCTGGCACCAGGAGGCCTCCGGCTAAAAGTCCATACATGCTGCTGTCTTGAAATCAGTAAGCGAATTTAACAGAAGATCCAGAATAAGCTGGGATTTAGATTGGGTTAGAACTGGTGCCACAAACTTCTAATCAGAACTAGAGACTGCCAGAGCTGAGGTGAAGAAGGGCTTGTTTAACGTGCTCAAAGCCCGGTATTGGAGGAGCCGGGGGTGGCGCAACCAAGGGGGTTTGGTGATTGTTTATTTGACGGAACCCCTAATAGCATACCCCTTCATGAAGTCAACTCTTGAGTTCTCGTGGGTTCTCGTCCTCCCTCGCATGCCCCACTGCTTCAACAAAATACTCCACGCAGCAAGTTACTAGGGGTGAAAGGTTCAATTTCTTATTTTATCTCTTCTTTCCCTTTTCTTTGTTTTAAAATTAATTTTCTTAAAGAAATTGATTGTGGAATATAAACTTGAGAAAACAGTTTTTTAAAAAAAGCTAGACATTAAAGTATCCTAAAAACCTTTTGTGTGTGACAAGATTATATGTCATGAAACCATCCTGAGGTGATGATTAGATTTTATCTCTTTGAGGAGGAGGGAGATGGAGGTAGGCGTTGATGTCAACATTGTACCAAAACAGTAAGACAACTAACTCACTTGATCAGGTAGGAAAGAGAAGTCTCTCAAATGGCGTGGGGACAAGTCTGTCTGACCAAGTCAATGTCAGACTTACCTGTCCTTCTACTGAGACAATGAAATGAAGAATGCAAATTGGAATCAAAAAGGCAGAAGAAAAAAAAAAGAAAAAGAAAACCAGACAGATGTAAAAACAAATAAACAAAACAAAACAAAACAAAACAACCCAAACAAACATTATAAACTCTCTCTGTTGGGAGTTATGGAGAGAAGAGGGGACCAGCGATCCCTGGGCTCTTTCTCCCCTTAAGTTTTCCACAGTCACTTAAGCTGGTTGTTTTGGAGCTAATGCTGCTAAGCTTTGAGCAGAGGGGGCAAAGGAACCTCGAAGCAGCCGGTGTTAAAATGATCCAGTTTGGGCTTCTGAGTAAGCGATACCTGCAGATCTGCCCGACAGCCAGGATTCCAATGCCAGAACTTTGCTCCCAGCGAGGTAATGGCCTACATTTTAGCTCGCCCTCAGGAAAAGAGCCTCAATTTCACAGGTGTTCACGGTAATGTGACCCGACCGAAAAGCTCTGTTTGCTGAGTTAAAATTAAGCTCTGCGGGCTCGTGTTTGGCATGTAGACAAGCAAGGCAGGAAACCTCCCACACTAGAAAGGGAAGATAAGAGTTATCAAAGCCAGAAGGTTTTGGGGTTTTTATTTTTTTATTATTATTGAAGGCCATTTCAAAGCAAATTGTAGACATATATGGCATGTTTGTAGACTCTCTGTATATGTATAGAAACACTCGAGTTCATACATCAAAACTTGTTTCTTTCCTGAATAACAAAACCTGCCAAGAACAAAGTGAAAGCAATTGAAAAAGAAAAGTACTTGCAATTCACAGAGCAGTCAAAGGATTATTTATTACCCCCTAGACATCAAGAGCTAAGAAAGGATGCAAGAGTTTCCACTGAAGGACCTCTGAAGCCGAGAACGCAAACGGCTAACCATCAAATCATTCCTAACGTCAATAGTGATCAGAGAAATGCAAATCAGAAATGCGATTTTTACCTCCCTCACTGGTGTGACAAAGATCCTTCAATTGGCTCAACTTCACTTAGGCCTTCCCCTGACCCACCAGCTGTCAATCAACCTGAACATTGCAGAAGAAGAGGTGCCTTATTTGGAAGTAAAATTCGGGACCCACGGATTAGCCAGCTCAGAATGAGCACCCTGAAGACACTCTGGTCGGTTCTGATCGGGCTTTGCAAGAGGAGAAGCTGAGAGCAAAGGAAGTTTCTCCAGTTGTGCAACAAGAAAAATGACAGGTGCAGACAGGAGTTGTCCTAACCTGAAGCTGTGCATCAGTGGGCCACACACCCCCTTAGGTGTAAAGTCACTTGGTGGTGGCAGTTTGCTGGACTGCAACTTCCAATAAAAAAAAAATGATAATGTGTTAGCAGACCTAGCCAGTTCAAAATCGAAACGTTGCTGTGTTGTTTTCTCTCGACAGAGGTCTGACGTGTTCTCATCAAACAGAGTTGGAGTGAAGAATCCTCCTAAGTCGTTTAGTAGGAACTTCCCACTTTTCTCCATTCGCAGCTGATCAGCTGCACGTTGGTTTAACCACCCTCTCTTTCATATCCATCCTGTTTCCTCCCGGTGATTTCCTGGCTACCAACACTACCCTGCTTCTGAGCCACAAGTTCCCTTTCCCTTGCTGTGCTAGAAGGGCCCCCATAGGCTCCTATGTTTGAATGCTTGGTCCCCAGTTGGTAGAACCCTTTGGGAAGGAACAAAGAATGTTCACCTGAAGAACTTCGAATGGCTGAGAAGCGCCTTAAGAGATGTTCAGCATCATTAGTCATCGGGGAAATGCAAATCAAAACAACCCTGAGATTTCACCTCACACCAGGCAGAATGGCTAAGATTAAAAACTCAGGAGACAGCAGGTGCTGGCGAGGATGTGGAGAAAGAGGAACACTCCTCCACTGCTGGTGGGCTTGCAAGCTGGTACAACCACTCTGGAAATCAGTCTGGCGGTTCCTCAGAAAACTGGGTGTGACACTTCCAGAGGACCCTGCTGTAACACTCCAGGGCATATACCCAGAAGACTCCCTGGCATGCAACAAGGACACATGCTCCACTATGTTCATAGCAGCCTTATTTATAATAGCCAAAAGCTGGAAAGAATCCAGATTTCCCTCAAAGGAAGAATGGATACAGAAAATGTGGTGTATATACACAATGGAGTACTACTATTCAGCAATTAAAAACAATGAATTCATGACATTCTTAGGCAAATGGTTGGATCTGGAAAATATCATCCTAAGTGAGGTAACCCAATCACAAAAGAACACACATGGAATGCAATCACTGATAAGTGGATATTAGCCCAGAAGCTCTGACTACCCAAGACACAATTCACATATCGAATCATTCCCAAGAAGAAGGAAGGAGAGGGCCCTGGTCCTGGAAAGGCTTGATGCAGCATTGTAGGGGATTACCAAGACAGAGAAGTAGGATGGGGTTGATTGGAGAATGGGCAGAGGGAAGAGGGCTTATGGGACTGATGGGGAGGGGGGAACCGGGAAAGGGAAAATCATTTGTAAACAAAGAATATAGAAAATGGAAAAAAAGGAGGTGTGTCCTTGTTGGGAGAGGTACATCATAAGGCAGGGTAAGGGGGGGAGGTGCTTTAAGTCTTCAAAAACCTACCACCATCCCCAGCACATTCTTTGCCTCCTCCTGTGGTTCAAGAGCTCTCAGTCACTGTTCCAGCCACCTGTGCCCTGCTACCTCTGCTCTACCATCTTGAGCTCTAATTCTTTGCCCCAAATAAACATCCTTCTATCAGTTACCTTGATTGCAGTATCTTATCACAAAGTAGAAAAGCAACTAAGACAATTGTAGTCAGAGTTGAGCCTGGTGGGTTTGTTGTTGTTGTTGTTGCTTGTTTGTTTGTTTGGGCTTTTTGGTGTGGGTGCAGGGGACACACAATGTTTCCTTCTTTGTTTCAAAATCCCATAGGAAACGGTCCTGAGCAGAGTCATCCCTGTGGTTGTGCACGTCTTATGGAATGTTTGCCTCAACGGAAGCTTCAGATATTAATGATGTTCAGTCCTGACAAGGAAACAGGCTCTCTTGAACTCTGCTAAGAGCGTAAAGATAGAGACCTGGAGTTGTCCTGCGGACTGGGGGTCTTCTCATGGAGTTAGGACCATGTATGCGGAAAGATGTTATGCCCGAGTCTCGGTGAACTCTTGTGGTGATGGCTGATTTCAACTGAGGGGAGAGATTCCCGGGAGATTTTAACAGAGCACTCATTTGGAAGCATCTGTAAGGATCTTTCCAGAGACAGATTGCATATGGGCCAGTACCTGTGGGAGAAGATGTTCTCTTAATGCGGGTGGCAGCACCCTACAGGGAGAGAAGGTTAGATAGAACAGGGGGAGGAGAGGAAGCCAGCTAGCACAGGTATGTTCCGCCCTCTCTGCTCCCTGGATGCTGAAAGGTGATCAGCTTCACTCTGGAACATCCCTCAGCAGGAACTTTGCCCTCACCACCACAGAGTAACGTGGAGCCCAGATGGCCATGGATGGAAACCTTGAACTCCTTGAGTTGATTCTCTCATGTCCAAGTCACAGGGACAGTAAAATAACTAGGAATGCAACTGTAATACTAAAAGTTTAGGGAAACACTGAATCCTTAACAGGGACATGCTTATAGAAAGCACACAATCACACCACCAGACTGTCTGCAACCTACAATCACACCATCAGACTGTCTGCAACTTCCAAGAGTGAACAATTTTCTATACTATTATCAAGGTATACTCAAGAAGTTTCTGAATAAAAAGTATAGTTTTCAAGGAATATATTCCTTGGGATGGAGGGATATAATATATATATATATATATATATATATATATATATATATATATATATATCCCTAATTTTTAGGAAAAAAGATATTTCTTCATATTTATGCGTCATGATAGCCTGAGTCAGAGTATCTAGGAATAAGGTTGGCGGAAGCAAGAATTACACATTTTATCTAAGGCACATCTGTACTTGCTACTTTTTACAAGAATGTATCTAAAGGTAAGACAAATATAAATGAGTCGGGAGAAGTGGAAGACAGCTGTTCTATTCAATTAGGAAAAGAAATGTTGCTTGTTAGAGACAAGCATCTAAATGAGTTAGCTACTTTAACATGTTATCTTGAGTGCTTTCCATTAGTTTTCTAATTGGTGCCTATTAGTGTAAGGAAAGCCACCCTACATACTGGAGGTGGATCTGCTCCTATGCTGGTATGGAACCTGAGAGAAAGTCAGACTTGGCTTTTCATCAAAGAACATAACATCTCTGCTAAGTTTCCTGTCTCATCCCAGGAAAGTAATAGTCTCAGGACCCCGTTGTGACTTTTTACCTCACTCCCTGCTCTCTACTCAGAACCCAGGCATCTGCCCTTGACTCTGGGCATACTCCTTTGTTCCTCCTTCTTGCAGGAAAGTCCCCCCCCTTGGCTATACCCTGGGCTCCCTGCTCGGGGACTTCAGCTCTCACTTTCTCAGCAGGGCCTGGCTTCATCATCTGTAATGTTGCAATCTCTTCATCTTCACCCCCAGTACACTACACCCCTCCTCGGAGCTCCTGATTTCACAATATAATATTCTTAATTGCTTCTCTTCACTGACGATGACCAACCTCTAGCCAAACTTCTCTGAGGCTAAGGAGCAGTTGTCCCAGTGAATGCCCTCACATCTTGAGCTGGGTAACCTTGTGTTAACTCCAATCCTTGTTGAGATGTATCTGATCAAATGAGGCCAGAGGAATGGCAGTTCACTGTGTAAACGGGTCCTTGAAGTCAGTTCACGGCTGTCTGGGAGGAGGTGGTCCCTAGAGTGAGTATCCAAATCAGCCTTCCTTCCTTCCATACATCTCCATCTGGAGAAAGACAAGGCTTGATCCCTGTGATATTCCTAGAGTAATGTGGATGCATTATAAGATGCCTTGAGAGCTACTCTAAATAGAAATAGAATCTAAATGGTGCCATGGTAACAGGTACCCAACAGGCTAGAGTGGAGTTATTAGGAAGGACATTTTATCCTTCAGGGAGAGAAATTATCGACCTTCGTGTCAAGATCTCCTTCTGGGTTATTTCTAATCCTGAAAGCATAAAATCTGATCCTTATGGCCCATGATCCAAAGGGTGGTTCCATTCTCCAAAAGGTGATATTTATCACCCTTCCTAGTCTTACCCTGCTGTTCCATAGGACACCTCCATTCCTATTTGTATTCTCAAACCTTCAACTGGCCCCACTGCGTGAAGCAAATACCCACTGTACCATAAACAAATGTGTCCTAACAGTTTTCTTACCCTACTCCTTTTCTACTCTCTGACCTTAACAGATGTGGTGGTTTGAATATGCTTGGCCCACAGGGAATGCAACTGTTAGCAGGTGTGGCCTTGTTGGAGGAAGTGTATCACGGTGGGAGTGGGTTTTGGAGGTCTCTCCTATGCTCAGGCTTCACCCATTATGGAAAAGAGCTTCCTCCTAGCTGCCTGAGGATGCTAGTCTTCTCCTGGTTGCCATCGGATCAAGAGGTAGAACTCTCAGGTCCTCCAGAAGGTACGGCCCAGATTAAAGCTGTGTACCATCACGCCTGGACCTAAGCTGTTCTTTATTTGGAAATTGCTCTGCCCCAGGCTGGCCTTGACCTCAGAAGTCTTCTTGTCTCTGTCTCTTGGGATTAAAGGAGTGTACCACCATGCCTGGGTCTAAGCTTTTCATTATAGATCTTAATCAAATTGAAAACCTAGAATGGCCATCGCGACAGACATCTGGCTTTCCTCAGTGACATCTTTGCTTCCCAGAATCCAGGAACTCCTTGCTTTCCTGGTCCTTGGCCTTCAGCTCTCCCATCTCCCTTCAAGAACTGTCCTCTCTATAACCACATGGATACATCACCTCCTGTGTCCCACATCTCAGCACACGTTGAGACAAGAGAGCTGGGTTAGTTGGCTCTGGTGCTTTTAGAACTGAAATCCAGTGAGTCTCGCTGCTAGTTTGAAGACGGGTCAATTTAGGAGCTTGGATAGTAACGTGTGTACACAAAGGAAGAGAAATCTAGGATGGATGGATGTCCAGATGAATGGATAATACAGATAGTGTTATAGAATAAATGTCTGTATCCATTTACAATGCAAATGTTGGGACTCTTATCTCTAATGTCATGGCATCAGGAGGTGAGGTATTCGAGAGAGAACTGGGATTAGAGGAAGGAAGGAGTGTGATGATGAATGGGATTAACACCCTTGAAGGAAATTTTTACTCTACCATGTGACAACACGGTAAGAAGGTAGGTGAATCAAGAAGTGTCCCCTTACACAATGGTATTTGCAAAGCCTTATGTCATGGTGCTATTGTCTCCATTTTGGGGTGGCGTCCATGAGCTGTTACTATGATGGGTGACAGATATGTACTCAGACACACATGAGCAAAAAGTGTGCACTTTGAAGTCAGGAAGTTGTGAATTTGGGTCCAGTACTTCCCTGTCACCCAAGGGACTTGGGCATCCTAAATTCAGTTTCTGTTTGTTTGTTTTCTTGCTTGCTTGCTTGCTTACTTGCTTGTTTTGAAACAGAGTTTTTTCTGTGTAGCCCTGACTGTCCTGAAACTCACTCTGTAGACCAGGCTGGCCTTGAACTCACAGAGTGCCTCTGCCTCTGCCTCTGCCTCTGCCTCTGCCTCTGCCTCTGCCTCTGCCTCTGCCTCTGCCTCTGCCTCTGCCTCTGCCTCTGCCTCAAGGCTGAAATTAAAGGCACGGGCCACTGCTGCCCAGCTCCTGATCCAATTTTTAAAAACTAGGTTCCTTATGTTGGCAGGGGCTGCTGTGAAGGGGGAGCCTGAGGGTGTGTGCAGCCGACTCAGGACTGCCTCAGCCACAGTCTGCTGCCTTCTGACCCTCCTTCACCACACTCTCGGGTCTGGTATCGGTAGAGCATTCCCATAAGGTGGCAGAGTCCCCAGGTCTGGGATTTCATCTCCACTGGCCTCAGGTGGAACAGAGAGTCATTACTTCCTCTGCACAAACTGTCTCCTGTGGCTGTGGCTCAGTGAGCCTTGAGCAATAGGCCCCTTCCCTAGAAGCTCTAGGGAGTTCATGAGCAGTTCTTGAAAATGCCGTGCAAACATCTACTTGATTATATTTTCAGTTCAGAATATTTGGAAAACAAGTTTTTACCTGTTCCTATGTACATATGATAAACACTTTGGATAAACACTTTGTTGGCAGATAGCTTGATATCAAAAGAATTTATGTCCAAGTCACACCCAGTCTCCTGGGATAATGATCTTGGACTTCCTGGCCTTCAAATTTGTGAGAAGTAAATCTGTGTTGCTTTAATAGTCTATGACATTTTTATTATAGCAGTTCATATGCACTAGATAGATAGATAGATAGATAGATAGATAGATAGATAGATAATGGATGGATAGATAGATAGATAGATAGATAGACAGATGATGGATGGATGGATAGATAGATAGATAGATAGATAGATAGATCCATCGATCTCCAGAAGTACAAGGCAATATGGAAAGAGAGTATCCTCCATTTCAACTCCTTCTTTTAGTCCTTGAACTAACCCCCACTGCTGAATAGGAACTTCTCTCCCACTGAGTATCTGGGGGCCTAGCTGTCCAAATAACTCCTATTACCATGAAACTGCCCTGCAAGGACCTAGGAAGGTATTCTCACCCTATGGCCATGAACCTTGCCCCTTTTGCAATGCCTCAACTCTTTCTTGATGGTGGTAATCAGGGACTTGCAAAGTGGGCTCTAAAGAGCTACACTGAACTATAGCCTCTGCAAGGGAACAAAAGCAGCCATCTCAAGGCTGGGGCGATAGTTCAGTTGGTACTTGTAACTGTGTCTGACTTACAAGCGTAGAATTTGAGTTCTATATTCAGAACTCACATTTAAAAAAAAAAAAAGCTCAGTGTCTTAATTAGGATTTTATTGCTGTGAAGAGACACCATAACCACAGACACTCTTAGAAAGGAAAAGATTTATTTGGGGCTGACTTTCAGTTCAGCGGTTTAGTTCATTATCATCATGGCGGGAAGCATGGAGGCGTAGAGCAGATATGGTGCTGGAGAGGATACTGAGAGTTCTACATCCAGATTGGCAGACAGCAGGAAGTGAATTGACCCACTGGGCCTGGTTTAAGCTCCCAAACCTCAAAGCCCACCCTTTCATATTGACACACTTCCTCCAACAAGACCACACCTACTCCAACGAAGCCACACCTCCCAATAGTGCCACTTCCAATGGATCTATGGGGGCTATTTTTATTCAAACCACCACAATGGGCGTGGTGACATGCTGTTGTAATGTCAGCCTTGAGGTGGGCAGAGATGGATGGATCTCTGAGGCTCATCAGCCAGCCAGTCTAACTTAATGGAAGAGGTCCAAGCCAAGCAGAGGCTGTCTCAAAAATAAGATGGGATGGCTCCGAAGGTAAAAGCACTTGCTGCCAAAACTTTGTCCCTCAAAGTTGTCCTGTGACTTGTACACATGTACCATGACCTGTACACACACACACACACACACACACACACACAAACACAAACACACACTCAATATTTATATTTATAGAAATTTCAAAACAATATTTAAAAATAATAAGGTAGATGACACTGGAGAAACAATGCTCAAGACTGGCCTCTAACATTCACATGTACATAAACATATGTGTACATGTATCTGCACACAAACATACATTATAAAACACAGACACACACAAACATACATACATACACATACACTACACATACACACACACACACAAGTGAGAGGTCACAATCATAAATTTTCTTAGGCAAAGCACCATGCTGGGAAGTATTGGAAATCAAAGTCTGTTGTGACCAGTAATATTGTAATTGGAATAAGCACACACTCCTCTGATATACCAACTGTGAAAGAATTCGCTTAGTAAACCCAGATGAATTCTCTGTCATTATCACCATGCCTTTTTGTCAGCCAAGGCTTCTGGAGTAGACATTTAGAATCCATGGTGTCTGGTAGGTTGAGGAAGAAGAGCTTATAATACCTTAATTATTGAGGTTTGGGCCTCTTCAAAGGAAGTTACACACTTAAAGAAGACAAGTCAATAATTCAGGTAGGTAAAACTACGTGTGAACACTGAAGAAAGTCAGAGACATTCACTTGACTCACAACCATAAACTACATATCACATATACGTACGTATGTGTGTGTGTGTATGTGTATGTGTGTGTGCATCAGACAGACAGACAGACCGACAGACACACTTATACATCAAATGTAAGAGCTGATGATCCAAAGCAAAGTCCTACCTGTGCCTTTGACATTCTTGAACCACAGTCCAGAGACCAAAAAGGACACACTGATCTCAAAAATAAGACACACAGAGTCATTGAGATGACCTTTCTCACAAGGTGCAATTTTCATAAGTCTGAAGAGTCTTCCTGTTAGGAGACAAACATTATTTTTCTTCCATTTTTCCCCTCAAGACTTCACAGAGGCATGAAAACTTGCAAGGTAAGGTTCATGAATGTCAAGGGTGAGCTAGTTGGTCACGAAGTAAGTTAAGATACTTTCCTAAGGCAAGTCAGTACACCTACTGGTCTGTGCAGATTTCAGCCTCTGTGATCAAAGGCCATGGGTGACTCACACCCTGAAGCTGCCTCCCTGTTTTGTGCTGTTTTCTTCTCGCCCGAGTTTCACTGCATCTGAAAGTACACTTGAACTTTGAGATGCGCTATGATCCTTACATACGAGTTGTGCTCATAACTCTGAGCCTGGGTAGTTTTGCATTTGCATTGGTGAATCTAATTAGTGATTCCTGAAGGCTATTGGCTTAAAATGTTGCTAAAACTTGAACTGTTAGATGTGTCTTCGAGTGGACAGACAATTGGCTGAGGACTTAAAAGATTTTTTTTTCTTTTGGCAAAAGAACTTCTGATTGGTGTGTGTGTGTGTGTGTGTGTGTGTGTGTGTGAGAGAGAGAGAGAGAGAGAGAGAGAGAGAGAGAGAGAGAGAGAGCATGCATTCATATGCATGTATGTATTCATGTGTAGGTGGGTGTATATGTGTGTGTATGTATGGGAGGGCGAACATTCATGTTTGTGTATGTACTCATGAGTGCATGTGTGTATTCATGTGTGTGTGTATTCATGTGTGGGTGTGAAAGAGAGAGAGCATTCATGTGTGTGTGTGTGTATTCATGTGCGCATGTGCGTATTCATGAGTGTATTCATGTGTGGGTACATGTGTGAGCCAGAGCATTCATGTGTGTGCATGTATTCATGTGTGCATGTGTGTATTCATGTGTGTGTGAGAGAGCATTCATGTGTGTGCATGTACTCATGTGTGCATGTGTGTAGTTGTATGCGTGTAGACATAAGCATACATGTGCTAGGGTGCACATGTGGAGATCAGAGAGCAGTCTCAGGTGCTGGTGTGCTCCTCCCGCTGTGTTTGTGAGACTTTTGTTGAATTCCACGTCATATGCCAGGCTAGCTGGGCCTGCACACTGGTGGGCAATCACCCGTTTCCACCTCTCATCTCGCAGGAAGACATGAGATTACACAGGTCCTCTCTGCGTCCAGCTTTTACACTGATTCCGGGTGTTTAAACTTGGATCTTCACACTTGCAGGGCTCGCCGAGCCACGAGGTTAGTCCAGAAGAGTTGTTCATCCCGATGCTCTTGCTCACAATGGTGTAACTGAGTTTTAAAACATGATGTAGCTTTCTCCTTTTGGGGGGTGGGGGTGGGGACTGGTTCCCCGAGCTCTTTCTAGGAGGGAACAGCAGATACACCAGCACACACACGAGACGCAGGGTGTGCACTTGGAAGTCAGGAAGATGTGCGTCGGGGTCCAGGATTTCCCTGACACCCAAGGGATGTCCTCCTCCACCTTTTTAGAAACCGGGTTCCCTATCTCGAAAGGGGCTGCTGTGAGGGTGAAGCCTGAGGGCATGTGCAGCTGGCTCAGGGACTGCCTCAGCCACAGTCTGCTGCTTTCTGACCCTCCATCACCACACTCTCGGGTCTGGTATCAGCAGAGCATTCCCAGGAGCCGGCAGAGTCTCCGGGTCTGGGATTTCCTCTCCGCTGGCCTCAGAGAGTCATTACTTCCTCTGCACTAACTGTCTCCTGTGGCTGAGGCTCAGTGAGCCTTGGGCAATAGACCCCTTCCATGGAAGCTCTCTTAAAAAAAGCAAACGAACTCTTCTGCTTGGTTCTTTTCACTTTAGAACATCTGGGAATCAAAACTTTCTCTCTCTCTCTCTCTCTCTCTCTCTCTCTCTCTCTCTCTCTCTGTGTGTGTGTGTGTGTGTGTGTGTGTGTGTGTGTGAGAGAGAGAGAGAGAGAGAGAGAGAGAGAGAGAATGTTTAATGTTAAAAGATCTGACCTAGTTAAGCCATTCATCAGTTCCTTAAATATCAAGCACTTATATGTACTGTATGTACCTAAGTACCAACAATGCAAAAATAAGGAAAGCTGACTTCTGTTCGTGATGTTCTCACCGTGTACGAACGGCGAGAGAGACTCGCGTTAATGTACCTTAAACAACCTTTCCATGGAAGTATGCCAAATGACACACTTTACCCAGAGCCCCAAAGTTCAAGATCTCTTTTCTCACCTCTCGCCCCCACAGTCATTCAGTAAGCAAGGTGCTACGCTTACTAATCATTTCCAGGTCAGCTAGCTCTAAGGAAGTCAAGCACAGGGAGGGAAGGAACATGACCGAGATCGTAGAGACGATAACCACGATCTTACATGTCTCTCCTGTGCCTGTGTTCTCCCACCGTCGTCGGGGCCTCTGTTTGAACACGTAGAAACACGTTCAGAATGTATTTCCATCAGACACAAATACCACTGACAACGCGTTCCTGTGACCCGCCAGACACTGCCACCTCAGAGTCTGCCCTCGGCCTCGCAGCTACATCCTTCTCTTGCTTTTTTGCATCAAGCAAAGCCGAGCAGCCTCTAGTGATCTCTGGTCACGCCAGTTGTTCCGGGCTTTGATGCGCTGATTGTTTTCCCAAACCCTCCCTTTCGCCATGTGTCTATTTCCATGTTTGAGTTCCACTTTCTGCAGAGAGTCGGGGGTGAGGGGGTGGGGGTTGGGGGTGGGGGAATGGGGGTGGGGGTGGGGTAGGGAAATGGAGAGAGTGCAGTTCTACAGACTCTGGGAGATCCTTCCTGGGGACCCCTCCCAGCCTGTCTTCACAGCGGCCTCGGAACCTGATCGTAGCTTTGTACTTTCCTACTGAGCCGTGCCTAGCTTACTCTGTGCCCCCTCTCCCCCCCCACTTGATCATGGGTGCATTAGGGACATCTCTGCTGCCTCTGTCTTTGGCCCATTCGCTTTGACCTAATTGATTAGATACATTAAACATCAAGGTATGTATGCGCCCACGCCTAAAGCACCTCTTGCGGCACAAACAGCCCAGAATAAATGCCCAGTTTCACATCAGTCTCTGGGCCACAATAGAGGAGTGGTGAGCTAGACTCTACCTGTAGCAGGCACCTAATTTATAAATGACTATCACCACCAGGTAATATACTGCCCATACTATATGATACATGGCTTTGATCTGTGGTGAAACACTGTCTCTGGCTGTCATGCCCTTTCGGACGAGCTTTTAGCCTTGCATCCGAGCTCGTAGAATCATAGTCGCTCGCTCCCATCTGCCCCGTGTCTGGAATCGTGCCTGGCACACAGTGACGTCAGGAAATACTACGTGAATAAAAGAACGAACGAACGAATGGGTGGACAACATTCATGCCCTGTTCCGGTTAAGTGGACGCATTGCTGCTGTGGGCGGGTCCAGGAACCTCTGAAACCAGCTGAAACCAGCTTAGGATTGGGTGGGTTTATACGAGGAGCCAATCCACAGGCTTCCCTATGACCTATTATTTGCAGCCTGCTGCAAGAGGATGCTTCACACAGTAGGTTCTTTCTTAAGAATTTGAACAGAGAATCCTTCCCCCCAGGCAACCACAGACTGGAGAGCTCACAAAAGGAAGGGTCTGGGTGTCCCAGGGGGTGGGTCTTGTGTCCTTGCTGGGTGTTATAACTGACTGAGGGAATTCAAGTGAGGGTGGGAAAGGCCTCCAACTAGAGAGGAAGAAAGCCTGCCGGTCGGAGAGTGAAGCAGAAGCTGTGGGTCTGCTGAGGTCATGCCAGCCTTAAGAAAGTGACAGAGAAAGAGGAACCAGTTGCCTAAATTCTTGACAACTTACTGTTTGGGACCCAGATCAGGTGCATCCTGACTGAGGAGAGACTCTTTCATTCACAGATGAAGCAGGTTTTAAAAAACATGCCAAGATGGAAGGCACACCTTCTGTCTGGGCAACAGTTTTCTGGCCTAGCTCTAAAGATAAAGGCATTTTCCTTTCCTCCTGGTGTGTGTGTGGGGGTGGGGGAGTGGGGGTGGGGGATAGGGGGTGGGGGTGGAGGGTGGGGGGGTGGGGGGGTGGGATAAGCACACATGTCTACATCAGGTGCCCAGACTGACAGGAGCAGAACCTGAGCTGGTTTAGAACGTTCTAGTGCCAGTTACACCTGGCCTCCTTTTACACCGTCCAGATTGGCCTATGTCTAACAGCCAGGTAGCCTTGCTATTGTATGACCAGGCAAAGACTGAAAGTAAGCGTCAGACCAGATGGCCACTGCTTGGCAAAAACTAACAGACACAAACCCCTCCACTCCGAATTACCCAAATGTGACGTTAGCAGATGCCCATGGTCGCCAGCCAAGGGCATCGCCAGCCTAGAGAGCATCGTCTTGCGTTGGACAAGATGGAATCACAGATCCAAAAACCGTGTCTGTCCCTCTCGCAGCTGAACCAGCACTTGCTGGATGCTAACAACAGGGATAGAACCTGGTCAGCATCCCGGCGGCCTCTGCTCACTGAACAGTCCTGAGAGGAAAACGCATGAGAAGCAGCCGACTCCAGTAAATCCCTAAGTGAAGAGTAAAACCAGTGAGGCTGGCGTAAAAATTTAGAGAAACCCCGAGTGTACCCGAGGAGAACGTCATTTCAAGGTTCCCCCTTTGACGATTGTTTTTATTTACAGGAACATTAGATTTTACAAGTCCAGAGCTTTGGTTAACTTCAAAGACCTGTGAGTTAAAAACAAAACAAAACAAAACAAAACAGACAAAAACTCAGTCTGAACTCTCACGATTCAAAAGCAACCCTAGTTTGACTTTCAGAGTCTATTGACTCAAAACTATTTGGGTCTTTGCCCATTTTGTATGGATTTTAGATTAAGAGGTGATAGTTTTTGCTGACAAGCTGCATGTATTTGTGTGTGTGTGTGTGTGTGTGTGTGTGTGTGTGTGTGTGTAAAAATTAGCTCCCAAATCCAAAAGTAAATAAAAGCCATTAAACTCTTGAGATATTTTCACTTAGAAAAGTTGGCGAAAACCCAGGACAACTCGGGAAGCAGAGGCTCTTTGGACATCTCTGTACACCGCTGGTCCTGAGAAGGCCTTTAAGAATGACTGGCACTGATGGCTTAAGATGCGCAGTTAACAGTTAGGGTGGACAGGAAGCTAGGGCAGAAGGTGGGGTGATGGCTGAAGACAGGAGAGCGGGGTCCTCTGTCCTGGAGTGGCTGTTGTCTGATAACCCAAGAAGGAGAGCCTTCTTTGCATTTCTTCTCTCCTCTGTGGCGTTGCCAAAGATGGTTTCCCTTCTTGCTTGCCGCTCATCCAGCATCAAGGGAATTAACTCACATGTGAAGCGATCCCACAGGAAGAACTCTTTGACAACTAGCAGAATCAAGACAGGAAGCAGGGAAAGCTGCTTGGGAGGGTGTGGCGGAGGGAGAGAGGGGAGCACGCACGTGTGCTTCAAGCTTTCCCTTTCCTTAGGGAAACCCAACTCTGGTTACAGTGTTCCAATCCCGCACGCACGGCAAAAGGAAATGACACGTTTCCAGTAAGCCTTTCAGTTACCTGATGCCCAGGTTGTACCTGATGCCAATCAAGAGCAGGATCCCTGAGATGGACCCATCTGGAATCTGCTTGTTGTTCTCAGTTTTCCCAAGTAATCCTATGTAGAACTAAGATTGAAACTTGGTGTCTGAAATAAAGACTCCTTAGACTATAAACTTGAAAGAAGAGACAGACAGACAGACAGACAGACAGACAGACAGACAGACTGGGTAATCTTTCAGTCTTTCAGCATGAAGATTCAGATCAAGTAGGTGTGCCTGGGAGGGACTGAAATCAGAAGAATCCGGTACTGCTGGTCCAGAGACTGATTCTGGAAGTCATAGGACCCAGTTCTAGACACTGCCTCTGAGCATACCCAGAGTTTCTGTTAACGGCCAGAAAGTTGGGTCTGCTTCAGCCTTAAGCCGGGGACTGTTGTCATAAAGAGATTAACCGTTGTATTGTGCTTCTAAGATAACTTGGGCATTGCCGGCCTGCTCAGATCCTCTGGCTGTCTTGGGAAATGAATTAGGGAGAGGTTCATTTGTTGTCCTCCTGATTCAAAGAAAGGTGAGTCCGTGCTTATGCCCAGCCTGCTCTTAGAGACCCAAAGCTTAGCTCTGAAAGTGAGATACAGGAAGTTCACTGGCAGAAGTTCACCGTCCTACCTGAGCACCAACATTCTGTGGCACAGGGACAAGTGACTGGAAAGCTGACACTTCCTATTATCCATTATATGACACAGGGAAACTAGATTCCTTGGAGAGCGACAGCCACTCCTGTCACTGTCGGATGGTGCATAGGCATACAGGCACACTTAAAGGGTTCTCACTGCTACTGCCAGCATGCAATTTTAATTCCTAGCCTTAAAAATCAAAACCCCAGACAGTTATACTTGCTTACTATCATTACCAGCTAAACTAACACTCACTTCTCCCTTTTTCTGGTCATCACACTGGTTAATCCTTTAATCTTTTAAAAAGTCAACCAAGATCACCTACAGCTCCGATTCTGTTTGTCCCCAAAGCAGAAGGCAAAACGCTTTTCCAAACTCAACACTTTTCACAAAGTCACTCTTAGCGGTTTACATCTCACCACTTGAACTTAGCGACCCGGCTTGCCTTTATCCAAGGCGATCTCCAGAATCAGATCAGAACACCGTTGATGCTTCCTGAACTCGTCAGGTAGCAAAGACCATATCCTAACGTAACAGAGTTAGGTGCCTGGAGACAAGGAGAACCTTGTGCTCTTTTCAAGCCAGAACCTGGCTTTGGTTGAATGAGGTTGCTCTCAAGATCATGGAAGGGGTCGGAGAGGAGGCTCCGTGACTAAAGGCACCGGACACCAAGCCTGAAGATTTGGATTTGATCAACAAGGCCCCCGGACTTCTCCACGCATTCTGAGGTGTGCCTGCACGTGCGAATACACAAATAAATAAACGGGGAAAATCACGGAAGGCATGAGCCCAGACACCAGAGCGTGGGAAAAGACACAGCAAGGGAATGTGCCTGTGTGTGTGTGTGGGGGGGGGGTACAGTTCACATCAGCAAGCGTTTTCCTGAAACCGGTCATTCTCAGTCCTCTGTGCTTGTCTAGTTCCCATGCAGCCGTCACAGGTTGGAAATGATAAAAACCGCCCTTGAAAACTGTTGGACTAAAGGCAAACGTTCTCCAGTTCTCGGGATATTTTAAATAATGACAGCAGCCTGCCTAAGGTCTCCATTTGAGATGCCATACCGCCGTCCCACATGGACCACCGAGATAGGAGAGACAAAGTTAAGGTATTAGTCCTTCGTCACACACCGCAGCCTGGGTAGCACCGGGCCCCAGTGAAGTTCCTAGTTTTTGCCTGTGCCTAGAGGACACAGGGCAGAGGCTTGTCTCTGCAGTAGATACTGGCCCCAGGCTTTCCAGAGAACAGAACAGCAGATACACAAGCAGCCAGACCAAACTCTCATTAACACCTCTACGGCTTTTCACAGTCAGGGAAACTGGAATCCCCTGTCCTGTTACCAGCAACCCCCACCCCCCCCCAAAAAAAAATCTCTATTTCAGAAGTAGGGGTGAGTAGGGTTACCTTCCAAGCCCTGTGCTAAACCCCTGAAGTGAGGGGACCACACCCTTCCGAGGCACCACAGTCCCGTCAAAGACCGATTAGCCCAAGAACCAGATTAGCCCAAGAAGCAAAGCTAACACCGGTGCCGTACCGCCTGGCGCCGCACAACCAAGCGGGAGTCCAGGGGAACCCGCGGAAATCGCGCCGTGCTGCACCCGCGCAGAAGACAGGCGCACCCACTCGGGCGCACCCACCGATCGCTTGCCGCTCAGCCGAGGGACACCAAGCCTCTGCAGCCCAGCAGGAGGCGGCGATGTGGGCACTACAGCTTTTGCCCTTGCTCTCGTCCCCCATCCCCCACGGCTGCCCCCCCGAACAACCAGGGAAGATCGCCACACCGCGATCCTCACCTGCCCGGGGCTAGCCCTCCCTGGGCCACTCCGGGCCATGCAGAGCCACCCTTACCTGAACCGGAGATGTGGACTCTAAGCGGGCGGCCCCGGCTCGAGGCTGACGACAGGTCGCTCTGGGAGCGGCCACGGGGACTCGGGTCCCCGGGAAGCCAGCGCAGGGCAGGCACCGGTGGCTTGGGAGCCTCGGGTTCGGGGTCCAGAGTCTCTGCCTCTGCCTCCACCATCTCCTGGCTGGGTGGCTGGTCCGGGGACATCTCAGGGCTCCTGCCGGCTTCCGCCATCCGCTCCAGGCGCCAGGAGGGAGCGAGCCCAGGCAGGGTGGAGCCGGCGCAAAGGGCTGCGCTGTCCGCCGCGGCCCCGCGTGGAGCCCCCGGCCGGCTGGCAGGGCGGGGAGGCGGCCGCAAGCAGCGGGGCGCAGCGCGGGAGGAGGAAGAGCACAGAAAAGTTTGCACAGGAAGGAGCCGCCTACAGCCGGCTCTCGCTCCCGCCGGCGACAGCCACCGGCCTCTCAGCCTGCCACCCTGGGTGTCCTAGAACCTGCACAGGCTGCTCCTGGCCCCAGGCGCGGCCCCTCTATTGTAAGACACGAGTCTGTAGCCTCTGGCCCAGAGCGGCTCACCCAAAGGGTCTCTCGGAGAAGTGGAGTTTTTTTAGCTGCAAAGCTAAGATGCAAGGTCAGAGTTAACAGTCTCATTTGCACTTGGTCAGGGAGGGGTGGGGACACGCGTGCACACACCTGGTGGTCTAGGACAAGGACCCAATGACTGTCATATGTCGTTTACAGGTGCAAAACACTGGAGCCCAAGGGTTTGCAGGAGGACTCCTGGCAGATCTGGAGTAGCTTGTGATGTCTGGTCCTTTGATCCTCCCTGTAAGATCCACCTCTTGCCCTTGTCAAAGCTCATCTCTGTCTCTCAGAGCACCACATTCTTGGGCTTCCGTCTGTGCTGGGTCAGACTCAAAGGTCGTGGGGTTTTTTTTTGGTTTTTTGTTTTTTTGTTTTTTTTTTTTCTTTTTCTTTTCCTTTTCTTTTCTTTTCTTTTCTTTTTTTTTAATCAGTCTTTTAAGGGCTGAATTCGTGCCACAGATGTGATGTTTGCTTTCCAAAGGAAGAGCAACCTGGATGGCTTGCAAAAAGGGGTCGTTGATTTTGCTAATTGAAATCTCAGCTTTATCAGTTACACATTAAGTCCTCAAGTAGCGCCTGGCCCAGAAGTGAAAAGCTGTAAGCTAAGTAGCCGACCATCTCTGCGAGTTTCTGACAGTGGAGGCACGTTGCTGGGCTTCACAAAGGCACCACAGACATAGAAACGGCAGGAAGAGAAGGAGACGGAGCTGGGGAGGGAGGACCCAGTCAGCCATCACCATGCCACGCCCCCTTCCCCCTACACGCACACATCCACACATACCTCAGGTTCGATTTGTATGAGATATTTCATTGAACGAGAAAATAAGCCCACGCATTAGGTAGGAGAGAACCAGGAACCAAGAGAGGAAAGAGAGCTAGACAAGCACAGAGACTCCGAAAAGGCTTAGCAACTAGGTCACCGTGTTCACAGCGCAAGCTGTAAAAGGCTCTTTTCTCACAGCGACTCTGTGTGCGTGGGGGTGGGGTGCAGTGGGGTGGACATTTTCACAGTCAGCAGAAATCATCTGGACTTGCTTTAACTATTTCCTGCTAACAAAGTTTGCGAATGGGTACTACCCCAGAATCACGACGGCTAGGCAGGTAGAGGAGCTTGTTATAGTGAGCTTGAAGATCCCGGTTCCGTTCCTATGACCTACAAACCGGAAGAAGAGAACTGATTCCCCCAAGTTGTCCTGCACATATTATATATTATTCTCTCTCTCTCTCTCTCTCTCTCTCTCTCTCTCTCTCTGTGTGTGTGTGTGTGTGTGTGTGTGTGTGTGCGTGTGTGTGTGTGTGTGTGTGTGTGTGTATGCACACACACACACACACACACACACACGCACACACTAAATTATGTAAAACAAATGCTGGTACTCTAAAAGTACTCCACTTTCTTGGTTCTTGTGTGGTTTAGAAGAAAGCTCTGTGGTTTTCAGAGAGGGCAGTGATAAGGTAGCGGGGGGGGGGGCACTTAGAGGTTATACTTAGCCCAAATAATCACCCTTGGATTGTTTTGGATCATAACTAGATAGGCCCACAACAGTATACCTTACAATGTATACTTACATTGCAATGGAAAACGTATATTACAATGGGGCGTGTCACCACGTTTGCCAGTTTGTCATCCACTGTGACCCCCCCTTGCTCTCGGGATTGTCCACATTCCGACGGTATCCCCTGGAGTTCTCTCCCCAGCTTGCCAGCCAGTCTTCGTTCTGAAACAGGCATTCCGGTTGGCCAATCAGGGGATGTACCACATCTCTTTCCCGTTGCTTGATCATGGGTGTGCATACATCCTTCTGGCTATGCCTCTCCATCCTTCGGTCGATCTTCATGGAGATAAGTGGCTAATCCAACGCTTTAGAACCCAATATGTCTTCCTTGGCATCTTTATGTTAGTCACCAGCTTAGCAATTCAGCGCTTCAAGTTTTATTTGACAAATGTCTCCGAGTGCCTTTGATGGACCGGGCACGGTGCTAGGATCTCTCCCTCTATACTCTTCCCTCAGTTTACCCCCTTCATTTCCACACCCCCATTCTTGTGAGCTTGTGTTCTCTGTTTTCTGTGCTTTTCCTTGTAGCTGCAGTGTGACTTCTGACACCACGACTTGATTGGTAGCCATCAATCCAGAGAACCAGGATGGCCATGCCTGGGGACTTCTGCTGTTGCTTGGTCTGACTTGAAAGCACGTGAACACCGGCTTCTTTCTAGATTCTGTCTCTCTGGCTTCTAGAACACTCGTCTCCCCTGGTGTGACTCTAATCCTGTCTCCTGCTCATCCTCTCGCTTGGATCGCCTCGCTTCGAGGTGCCCAGAACCCCTGCATTGGCCCTTATCTTTGCCTCTGACAGACTTTGCCTGGGAAATCCTACCCCTGGCTTTGAACTATGCAGTGATGAGTCCCCAAAGGCCATGTCCATCTCAGTCTTGGCTGAGGATCCCAACATTTGGTGACCTATGGGCCCTTTCTTCTGTCTTCCTTCCTCCCGTCCTTCTTTCCTTCCTTCTTACCTACCTAACTATCTACCTTGCATGAGGGCCATAGGTGGTGTTCATATGCTTATTTACAAATGGGGCACACATTTACATATAATATGCATATAATATGCATATAGCATACATATAATATACATACACATACATATACAGATACATATATACAATATGCATACAGATACACATACAATACACATACATATTGATGGTTTAATGTTGTTTAATGTTGTTCCCGGGTTTCGGCACCATATGATGGGATATAAAAGAGAGAAGGGGTATTAGGGAGTGTGGCACGGCGGCATGGGGGAAGGGGGTGCTTAGGTGGACCCATGCCTAGGCACCTCTTCCCCCTGAGGGACCATGCACACACAGACATGGTATAGAATAGTTTATTCCGGGAAGAGGATGGGAGTTAATGGTATAGTGGAGGCAGAGAGAGAGAGAGAGAGAGAGAGAGAGAGAGAGAGAAGAAAGAGTAGAGAGGAGTGGAGGCCAGCCATGACCACATGGAGAGAGGGGGGAGGGGAGAGCCCAAGAAGGGCAGAGAGGTGAGAGTGCAGAGAGGTAAGGGCGAAGAGAGAGCGGTGAGAGAGAGCAAGGATGGGCAGGCAGCCACTTTTATAGTGGGCCAGGTATATGGGGCAGGGCATACCTGGCTATTGCCAGGTAACTGTGGGGTGGAGCTTGGACAGAATGCCAACACATATACACACATGTCCATGAGTAAGTGCCTGTCCAGGCCAGAGGTTAATGCTAAGAACCATGCTGGTTCACTCTTCGGGCTCATTTAACGATCCAGAATCTCCCAGTCACCCAGAGTGGTCTGATATGTCTGGTGTCTAGCCAGCCCGCTTTGGGGAATCCCTGTTTCTACTTTCTGAGTCCCAGAACTTTGGACAAGCTGCTATGATCACCCAGCATTTACAAGAGTTCAGGGAATCCAAACTTCGGTTCTCAAACTCATATTGCAAGAGTTTTAACCTCTCAACCATCTCCCAAGCCCTTCTTTTGAGACAGGATCTCATGTAGCCCAAGTTGACCTTTAACTTACTGTGAAGTCAAGGAGGATGACCTCGGACTCCTGATCCTCGGACCGTCACCACCTCGGAGCTGTGAGCCACCAAACCTTCTCTGTGTGGCGCTGGGAATCAAACCAGGACTCTGTGCGCTTGTCCAGCATTCAAGCAATGGAGCTCCACCCTCAGCCCCAAGCCTCCGTTCCTGATGCTTCTCCATACGTCAAGGTCAATAATACACCAAAGCTCACTCTCTCCTGCACCACAGACCTGCTTAGCCCATTCTTGGCATGAGGAATCTTCAGGCTCCCTTCCCTCCAGTGACTTACGCACCCCCCCTCTTTAGTCTCAATCTCCATCCTTTATTTTTCTCTCGTGGATTTCTCTGCCTCTACAGGCGCTTTCTTCTACTCTGCCCTCATCACGGGCATAGAATAATCTACCGGAGCTCACAGGGCCTTGCTGATCCTCAGTGTAAAATCTTTGGCCTTGAGTGTAGTCAAGGGAGGCAGTACACAAGAGGTCTGAGCATCAAGACACAGTATGAAGCAAAAGAAGTGAATTTGTTGAATTGTGTTGAATTTGCCATATAGGTAACTTTTTCTTTTCTCTTTGACTGTGTTAAGCAGCTGTTCTGGACAAAAGCCTATACTCAACGAAACTAGACAGATACCGCATACCAAAGTTAAATTAAGAGCAGGTCTAAACAGGCCCATATCACACAAGGAAATAGAAGAAGCCACAATTACTCTGATACCTAAACCACACAAGGACCCATCCAAAAAACAGAACTTTAGATCAATCTCTTTTATGAATATCGATGCAAAACTACTCAGTAAAATTCTTGCAAACCGAACCCAAGAACACATCCAAACCATCATTCTCCACGATCAAGTAGGCTTCATCCCAGGGATGCAAGGTTGGTTCAATACACAAGAATCCTGCCCTAAATTCTGTCTTGGAAACAATTATGCTAGAGAGCAGAGTATGCACACTCACTACAGGGACAGTTTAAGACAGCGATTAGACCCCACTATCGATCCTGAATAAGATGCCCTTTGTTTTGTTTTCCATTGCTATGGCTTTGCACTCCCATGTCCTTGGCCTTCAGGCGCCATTTTCCAATCTCCCTAATCTTGTCTAGCTAGCCATAACTATCCTCCAATCCTTAGGACATGTGTCCCCAAGTGAGCAGCTTTGCTGACTCTCTCTAGTCTTCCAGTCATCCTCGGTGCCACCCCCCACCTTTACAGTTCCACAAACCCATGTGCATTTCTCTCAATGTCCCTTTCACTTGGGATTGCACTTTAACAAGGACATGAATCTGGCTCTCCCCAGCTGCCTGTGAACCTCACAGCTCCAAAAGAACTGATTTCTGCCTTTGTTTCCCCAGGGCCTCTCCGGTCTCAATGAATCCAGCATCGAGGTGTGTTGAGGTTTTAGACATTAACAAGCAATTACTAGTAAATCCATGGTAACTGACAACACTGAACTGTAGATGGAAGATGCTGTCTATACTAGGAGGAATCGCCTAGACTATCAGAGGAGGCTGCTTAGAGGATGGACCTCAGGACGAGGACCTGTAGTTACACAGATAATTGAAGAACTGGGCTTCTTGGATGTTGTAATGCCACAAAAGAAGTGAAGATACAATGCCATAAGGAAACATGATGAATTTTTTTTTATTCATCTGAGTCACACATAACTCATTTCTACCTTCGAAGATCACCCCAGTGATATTTTTGCAGAATCCAGTCGTCTTCAGACCAAACAAGGACTTCCTGAACTCATCAGTCTGGAGAAATAGGCAGGCACTTCCTTCCCTGTTGCAAGTCAACCATAATGGTGCTTCTGATTCTCTCCCTCTCCCTCAAAAGGAAGGTGGTTCTGCAGGTGGTTCTGCAGTCACCTGCTCCGAGGCCAGCCACAGCCACTTTGATGAGATCCCCCTGCCCCCAAGGCAGCTGGGCAACCAGAATTATCTTGTCCATGTCCCATCTCCTATGTCGACTGTCTGCTGGAAGGGAAATTCAGATTCCAAAGGTCCCCATTTCTACTTGGGAGCCAGAGCTGTCTGAAATCCCTGGGTGCTCCTCAGCTCTTCCCTTCAAGTAACTCGACGTTGTGGCTCAGGGGGTGGGGGGGAACGCAAAATAAGCCCCTCCTCCCCCGCCCCGCCCCCCCCCCCCGTGCCACGTTAGAAAATGGTGGCACAGTTTCTTAGAGACTTCTGTCCTCTCCTCGTTCACTCTTTATTTGTTCTGCGTGAGGAACACCAGGACTGTGTTCATCGCTGTTCTGTTGCTGTAGAGAGGCACCGTGACCAAAGCAACCCTTGTAAGAGAAAGCACTTAACCGGGGCTGGCTCACGTCTTCAGATCTAGTCCATTGTCTTCACAGCAGGGAGCATGGTGGCACAGAGGCGGACATCTGCAGGGTCTACGTTCTGATCTGTAGGGAGAGAGAGAATGTGAGAGGAGAGGGCAGGGAGGGAGGAGGGGAGTGGGACCTGGACCTGACATGGGCTTTTAAAAGCTCAAAACCCACCTCCAGTGACACACTTTCTCCAACAAGGCCACGCCTCCTAAACCTTCTAATCCTGTCAAAGTGTTCTATTCTCATTCAAATCATTACATTGACCATACTCAAGTTAAAGCAGGAAAGGTTTACTTCACCTTACTGCTTAAAGACATTGTGAAGAGAAGGCGGGGTAGGCGCTCAAGGCAGGGACTGAAGCAGAGACTCTCAGTACTGCTCATGGACTGGACTTGATCCTCCTGGCATGCTCAACCTGCCATCCTTACAGCCCAGAACCAGAACCACCTGCCCGGAGGTGGCACCACCCACAGCAGGCTGGACCCTCCCACATCAGACATTCATCAAGGAAACCAGACAGGAAGGAAGGAAGGAAGGAAGGAAGGAAGGAAGGAAGGAAGGAAGGAGGAAAGGAAGAAAGAACAAAAGAAAGAAAGAAAGAAAGAAAGAAAGAAAGAAAGAAAGAAGAAGGAAAGAAGGAAGGAAGGAAGAAAAAAAGAAAGGAAAAGAAAGAGTATGTGGTATGTGTGGTGTGTGTGTGTGGTGTTGTGTGTGTGTGTGTGTGTGGTGTGGTGTGGTGTGTGGTGTATGTGTGTGTGTGTGGTGTGGTGTTTGTGTGTGTGTGTGTGTGTGTGTGTGGTGTGGTGTGTGTGTGTGCGTGTGTGTGTGTGTGTGTGTGTGTGTGTGTGTGGTGTGTGTGTAAGAAAGAAAGAAAAAGAAGAAGTGAAAAGAAAATCTAATCAAGGCACACCCTATGATGTAATGACACTACTTTGAGTGATGTGTCCAAACAAAGCAAAAGCTTGCATCCGTGCAAAACTGTGAAAGCAAGTGTTTACAGAGCCATTATTAATGCACCTCAAAGCAGAAGGCCATTCAGTCAGTGGGCACAGCCACACAGGGAACACTACTCAACAACAGGAGGAGGAGGCTCCTGATCATGGGAAGAGTCTTGCATTCCACCCGGCAGAAGATGCCTGGCTATTTACGGCTTCATATTATACTGCGTAGTTTAATCAACATTTGTAGAAAACAACAAAAAAGAAGTTTAAAAATAGATTAGTAGTTGCCAATTCCTTAGAAGCAGGGGAATAGGATGACCTTTGGGGGCAACAGGACTGTTCTAAAATGTGGTTGTCATGGTGACTACTCACCTGTATTTGTCAGAAGTCCCAGAATTGTGTGCTGAAAGGAGAAACTTGCTGTGTATAAAGTTGTTCCTGGAAAGAAAGTAAAAGGGGAGCGGAATCCCATTCGGTTGCTTTTCTTCCTTGTGGGGACAGTCCAGCCTACTTTCATCACTGGTGACAAACAATGTGTGTGTGTGTGTGTGTGTGTGTGTGTGTGTGTGTGTTATGTGTGGTGTGTGTGTATGTGGGGGGTTATGTGTGTATGTATGTGGTGTGTGTGTGTGTGTGTGTGTGTGTGTGTGTGTGACAAAAGGGGTGTGTGTGTGTGTGTGTGTTATGTGTGGTGTGTATGTATGTGTGTGTATGTGGGGGGTTATGTGTGTATGTATGTGGTGTGTGTGTGTGTGTGTGGTATGTGGTGTGTGTGTGTGGTATGTGTGTGTGTGTGTGTGTGGTGTTTATGTGTGGTGTGTGTGTGTATGTGTGGGGGGGTATGTGTTTATGTATGTGTGTGTGTGTGTGTGTGTGTGTGTGTGTGTGTGGTATGTGTGGTGCGTGTGTGGTGTGTGGTGTGTGTGTGTGGTATGTGTGGTATGTGTGTGTGCGGTGTATGTGCATGTGGTGTGTTTGTGTGTGTGCATGTGTGTGGTGTGTGTGTGGTGTGTGTGTGTGTGTATGGTGTGTGTGTATGTGTGGTATGTGTGGTGAGTGTGTGTGTATGTGGGGTGTGTATGTGGTATGTGTGTGTATGTGCGTGCGTGTGGGGGGTATGTGTGGTGTGTGTGTGTGTGGTGTGTGTATGTGTGTATGTGTGTGTGTGCTGTGTGTTGTTCTATTGTCTTGAGGGTCAGCACTCCCAGGGGAAAGCTTTAGACATATGGAAGTATTCTTGTCTGGCTTGTGGGAAGCAAAGGTCTGTCTCCCCGTCTAGAGCAGTGACACCTATCTTTTGTCGCTCTTTTCCCATCTTCCACTGTGTGGGAATTGGAGGGGGACAGGAGGGAAGAATATGATGAGGCAGGGTGGTTTAGGGGTTCTCACTAGGTATTGACAATATTTCCCAAGTAAGGGGGAGTAGCTGAAATGACCTTCAACCCCCTAGTGAGACCGCATCAGCAGAAAAATAAGCCAGAGTAACTTCTTCCTACCCTTCCCGCCTTACCGTTTCTCAGTCACATTCTGCCCCAGGATTTGACTGCCAGGGTGAGGTCTGTTTTGGGAACTGAGGGTGCTGGAAGCAGATTGTATCGAGTACAGAGAAGAAGGCTGAAGAAAGGCAACTGAGGTATTAGTATTTGTGGATTGACTGAGTTAAAACAAACAGAAGTTTCCTTGGCTTGTGCTTCAGAGGTGCGCAGTCAAGGGGTACGAGACGGCTCTCTGATGTAAACCTCAGACGGTGAGAGACAGAGAGACAGCCCGAGTTTTGTGGGCCTCTTCTGGTCTCTCTCCCTCTTCTTAGAAAGCCATTAAAATCCAATCATAGGAGCTCTGCCCTACTAACTCTACCCAACCCTACCCAGCCGTCCAGTGGCCCCACCCGCAAACACTACAGTCGGATGAAATTTCCACCTTCTCAGTCCCTGACTGTAGGGATGAGATTAGAAACATGAAGACCCAGGGAGAAGCACAGGAATCGTATGCAAACCATAGCAACGGGTAAGCAAGGCAGCCTCCATGCGTTACTACTTAGAGGCAAATGGCCAGGATGTAGAAGGGGATTGACTTAGCCAGACTGGTCCGGGAAGGCCTGTCTAAAGACAGAAGCTTTGAAGAGACTAGAATCACAAAGCCTCCAACACACCCGGAGCACAGAGGTAAGAGTCCATGTCAGGCGGAGTCAAGGAGGAGAGCCAATAGGGTGGGGTCTCATGAGAGAGTACTGAGCTAGGGGTGACAGAGATGCCAGTGAGTGTGCATCCTCTGGAACAAGCAGAAGTGGCTGGGGGATATAAGACGGGAGAGAGACATAGGCCAGGTCACATGTTAAATCATTACTCTAGTGCCGGAGAGATGGCTCACTGATTAAGAACACTCCATGCTCTTCCAGAGGGCTAATTCACCAGTACATGGTGGCCCACAACTGCACGTAACTCCACTTCCAGGGGTTCCAACATTCTCTTCTGGCCTCCAAGGGCATCAGCTATACAAATGGTATGCAATCAGAACACTCATACATGTAAAAATTTTATATGTATATATAAAAATTGTTCTAGATTTTTTATTGGATATTTTCTTTTCTTTTTTCTTTTTCTTTTTTCTTTTTTTGTTTTTTTTCCGAGACAGGGTTTCTCTGTGTAGCCCTGGCTGTCCTGGAACTCACTCTGTAGACCAGGCTGGCCTCGAATTCAGAAATCCGCCTGCCTCTGCCTCCCAAGTGCTGGGATTAAAGGTGTGCGCCACCACTGCCCGGCTATATTTTCTTTATTTACATTTTCAAATGTTATCTCCTTGGCCAGTTCACCCCCCTCAATCCCATCTTCCCTCCCCCTGCTTCTATGAGGATGTTCCCCCCACCCACTCCCACCTCCCTGCCCTGGCATTCCCCTACAGTGGGGCATCAATCCTTCACAGGACCAAGGGCCTCTGCTCCCACTGATGCCTGACAAGGTCATCCTCTGTGACATATGCAGTTGGAGACATAGGTCCCTTCATGTGTACTCTTTTGTTAATAGTTTAGTCCCTGGGAGATCTGGGGTGGGGGGTCTGGTTGGCTGATATTGTTGTTCTTTCTATAGGGTTGCAAACCCCTTCAGCTCCTTCAGTCCTTTCTCCAACTCCTCCACTGGGGATCCCATGCTCAGAGCAATGGTTGGCTGTGAGCATCTGCTTTGTATTTGTCAGGCTCTGGCAGAGCCTCTCAGGAGACAGCTATATCAGGCTCCTGTCAACAAGCACTTCTTGGCATCCACACTAGTGGCTGGGTTTGGTGACTTTATATGGGATGGATCCCCAAGTGGGCCAGTGTCTGGATGGCCTTTCCTTCAGTCTCTGCTCCACACTTTGACTCCGTATTTCCTCCCCTGAGTATTTTGTTCCCCCTTCTAAGGACTGAAGCACCCACACTTTCTCTTCCTTCTTCTTGAGCTTCATGTGGTCTGTGAATTGTATCTTGGGTATCCCAAGATTTGGGGCTAATATTCACTTATCAGTGAGTGCATAGAATGTGTGTCCTTTTGTAACTGGGTTACCTCACTCAGAATATTTTCCAGTTCTATCCATTTGCCTAAGAATTTCATGAATTTAATAGCTGAGTAGTATTCCATTGTGTAAATGGACCACATTTTTTGTATCCATTCCTCTGTTGAAGGACATCTGGGTTCTTTCCAGCTTTTGGCTATTATAAATAAGGCTGCTATGAACATAGTGGAACATGTATCCGGATCTGTTATATGTTAGAGAATCTTTTGGGCATAGCTGGATCTTCAGGTCCAAATTTCTGAGGAACCACCAGACTGATTTCCAGAGTGGCTATACCAGCTTGCAATCCCACCAACAACAGAGGAGTATTCCCTTTTCTCCACATTGTCGCCAGCATCTGCATGTGAGGTAGAATCTCAGGATGTTGAACATTTCTCTAGGTGCTTCTCAGTGATTCGATATTCCTCAGTTGAGAATTCTTTGTTCAGCCCTGTACCCCATTTTTAATAGGGTTACTTGTTTCTCTGGAGTCTAACTTCTTGAGTTCTTTATATATATTGGATACTAGCCCTCTGTTGGATGTAGGATGCTGTAGATTTTTAAACATGCAAATACTAGTTCACTGAGGTGGTTCAGCAGGTAGAGGCACTTGGCCCCCTGCCTAATGGCCTGAGTTCAATCTCCAGAGCCCACACAGTAGAAGGAGAGAACTGACTCCCACAAGTTGTGTTCCGACCTCATATATGTGTGTTCACCACTGCCACACACGTAAGTAAATAAACATTAAAAAAGAAGAAGAAAAAGAAGAAAAACAGAAACAAAATCAAATGCTGATAGGTTGCAGGTTCCAAGAGAAGCAGGTGTCACGTGAAGATGTTTTGGTTTGGCATTGAATTTTAAATTTTTAAGGGAATAAAAAGGATAGCAACTTGTTTTATTCAATATCTTTTGAGATAAGACATAGCTATAGTAATGATAATACTAGTAAATAGCTATGTGGCATTGGCACATGATTTAAGAGTTATGTGATGTGGTCATAGCTGTGAACATCTTCTCATTTACACGACAGCACATTTGATCCTCACTAAGGCTGTACAAGACAGACACCTCATAGCATGACTTAGGAG
Source organism: Apodemus agrarius (assembly GCA_964023405.1). NCBI lineage: Eukaryota > Metazoa > Chordata > Mammalia > Rodentia > Muridae > Apodemus > Apodemus agrarius. The sequence goes on along the minus strand of OZ030027.1, from coordinate 21,325,864 downwards.
TGCTGCTTAGGAGTTCACACAGCACAGAAAGAGGACACACACAGAGCTTACAAGCAGCTGCCTCAGGGATCCAGGCTCCAGAGTTCTGCAAGATATATTCTATCACGTTTTTTCTCATTCAGAAGCTGCAGGGCAGAGGACCAGGCCCACAGAATAGCATATGGCCTCCTCAGAGGTCCCAGACACAGCTAAGTCTCAGTCCATCACAACGGCACCAGCAAAACTCCATGTGAATTAGTCTATAATGTGTCTTATTTCCAAAGCATTCAGGGGGAAAAAAAATAAGCATGCCTTTGGAACATTCATCAACAAGACAGCGCCATAAAAAGATGGATTAAGGAGTTAAACACACAGAAACCACGATGCATCATTTGATCAAATATAGATAGAAAACACTTCCCAGGGATTGAGAATTCACACGAAGAAGAAACAAGCGTTTGAATTGCTTCCCTCTATACTCTTTCATTTTTATGAAATTCACTCGGAACAGCAAGGCGTTCTGACGTAAACTGCGTCCCCAGACTGTATGCAGTTTCCACTCTACCTCACAAGGTATCAGTTGGCACCATGCTCAGTATGAGCTATTACCCACCATGCTTTGCGGGTATGCCATACTTCTTAAAAAATTAAGTTGATGAGAAAAAAACCTTAAGTTTTCTTGTTAGATTAGCATTTTGTTTTGTTTTTTTTGAGATGGGTTTCTCTGTGTCACCCTGGTTGTCCTGGAACTCACTCTGTAGACCAGGGTGGCCTCTAACTCAGAGACCCGCCTGCCTCTGCCTCTGGAGTGCTGGGATTAAAGGCAAGTACACTTTGCTAGACTAGCTTTTAAAATAAGATCTGATGACTGAATATTTCCTTATGTACCTAGTAGCTAATTGTCTCCCGTGTGGGCAGACTGGATAGCCACAATCGGTCTCTTTCAGAGTCCTAAGGGATCTTAGCCTTATCGATTGTATGAGCACTTCAGCTATCAAGAGGACAATAATTATTTCGTATTTGTAGAAAATGCATTTGGCCTCTCCACTGTCACCTCTCAGTTTCCATTTTACATTTTTTGCTGCTGTTGCTCATGGACTCTTGCAAGAGAGTGATTCATACAAGAAAAACGATTGCTTCCACATCACTGCCACTCAGCACCTAGCTGGACTCTGGAGCTCTAAGAGTTCCTCTTGGAGTCACTGTTAGCATTTCTGCTAGGCTCCGCCCAATAGTTACCTAGCAACTGCCAGGTACATTCCTGGCTTGCTATAAAAGTACCATTTTGTTCTCTGTCTCCCCTTCCCTCTCTCCCTCCCCCCTCCCCCTCCCCTTCCTCTTTTCTCCCTCTCCCCTCCCCCTCTTCCCCTCTTCCCCTTCTCTCTTCCCCTCTCCCCTCCCTCTCTGTTTCCCTCTCCCTCTCTCCCTCTCCCTCTCTTTTCCCCTCCCCTCCCTTCTCTTCCCCTCCCCTCTTCCTCTCCTCTCCTCTCCTCTTCTCTCCCTCCCTCTCTTTCTCTCTCCTCTCTCTCTGGCTTTTCTTCCTCTCTGGCCTCTTTCCCCTCCCCCTCTCTGTCTCTCCAAGTGTTCTTGGCTGCCCTCTTCTTTCTCTCTCCTCTCTCTCTGCCCTTCTCTGTCCCCTCTCTTTCTCTGCCTCTTCTCAACTCCCGCCCTTTCTCATGTCCCAAAATAAACTTCATTTTATTCTAGACCCCCACCCCCACACTGTATGGCTGGCACCTCAGTGAGGAGATGTCTTAGCGCGATGTAAGGCACCCCCCTCCCACCACATCACACCACGCTTTATAAAACATATCCATCGTATTATATTAATTCTCTCAGGTGAGAAGAAGGCCACTACCACAGTTTTGGAGCCAAATTTGAAGCAAGCTTTATTAAATACTAGTCAGGACCAGGGATGCCGGCCAGGTCCATACTCAGGATTCCCAGAGAATGGCCACAAATCACATTAGTCTGGTGTTTATAAAAGTAAAACCCACAAGGTTATATACTTTCCGCCTTCATCCAATAGGGAATGAGCATACATCCCAATATACTTCCTGCCTACATATAATTATGCACATACTGTGCAGTTGGTGCAACCAAGCTTGTTTACAGAAGGGAAAACCCGAGGCTTGTTATCTTACAGGAACAACAGTCCTCAGCATTCCAGGAAGTCATCTGTCCGTGGGCAAGTGGGGCTTAGAGGCGAGAGACATTTCTGTTTTATAGACCTCTTAAGCACAGTAATTAAAACTTAAAGCACAACTTTAGGCCTCACAAGTACACAAAGGTAAGGGTGTTTGAACCCGGTCTATGAATAAAGCCGTGTGAGGAGATTTCTGAGACCTTGTGGGAAATCTCCAAGGAAACCAGACAAGAGTTTTGGGATGGCTTCCTCCATAGCATGGGTAGTTCTTGGATTGTGTTTTTGGGCCCCTACCAGGGGTAATAACAGGAGTGGGTTTCACTTTGGACTACCCGTCATTTTACCCATTGTTATTCAGAATGATGTTTCCAAACCTTAGTTATCCTGGCTGTATAAACCCACGTGACTTTGTCCTCATGAGTGTATGCAGCCTAAACTTATGCGACTTTGCCCTTGTGACTGTAATACAACTGGAATTCCATTGAACTTTGCTCACCTAATCCTGCTTAGCCCTCATAATATAAATTGTCCGATGCCCCGAATAAAGCTGACTATTGCGAGAGACTTAATCTGACTCATTTTTAGACTCCGCTCTCCCAGGCTCATGCTGCCAAATAGAGTGGTAATAAACAAGCAATTTTTTCTTCCTGTTTGTCTTCTTCTTCTTCCTGCTTTCTTTCTTCATCTTCCTCCTCCTGTTTTTTTTTTCCTTGAGATCAGATCTTAAACAGCCCAGGCTTGAACTCAACTTTGCAACCAAGGCTGGCCTTGAACTCTTGATTTTCTTGCCTCTACCTCCTAGTGCTCAAACTACACACATGGATTATCATGACATTTTCCTCCCTCTCCTAATAAAGAATTATTTTTGAGCCAGAATTTCCAGAAAAAAAAATGCTAATAATAAACAGCTTTTCCTTATTATATTGAAATGCCTCTGGAATTTCACTATTAAGTATGCAACTGTCAGCCGGACATGGTGGCGCACGCCTTTAATCCCAGCACTTGGGAGGCAGAGGCAGGCGGATTTCTGAGTTTGAGGCCAGCCTGGTCAACAGAGTGAGCTCCAGGACAGTCAGGACTACACAGAGAAACCCTGTCTCGAAAAACTAACTAACTAACTAACTAACTAACTAACTAACTAACTAAATAAATAAATAAATAAATAAAAAATAAACCCTGTCTCGAAAAACCAAATAAATAAGTAAATAAATAAATAAATAAATAAATAAATATAAAAATAAAAAAAGTATGCAACTGGCTCCTGGTTTAACTATTGCTGACTACCTTTGGAATGACATGTTCTATTGTTTTTAAGGAAGCATTATGGCAGGATTCTCTTAGCTAGGTGGTAACAAGAATGACATCGAAATGTTTGACCTCATATAGGAAGTACATTAGCATTCCCACATATTCAACTTGACAGCAATTCAACTTGACAGTATCTTTCTTTGTATTATGGGCAGTTTCTTTCTTTCTTTTTTTTTTTAAGTTTTTTGGTTTTCCCTGGGGTGATGGCTCCTCTCTTCATTTTAAAACTCAAACTCATCTACTTTAATTTACATTCCGTAGATTTTATCTACTTCAAAATACATCTGTTGCATTTGGGTGGATGGACAAAGCTTTAAAACTACCGTGATGAAGACAGTGAAAATATCCACCTCCAAAAGATTCTACCTGTGTCCAGCAGTCCTTCTCTCCTGGCCCGCAGCCCCAGGAAACCACCCCTCTGCTTTTTGTCACTAACTCTTGCATTTTCTAAAATGGCCCATCAATGGCCCCACACTGTGTGGCCTCTTTGGTGCTTGGCCTCTTTCACTTACTTCTGCTTACTACTAGGAATGGGTATGGCACCTTGAGAGGTTCGTGGGAGTTTGAGCTGTCTCAGGCATGTGTGTCTCTGAAGATGCCATGGGGCCTCAAGGATGCAGCACCCACCATCACCTCCTTTGGGCTTTAGTAGAATTATAACATCCATGTATGAAAGGGGGGTTGGTAAGACCATCTGTGTTTGAAAGTTTTCAAAAGAAAATGAATGAACATTCTTCTCTTGGCATTGAGTCCTTACTCCCTGGGAAGGACAGCACAGACACCCCGGGCAAGGGAAACATCTACTCCAGACCTAGCCATGAGTCAGTGCCCTGGAATTCTGGAAGACAGCCATGTGTGTGAAGTGAAAGACCTGACTTCGGGGACAGGAGCAGGTTGGCATTCAGGAGCACAACCATGTATGGGACCCTTGGTGACCCATGATGACCACTGCTGGTCATGGAGACCCATTCCCTTGAAAATAGCATGGACCCCTTCGGGGAAGTGACTTGAACATTGTCTCAGCCTCTCACCGTTCAGTGGCTGTGAACAGTGGCTGTAATCATGAGGAAAACGCACAGGGTGATGGGTAGTGACTATATACAAGTAAAACAAGCAAAAGCCAGTGCCTGTCCCATGGAAGCAGTGAACGAGTGTTAGTCTTCTCTGCTCTGCCTGGGGCCCTGGGGACTCACGGCCCTGCGTGTTGTCAGCGACTGTGACTTCGCTCCAAATTCCCTTTGTTTTCACATGAGCTCACCGTTCCAAGGCTGAAAGACAGCTCTTTAAAGTCAAGAGCATCCTCTAGTTCAGCCTTTAAACCCTCTAGACTTGACATACATTATCCTACGGTGGCGGTTCAAAAATATATTTGTTGAGTGAGTACATTTAATAAGTTATGGTTTTAAGTAAGTAAAACCAAAAAAAAAAAAAAAAAAAAAAAAAAAAAAGGAAAAATCCTGCTCGATTTTAGCGTATCTTTAAAAACTGTTTTCGTGTGAGTGTGTGATGTGTGCTAGGGGTTGTGGGTGCATGCATGCAATAGTAAGTGGTACCTGTACAGAGGTCAGAGCACAGCATTGGCCGTCACTTCTTGCTTTCTGCTCTGTTGAAGCCCCGTATCTACACTGGTTCACTACATACCATAAGCTAGCCAGCCAGAAAGTTTCTAGGAGATGCTCTGTCTCAGTTTCCCACTGAGATACTGAGACTACAGACCTCTGATACCAAGCCCAGCCTCTGTCTTTTCTGGGAATCTGAACTCAGATCGACAGACTTGCACGGCAAACATTTCTCGCTGAGTCTTTTTTCCAGGATCCTACTTTCTGCATAGCTAAAGCAATCCGGAAATCAATACATCAGCTGTAGGGGAGTCTAAGTTATTGGTTGGTTGGTTGGTTGGCTTTCAACAAAAGTAACAAAATCTGGGAACTGCTCCTTCCTGTGCTTTATATTGGTGGCTATCGTCAGAAAGCCTTCTGAAATAAGCAAGAGTCCATAGTATGTTCCTACAAATTGTAACAAATACTACATTTCTACAATCCCATTTTGCTTTGCTGGTTGATGTAGACCTACCTGGTGCTTGAGTTTTAGGTTTTTTTTTTTCTTCTCCATGAATAAAAGTAATACTTGAAGAAATTGGGGAAGCAAAACAAACAGAGAAAACCCCCCACTGATGGTATGGGAGCCTTACTTTCTCCTATGTGAACCATCAAGTAGCTCTGGGAGTGATGATAACATGGACTTTACTGACCTTAGAAGGAATGAAATGGGGCTTCTTTTGTTGTTGTTTTGCTGTTACACAGACCAGGCTGCCGTGTGCTCTTCCTGCCCCAGGCTCCCAGATCAAGTGCCAGAAAGACATACATGCACCACCAGGAGAGCGTGCACCACGTTCCTTCTGAGAATTTCTTAATGCGTCTGTACCTGTGCACGGAGGGGAGTGTGTGACGGAGACAAAGAATGGTGGCCTCTAAATGCGAACCCCGAGCCATTGCAGTCCTCTGTGTCACTCATGCAGCCACGTCGTGTCCCAAGAAATTCTCCATGTAGTTATGGGAAGGGGGTCTCCAGCTTAGTACCAATCTGGAGGGCAGAGGGTCACCTTCAAGTGGCCATCACCCGGCCACCGCACAGCTCCCCCATTTATTTTCAGCACTATGACAGCTTATGACCTTATGACAGCTCTATAGAACTCAGTGCTACATGGCTTTTGGTCATGAGAATGTCACAACAATTTCTTTTCAGAATGTCCACAAGACATGACCATCTTCCTCTACTAAACAGCCCTCAACACTCCAAATGATTAAGCTCCTCTGTCTGCCTCTCCAGGAAGCTATTAAAGGTTTATTTAATAGTCCATGTCGTTCCTGTTTGCAGAAATGTCATTGATTTGAATCTATCTATCTCTCCTCCCAACCACTTCCCCTGTTCGAATCTCCAAATGCCTGTCTCACACCAATGTCTCCTCAGGAGTTTCTTCGATCTTCACTTTGGAAGGTTCGTGAAATGTGGCTTTACATCCTGGACACCTAATCGGGGCTGTTGGTCCCACCCAGAACGCCTTCATCCACACATTACCCAGTTACATATCGTTAAGGCCTCAATCAAAACTTTGATTCTTCAGGAAGCCCTTTCTGACACACAGACTCAGTTAGGGTCCCATGACCTAAACTTCCAGAGCATTCTACATTTCACTGTATGAACTCCCTCTTGAGACGTGATATTTAGAACGCTATTTAAGTTCACTGGAAAGCTGACATGTGAGAGATGCGCTATGTGTACGAATGTTTACCTGCGTGCATGCATGAGGTGCATACAGAGCCTCTGACGACAAAAAGAGGGCATCAGATCACCCTAGAACTAGAGTTACAGGCGGCTGCCATGTGGGTGCTGAGAACCAACCCGAGTCTTCCAGAAGAGTAATACCAGGTTCTTAGCCACTGAGCCATGTTTATGGCCCAGTAAATGTTTTTGTGAAGTACCATTGGGATTAAGTCATAAACCTTGAAGGTATCTTACGGAGATTTAATGAAAAAAAAAAAAAACCAATCCACATGGAGCAGTGCCTATCATATTGCATGTAAAAATAGCCCACACCAGCCAGCGCCTCAAACCCCACCTCTCTCTGGAATCGCGCAGTTCTTATGACCGTTGCATCCAGCTGCTGCCGTCTGAATGCACTTAACCTGCCTCACATTAATATAAATATTTAATTTAATCTCAGCATATTTTTAGAACTTATTATTTCGTGACTCTTAGTTGTTCGGGAATGTCTTATCGATCAGGCACAAGAGGCTCTGTTGCCTGTATGGCTTGTGGAGACCCATAGAAATGCTTTGATTTATTCTAAAATTAGAATTGAAAAAAAAAAAAAAAGATGTGTTACCTGATAGGGAAATGTTTTAAAACGTTATTATATCCACCTGTATGTCAATATAGTGTGATTGTGTGCCTGTGCATATATGTGCGTGTGCATGTGCATATGTGTGTGTGTGTGTGTGTGTGTGTGTGCATATGTGTGTGTGCTTACATTTTGGAGTCATGTTTCTGTATAGCCCAGGCTAGCCACAAACTAGCCCAGGCTAGCCACAAACTCACTAGTTAGCTGAGAATGACCCTGCACTTCCGCTCCTTTGTCTTCCCCTCCAGGGTGCCGGATTACAAGTAGAGCCACCACATTCAGTGAATGCAGTGCTGAGGATTGAACCCAGGACTTCCTGCATGCCAGCGACAATCTCTTGTGTACTCTGTGGAAGCATCACCTGTCAATAAAAAGCTAATGGCCTATTAGCGAAAGGCAGGAAATAAGAGGTGGGGATTCCAGGAGAGAGGCACGAGGAGGTTCGCCACCCAGACTCTAGACTTAGCAGAACTTAGACTAGATTAATCAGGGTAACTGAGTTATGAGCTAGCCGGAAAAAGCCAAAGCTTGAAACCTAGGCATTTATCCACAAATAATTAAGTCTCAGAGTCGTTATCCCGGAACTGGCGAGGGCGGAAAGGCCTGAGGTCACACCGGAGAATCTATGCCCGCCCCACCCTCTTATGCAGTCAGCAGTCACTGGGCCTTAGGGACGTCGATTCTCGGTCCCTCTCATTCTTTACCTGATCCTTGCAGCTGGCTCCCGGGCATGCGCAGTTCATCTACCGCTCTTCCTGCAAGCCATTCTGAATGGCCCAATCGAGCCTCAGGTTTCAGCCGTATCTGTCCTACCGTCCCTTGAGTTCCTCTCGCGGCTTTTCTTCTAGTCTTTCTATCATTTTGTCTTCACTCCCGAGTCTTAGGGCTCCTCCGTATGACCTGCTTCTCTTTCATTTCCGGTTGCTTTTTGACCTCAATTCTGGGACACCTTGTTTCTCCTGACACCTTTCCATGTTTTTACTTTATGGCTCTCTTCTCTGGTGTAGTTTTTCTTTTCTTTGAAATACATATACCCACTCTGTTCCTCCTGTCTCATCTCTCCAACAGTTTTCCCCCTCTTTTTCCTCTTGAGAACTGACCAATCTCCCTACTACTCCTAACCAGGGCCAACTGGCGGAAACTCCCCTGCCTCCTCCGACTGGTGCAGACAGAGGAAAGCGTCGCCGGTTTAAGTCACAGGGCCATTAAAAGCGCGCGCGCGCAGCATGAGATGGAGACCTCTCTTGCCTTTACCTGCGGCTGCCTGTTGCGGGAAAGGGCAAATGCACATCTTCTGTTTTATTTATTGTAGAGTTGCTTGCCTGGATGCCTAGTATATCCCCCCCCCCCCGTAAGATGTACATATACTTATTTGGGGGCTATATTTCATCGTTCAGTCTGTACTAAGTTTAGACAAGAACTGATAGTGAAGCAGTCCCATTAGAAAATGTTTAGTCTTTTCTTTGGGACAAAACTGCTGCACTTCGGCCAGGCGTGTTGGACACGGGGCTTCCCAGCATTCCCCGGGTGTTCTAAGGAGCGTGATGCTCCTGCGTCCTCTGGTCCTCTAGTTCTTCCCAGATGATGCGTGAAGTCGCTGTGATACATATCTTGCCTCAGTAGGGCTAGGAGTGTGCTGAGGCCCTCTGACTTGTGGCTTTGAACACCATTCTTTGGCAAAGATAGCCTGCCACGGAGAGCCACTCAGGTGAGGATTCTTCCGTTTTCCAGAAACGTCTGACTGCTGTATGTGTCACTGAGACATCAAAGTCATTCCAGGAAAACCAAAAAAATCAACCACACCCTGTCTTGCAGATGCCAAAGAAGATCAAGGAATCATGGATGAAAGCCAGGATGGTCTCCCAAGCCCCTCTTGTTTTCTCTACCAGCCACAGTAACACCATTACAAGAGGATCCGTGATTCCTTGATCTTCTTTGGCATCTGCCAGTGCTGAGTGGGAGCTTTAGGGCACCGTGGTTCTACTGTTCAGCGAGCAGGGGCTCTAAGCACAGACTAGCTTGGCAAAGCATCAGCCTTCGAAAGATGATGCGGAGGAGTCTACCACCACGGGTGAGTCTCTCTCCGTCAGAAGTCCTGCTAACCCGGTAGCTTGCTTGCTCTCATTCTGTGTTCTGGGTGCCTGTCTGCCTTTGTAACACGCTTTTCTTACACCCTCCTTACTTTTCTGTCCCTTCCCACGAGCTAGGAAAAGGTTGCTCTTCCTATTGTGAACCTGGGTTATTGACCGAATAAAGACTGGACAGGGCTCAACTGGTTCTCAGAGATTTTTCTACTACATTTTAAGAGAGAGAGAGAGAGACAGAGAGAGACAGAGAGAGACAGAGAGACAGAGACAGAGACACACACACACACACACACACACACACACACGGAGTGGGGGCGGGTGTGTGTGCTGACGTCAGCCGTGAAGCGAACGTCTCGTTTCTTCCACTGCTCACTCCACTGCATTCTGGGAAGTGCTGATACCGGCTGGTGGCCGCCATCCAGGTCACGCACACAGATCCTCCAGAGCCTCGCTCTGACAGCAGCTTCGGCCTCCACAACTGGTGACATCTCCAAGGATGGTAATGTCAGGACCGCTTCCTCTTGGCAGCGACAGGGATTTATGGAGAACTCCCCCTCCTCCACCAGCCTCCAGCCTCTCCTGCCCAGGCACCCTGCCTACCCACAGTTGTCAGCAGGTGACTTGTCTGTTGATAAGGGGACAAAGCCCTTCTGCTTCTTTCATTGGCACCTCTAGGCGATATCTGCCAAGCAAGGTCACATCAGGACTCCTTAGCTGGGTTCCCTACTAATGGCCAATGCTCCCCCTAAGATTCTTTTTTTGGGGTCTGGGGGGTTTGAGACAGGGTTTCTCTGTACAGCTCTGGCTGTCCTGGAACTCTCTATAGACCAGGCTGGCCTTGAACTCAGAAATCTGCCAGCCTCCGCCTCCCAAGTGCTGGGATTAAAGGCGTGCGCCACCACCACCTGGCTGATTGTTTTTTTAAATGAGCCGTGCATCATACTTGGAGAATCTGGTGTTTTCAGATTTTTGTGATCCTCTTTGGCATCTGCAAGGGCACAGTAGAAGCTTCAGTGAACTCTGGTCCTGTTGTTCAGTGAGCAGAGGCTTCAAGCACAAAGACAAGCTTGGTAAAGAATTGGCCCTCAAAAGACGAAACGGAGTCTACAGTGGATATGCCGGTGTGGAAATTTGTGGCTGTGTCATGTGACGCAGACTCTGGTGTTTTGCTGAAGCAAGACCCATGCTTGGAGAGAATATAAGCAGGATCCGACAGACAGCGATGGTGCGATTGAATACCCAGCCTTGCAACGCTTCTTCGGTCTCCCTGAGCGCCACTTTGGCACAGCAGAGAACTTTTCCTGCTGTCCCGGCTGGTTCTGCTCACTCCCACTGGACTCAGGACCACGTTCTGAACATGTCTCAGATTTCATTCTTTCTCTCATTTAACAGATACACACACCCCAACTAGAATCTCTTCCTCTTTTTCACTTGCAATACAATTTGATGTTCCTTATAAACTTAGACTCCTGGTTCCCAACCTGCTGTTTTTAGGGCTTCTCTGAATCTTCAAAGGCACTAAGGAAGGGCTGTGACATTTTTAGCATTTCCTATTGAGTATGATGTTAGGATAAGATTGTGTGTACTAATTCAATATTTATTTGCATTCATATGAAATGATATAAATGCCCTAATATATATGATATAATATATAATGTATGATATATATGATAGTATATGTATTATATATGATGATGTGAAATAAATAATATAAAGGGTATTTCAGGAGCTCAGGTCTGATGGTCAGTCTTAACCTGAAATACCACAGTAATTTATACATACTAAAATAATCATCAGAAGATAAAATACTTTGTTACAGAGGGCTCACCTGGTACCACAGTGTGGCACTGTGACCATAATCGGACCTCACCCAGCGTATGACACAAAATGAAAAGGTATTTTGTAATCACTGAACCCTTGCTTAGGGAAAAAGTAAGATTTAGGCCTGTTGCTCTGCTCAGGTGAGCCTCTGAGTTCAGCAGCCACGGAAGGGTTAGATTGTTTGGGAGTTTTAAGACTAGGCTTTAAGACTGGTCTATCATTGTTATGAGTGAAACTGGGGCCTAAATAGAGTGGTAATTCATAGCTCGTCAGATTTTTTTGAGCCCAATTGTGGTTGTTAATATCAACTTTTCAACTTGATGGCATCTAGATTCACCTAGGAGACGAGTCTCAGAGCAGGTCTGTGAGTTGGCTTTTCTTGAGGTGGGTGTCTTTGTCACGTTTCTATCGCCATGATCAACCACCACGGCCGAGGCAACTTATAAAAGAAAGCATTTAATTGGGGACTCATTTTTCCAGAAGATTAGAGTCTAGACTATGCTGGACAGTTTTATGTCAACACAAACTCAAGTCACTTGAGAGGAGGGACATTCAGTTAAGGAACTGTCTCCATAAGATCAGGTCACAGCAGGCCAGACTCTCAGTGGAGAAACTGTGACACCAACAAAGCCTACAATCTGTATTTTTTTCCAACGTACAAGGTGTCCTGGGGTAAAGGTGGTGCAAAAATTGTGAGGGTAACCAAGCAATGACTGGTGCATCTTGAGTTCCGTGTCTACCCTGATACTGCCAGGAGGGCCCGGAACCAGAGACTGGAGAGCCCAGAGACCTAGGTAGGAAATGATTCCTAATGATATTCTGTCACACTCAGATTATTGCCTAGCCCAAATATCATCAGAGAGCCTTCACCTAGCAACCGATGGCAACAGACGCTGAGACGCGCAGCCAGACTTTAGGTGGAGCTGGGTGGAGTCCTACCAACCAACCTGGACTCAAGAGAACGAACCGGCAACCAGGGATCCTGCACAGGACTGACTTCAACATTTTCCTCCAAAATTTGTTTGCTTTGTTTTTTGTTGTTGTTGGTCATGGTGTTTCAGCGCATTAATAGCAATCCCATCGGAAACAATGACAACAGTGGCAGGAAGCATGGTCGCGGCAGGCAGACAGGCAGGCAGGCAGGCGACAGCCAAGAACTTACATTGGACCCACACCGACCCACACGCAGAGAAAGAGAAAGCTAACTGGGAATGGGCTGGGCTTTTGAAAGCTCGAACCCTCCCCCTCCCCCTCCCCCTTCCCCTCCCCCTCCCCCAGGGACACAGCTCCTCCACTAAGGCCTCATTTCCTAAGACATCTCAAACAGTTCCACTCACCATTGGACTAAGCACTCAAACATAGGCGCCAGAGGGGGCTACTCTTCTTCATAACACTGCAGTGAGAAACCTGTGGTGATTGGACGTGGGACCATGCCATAGGCTAAGGTCCGACAGAAGAATAAGACAGAGAAAATGAGCTCAGCGTCGGTACTAATGGCCGTCCACTCGCTGCCTGTGGACCAGCTGCCACGCCCTTGCCACTGCGCCACAACGGACAGGTCGACAATGAGCCACAGGAAACCTTTCTTTCTGCCAATCGCGTCTGCCGGGTCTTATGAGGGTGCTGGGGTCCTGGTGAGACCTTTTCCTCCAGAGGAGCAGTGTGCCCACTTGTGGAGAGACAGTGGCCTCTGTTGCTCCGAGCTGTGCAGAAGAGGGAGCCGCAGCCACGAAGTGCGACTTCCTCTTGTGTTCATTCAGCAAGGAGATTCCAGCGAGCCGCGGAACTCCAGAAAGCACGCTGCTGCTGCACGTGTTGCTCGGAGCCAGGCCTCGCTGCCCTTAAAGGCGTGGCACCAAGGACCATATCGTAAGTGTTCTTTAGAAATTCCGCAGTCCAAGGGGCCTGGGGCCTCTGGCCACTCAATTCCAAAACCACCCGTGGACTCCTGTGTTAGTGGCTAGGATAGGGTGTCGTGGAGGCACACAGGAGGAAGTGGGATGCTATGGGGGAGGGGTGGTTATGGCCAAAAGCATCCCGGAAGAGGTGACATTTGAAATGTGCCACAAAAGGATAAGGGGTTTTTGTTGTTGTTGTTGTTGTTGTTTTTTTTTTTTTTTTTTTTTTTTGGCCAAAGCAGAAGCAGTGGAGATTCTGGCTTTAGGCCAGAGGCATTTAAACAACTTCAGGATACAGTTCCTGAAGCCATAGTCTGAGGATTATTTTAACTGACTGGCTCTTTTCTTTAAGTCTACCTGCAGGTTCCCTGTTTCTCTCTCTCTCTCTCTCTCTCTCTCTCTCTCTCTCTCTCTCACACACACACACACACACACACACACACACAGAGAGAGAGAGAGAGAGAGAGAGAGAGAGAGAGCTCTAAGACATTTATTACTGAACTACAACTCCCAAATAGTACTTTCATTCTCTCCCTCCATCCCTCTGTCCCTTGAACCCTGATCCCCTGGTTTCTGTTTCCATCCACACTGCCGTGTTTACCACTACTTTGGTTTTATTGCTGCAAGGCAGGCACTCAACCGGACATAGCAGGTTCCCACCCCTCCCTATATGCAAATTTCCTAAATGGTCTTTCTACTCGCATTGCCTAGTTTCCTAACTGCAGTTTCTCAGAAAAGTTTGTTTCCACCAACCATCAAAGTCAGAAATACCAAGAGCCTGAGAAGAAATGCAAAATCTTGGACCCCCCCAACCCAGACTGGCTAAACCCAAAATTTGGGATTTCGTCTGCTATAAATTCGAGACTGGCAGAGGCAGCAGATTCAAAAGCTGAGAGCCATGGGAGCTTCCTCAAAAGCTCTGGGCCGGGAGGAGCAGCCGGTGGGGTTCCTGTCTCAGGCTCCAGACCCGCCGTAGGGCATACAGCCCTGACCTCACAGCCACTAGGGCCTGGCGGGTCGGTCACGCTGACCTCTTGAAAGGTTTCTGTTCGGAGTCCCGGGGGAGGGAGGGCTGAGGGTAAAAGATCACCCTTAGGGTTTAGTCTCACAGCAGACAATCGGGTCGTCTTGGCTAAGTAGATCAGCTCTGACTGGGAAACAAAACCAAGGGCTGTTAAAAAAAAATGCCCAGGCTGGGCAGAAACTGACTTCCTTGCTTGTGCACCTGAGTAATGAAACCTTCTTGGGGTCCTTAGGCAATCAGAGATCATTAGAGCTCCCAGCCACTCCCTGCCCCTGACCGCGGCAGTCATCTGACCAAGCCGGTCTTGGTCAGGTGACAGGAGCAGAGCACACTTTGCAGAAGACGGAAGGCCAGCGCTAGGCAGCCTCTGCGGCTGACAGAGAAGGTCCCCGGCTTCCCTGGTGACTTGCGGTTCCCGGAGGACCCCGGGCGGGCGCGCATGCGCCTGGGGCTCCTGATGTTTCTGCCGCTGCTGCTGCTGCTCCTGCAGCCCTACCTGGCCGCGAGAGCCCTTAGCTATGACCCCACGTGGGAGTCTCTGGACAGCCGCCCGCTGCCGGCCTGGTTCGACCAGGCCAAGTTCGGCATCTTCATCCACTGGGGAGTGTACTCCGTGCCCAGCTTTGGGAGTGAATGGTTCTGGTAAGTGCATACCTTTGCCCAACACACACACACACACACACACACACACACAATGGGCTTTGTGTCACCCCGTGAAGTGCCTGCCTGACACTTGGCAGGAGTGCTCCCTGCTTGTCTTTTTTTGTTTTTGTTTTTTTGGTTTTTCGAGACAGGGTTTCTCTGTGTAGCCCTGGCTGTCCTGGAACTCACTCTGTAGACCAGGCTGGCCTCGAACTCAGTAATCCGCCTGCCTCTGCCTCCCAAGTGCTGAGATTACAGGCATGCGCCACCACGCCCGGCCCTCCTGCTTGTCACTTTTGATCAAGTATCGGTTTGTACTTCCAGATGTTGAATACAGACTGAGTGTGTTCTCCACACACATCAGCACCGAATATATATGCTCATCGGAGTTCTAAGGCGCTCTGCAGGTGGACCTCCCTATAGGGTGTACTCAACGGTAATGCCTGTGTGATTAAGGGAGTATCAGTTCCAGACTTTGAAAAATTCTCAAAGGGGCTGGTGAAATTTCTCACTGGTTACGGGCCCACGCTGCTTGGGGTCTGTATATGCTCCGCCCAGGGAGCGGCACTATTAGAAGATGTGGCCTTGTTGGAGTAGGTGTGTCACTGTGGGTGTGGGCTTTAAGACCCTCATCCTAGATGCCTACTTGGATGCTGCCATGCTTTCTACTTTGATGGTAATGGACTGAACCTCTAAGCCAGCCCCAATCAAATGTCCTTAAAAGAGTTGCCTTATTCATGGTGTCTGTTCACAGCAGTAAAACTCTTAACTAAGACACTGCTCTTGTAGAGGATCTAAGTCTGACTCCTAACACCCACACTGGGAGACTCACAACTATCTGTAATTCTGGTCCCAGGGGGGGACATTCATGCTCCTAAATTCCTCCCTCACGTGCACACACCTACACACAGGAACACATGTAATTAAAAATAAATTAAGAAATGTAAGAATAAATGCTACCTGGTTGCTGGGCGGTGGTGGCGCACGCCTGTTTAATCCCAGTACTCTGGGAGGCAGAGGCAGGCGGATTTCTGAGTTCGAGGCCAGCCTGGTCTACAGAGTGAGTTCCAGGACAGCCAGGGCTATACAGAGAAACCCTGTGTCGAAAAAAACAAAACAAAACAAAACAAAAATGCTACCTGGTTCAGCTATGAGGTTAAGACAATTGCATACTAAAGCATCAAAAACCCAAAGCAAAGCAGAGGGACAATAATGGAGGTATATTACCCCAGATCATCTCCATAGTCACATGCTGAGAGGCAGGCAACATAAACTTTTTCAGTCTTTAACCATTCCTAACCCAACAGCCAGCTTCTCTCTTCCCTAGAAGATCCTAGAATCTGTCTGATCCTCCAGCCGGCGTGGGTTGTGGTGACAGATGCTTCTGAAGTCTGCGTGCGACTTTGGGTCGGATAGACGACAGGCAGATTGCTGCCTGTGGGGTCTTTGAATCTAATCCCAGGCAGGCAGTGGCTGTGCCCAGTGTGGGATTTGCTCAGCCCGTGGAAATGTTTCTCCCTTATCTACCCAAACCGTTTTCTGTTACTGAATAGGACCTGTGGGTGTTATGTTTTAGGTATGTTGTCTTGTCTTGAAATCTTAGCTCCTTAAGTTCCACAGAGAGCTAATGTGTGAAGGCAGAGATGTTATCATGACTTAAAGAGAGGAATTAGGAGAATCGGTGGCTGGGTCACTCGAGGGCTTCACAAAGGAAGCGACAGAGAATATGGCCAGAGTTTCTGTTTGCCTAAGCTGTCCTTGATGCAAAGCCACACTGATAGGGAGAAGGGAAGAGAATCTGGCATTCCGGGCTGGGGGTGGGGTGGGTGGGTGAACCCAGGAATTACTTCAAACATTTGTCTTTGTGTGGTCGGTCACGAGTTCTTCCTTTTTCTGCCACAGGTGGTATTGGCAAGAGGAGAAGAGACCCAAGTATGTGGACTTTATGAACGACAATTATCCCCCTGGTTTTAAGTATGAAGACTTTGGAGTGCTATTTACAGCCAAGTATTTTAATGCAAACCAGTGGGTAGCTATTCTCCAGGCTTCTGGTGCCAAATATGTGGTCTTAACTTCCAAACATCACGAAGGTAAGTAGGGCACATAGGATATGTACTGACAGTGACTAGGGAGTGTAAGGTCATTCTTTTGGGTGGAGACATTAAAGGAAGGTCATCCTGTGAAACCAGGCCTCTCAGAATAGCCATAGGTGGATAGTGACAATCGTCTCCACTTTAAGGGCCACATATTTCACTTAAGTTGGAAAGCATTATGGATCCAGACAGCTAGTACCACAGAATGAGAGGACAGATGGATACAGTGTTTATGTACATATTTAACCATTTATGGTGGTTTGAATAAGTTTAGCCCATAGGAAGTGGCACTATTAGGTGGTGTGGCCTTTTTGGAGGAAGTGTATTCTTTTCGGGGTGGGCTTTGAGGACATATGCCCAGTGTAGAGGAGTTCCCTCCTGGCTGCCTTTGAATCAAGGTGTAGAGCTCTGGACTCCTCCAGCACCATGTCTGCCTGGATGCTGCCATGCTTCCTGTCATGATGATAATGGACTGAACCTCTGAAACTGTAAGCCAGTTCTAAAGAAATGTTTTAAGACTTGTCTTGGTTATGGTGTCTCTTCACAGTAATGAAACCCTAGCTTAGACATCATTTAAATAAATAACTAGATTTATTTAAAGCTGGTTGAAGAGAATGAGTATAACACACACACACACACACACACACACACACACACACACATTGTATAGTGAGTATAGTATAGTATAGTATAGTACAGTTTCACTTCCCTTTCTGTCCATCTGTTCTTTCTTTCTTTCTTTCTTTCTTTCTTTCTTTCTTTCTTTCTTTCCTTCTTTCCTTCCTTCTTCCTTCCTTCTTTCCTCCTTTCTCTCTCTCTCTCTCTCTCTCTCTCTCTCTCTCTCTCTCTCTCTCTCTCTGTTGTTATTGTTTTGAGATATCATTTCTATATGTAGCCCTGGCTGTCTTGGTATTCACTCTGTAGACCAGCTAGCCTTGAACTCAGAGATTCACCTTCTGTCTCCTGGTGCTGTGATCAAAGCTGTGCATCTCCACTGCCGGGCTCCCTTTCTGTTCTCTAATGCATTCTTCGAAACCATCCTGGCATTTATGTTTATGCTGCCTTAGTCTTGACTCACACAGTTGGCTGTGCTTTGTGCCTAACTTTTAGATGGGTGTGGAAGCAGCGGGTAAGTTGCTACTGATGAAAGAAGACAGAGGCCCTAAGGAAAAAGAGTTAGAGATTTATAATAGTGCCCAGAAACACCAAACAAATTTAAGGTAGCACAAAAATCCTGCCTGCATCAACAGGATGTTCTACTATAACCACCCGATGTCCCTAAGACCATAAAAGCCCTGGCTAATATTATCTCAGATTAATGTTAATGTAGTAGGTAGTTTCCTTTGTCTGGTCTTCTTTATCTTGAAAGGTTGCCTTATATTCTGCAGGGGTGGGAAGGAGGCAGGAGAGATGAACTCAACCCAAATATTTGCAGTCACCTTAAATATTTTCCTGGTTGGCCACAGTCCGATAGCTGCACAATTTCCTCTTCTAAATGTTTCCCATGATGGGAATGTTTTGGCTCCCTGCTGTCTAGGAACTTTCCCATCCTCTGTGACCCAAAGTGACTTCACGAAAAAGAAAAGGCCGAATACCTTTTAGACCAGCGGTTTCCCCCTTCCTAATGTTCTGGCCCTCTAATACACTTCCTCATGTTGTGGAGACCTTCAACTATAAAACTATTTTCCTTGTTACTTCGTAACTGTAACCTTGCTACTATTATGAACCGTAGTGTGAGTATCTGATATGCAGGATCGCTGATCAGCAGCACCTGTGAAAGGGTCTCGGCCTACAGGTTGAGAACCGTTGCTTTAGACTCCAAGGACGGAGGATGACGATGGTATGTGTTCCTGTTTCAGGAAATGCTGCTAAATATTTACACTGCTTTCAGAAACTGTGCACTCGCTGTGGGTGATGCACAGAGGAGAAAAGCCAAGTTGTTACTGTGCTTGCCCCATTGGGTAGAGACAGGTCTTAACTATTCATGCTGCCTTCAAGCTTCCCAGAGGCATCCTTAGAGTGTGACGCGTTTGAGGAACTTCTCACAGTGTGAGTTTAAAGAGTTGGTCAGTCCTCAGGCTCGTCCTGACAGGAGAGTAGGGCGAGCGGCTACGCTGTCTGGCAAACGTCTATCCTTCAACCTGCTTTAAGACGAATGAGACAGTGACAGAGTTCTTGATGGTCCGAGGTAGGAGCTGAAACGTCCGTGGATTTTATACTAGTTCTTCAACCTCTCCGTTTATATATCTCCTCTAACATTTTATATGGAATGATGAGAAACCTGAGAGCCTGCTGAGGTTTGAATTGTTCCAAAGTGCTTCTGTAAATGATGTGTGTTCCTTCCCGTCTGGCTTTAGAGTAAGAGGGACGTCTCAGTTAGGACTTTTCCCTGCTACAAAGAGACACCATGACCAAGGCAACTCTTGGAAAGGAAAACATTCAATCAGGGCTGGCTCACGGGGTCAGAGGTTCAGTCCGTTGTCATGGCAGCAGGAAGCATGGCAGCGCGCGGGGAGACATGGTGCTAAAGGAGTGGAGGGTTCTACATCCTGATCCGAAGGCGGCCAGGAGCCGACTCTCTTCTGCATGCAGCCAGGAGGAGGTTCTGGTTGCACGCTGTGTGGTGCTTCAGCACGGGAGACCTCAAAGCCCACCCCCACAGGGATGCCCTTCCGGCCACCAAGGCCACACCTGTTCCAACCAAGCCACCCTCTTACAGCGCCACACTTCCCAGGGGACAAGCACATTGAAATCGCCATACTGAGGGAGGTCAAAAGCACCCCCTCCATTTAAATGAATTGTCAAGCCACAGAAGTTTACTTCTTGTCCTCATGAGTATTCTGGAGACTCACATCGTCATGAAAGCCATCCAAGGGTGAGACCTCACCCATTGGTTCAGAAGACACGTGTAAGTCCCACAAACGGTACATCTTAAGTCCTTATTCCAGAACGTGGAGATCATGACTCGGCGTGATGGTCCTTATCCAGAACGTGGAGGTCATGACTCCATAGATGTGGAAGGCGGCCTCCTTTGACAGACCGCTGTTGCTGATTGTATAGTTTGCTTTTAGATGCTGAACGCTAACAATCGGCTGGTGGGTGGGCGTAGCCAGAAACACGGCACACACCCTGACACCAGGCTGTTCCCCAACAACCTCAGCTTCTGTAACTGGAGATGGAGCGCACGGCTCTCACAATCATCCTGAGAATTTGAGAACACACCCCCCCCCAGTCTCATTACTTATATGCCCATTTGTATGTCCAGTTGAGGACGAAGCAGGGCCGAGAAACGGTTGTTTGGGGAAGGAGTGAGCTGCGGGTTTGTTTTGAGTTGTTTGGGTGTTCTCTTGGGTTGGGACTGATCAGCGTCGGGGTGCTAAGGCTTTCCAGGGCCGTCTGCCGTCTTTTCCCAGGCTTCACATTGTGGGGTTCAGAGCACTCCTGGAACTGGAATGCGGTCGACGAGGGGCCGAAGCGGGACATTGTCAAGGAGCTTGAGGTGGCTGTGAGGAACAGGAGTGGCTTGCACTTCGGTCTCTACTACTCTCTTTTTGAATGGTTCCATCCGCTCTTTCTGGAGGATAAATCTGGCTCATTCCAAAAGCAGCGATTTCCCGTTTCTAAGACGTTGCCTGAGCTCTACGAGTTGGTGAACAGGTACCAGCCTGAGGTGCTGTGGTCGGACGGAGACGGCGGCGCCCCAGATCACTACTGGAACAGCACTGACTTCTTAGCCTGGCTGTACAATGAAAGGTCGGTTGACTTATATGCTTCTCTGCTTGAGCCGCCAGACATTAGAAAGTGGGGGGTGTATTTTACACGATGTCAACACTCAATTTTTTTCAGAGATTTTCCAGGAGGAGACACCAATCACAGGATGAGGACCTATAAGACTATTTATTCCTTGGCAGTGAGGGGTGGGGATGGGGCACAGAATGGGACATGACTTGTTTTGAGTATAAATTAGGATTAAGCTACCATTCGCAATGTGAGAATGGAAACTTCCGGTAGCAGTCCAGTGTTCACACACACACACATGCCACACGGTTACGTCCCGACTCTGGGTTTTATCTTCACTAAGACAATAGTGAAGGAGTTCACACTTCAGAGAGGTTGAGGCACTCTCTCCAGGCCTACAAGCTGGAATGGGAGTTGAGACTCCAGTCATCACAGATCTATTTGGCTTTAGAAACAGAGGCTTTCGGCCTTCTTACGGTCATTTGTCAGGAGTGTGTGGATCTGTCTGTGGTGACGTTGCCCCTCTGTCTTGAGACTGCTTTCTCCTGAAGGGAAACTGCCCGTTTCATTTCAGCCCAGTTCGGGACACAGTAGTCACCAATGACCGCTGGGGAGCCGGTTCAATCTGCAAACACGGTGGCTACTACACTTGCAGTGACCGTTACAATCCCGGACATCTCTTGCCACACAAATGGGAAAACTGCATGACAATAGATAAGTTCTCCTGGGGCTACAGGCGCGAAGCTGAACTCGCTGATTATCTTACAATTGAAGAGTTGGTGAAGGTAAAATATGTTGTGGGACTATTATTCTGTAATATTCTTGTAATGAGGGGGTTACAGGATTTTTTTTTTTCCTTACAATTGGGATTGTGTAGTGGCATGAACTTGAGACAATATCCTCTGTGGGTTTTTTCCTATGACATTTTATACACACACACACACACACACACACACACACACACACACACACACATAAATTAGCTCTATATCATATATGTATATATACTATATATAACATATATAATATGCATAATATAATATGTAATGTGTAATGTATAACGTGTAATATGTAATGTGTAATATATAATATATAATAATATATACATATATAATACATTATATAATATATGTGTGTGATATATTATATATAATATAGCTTATATTTAATATGTATTTAACATATATATTTAATATTTATATATTTATTAAATTTTTTCTATTTCAAAACTATTCTTAATTTTTCTCTATTTCAAATTGTATTTTATTTATTTATTTTAGCAACTTGTGGAAACAGTCGCCTGTGGAGGAAATCTGTTGATGAATATTGGCCCCACAGTAGATGGCATCATCCCTGTCATTTTTGAGGAGCGACTAAGGCAGATGGGATCCTGGCTGAAAGTCAACGGGGAAGCTATTTATGCCACACACACTTGGAGGTCTCAGAATGACACTGTCACTCCTGACGTGTGGTAAGTTTTCCTGGTTAACAAGGACTGTTTGATAGAGGAAAGGACTCGGTATCTGAGCTATATATAGAGAAAGAGAGCAGAACGAAAAGAGGGACTGGATTATTACTGTGGTACACACGTTCCAACCTGACTCAAATACAAAGAGAAGGAATAAGAATTAGCATGTTACTGAGCAGAAAGTTTATCAAATTCTGCTAAACAATGCCGAGATATTCCCTAGTCATGGACACTACTTAGCTAAATTGCCTGTTACAAAATCGAAAGGCATTTATATAACTGAGAATTCCCAAGCAGTTAATGTAGAACAGACTAGTGTTTTGACACTAGTGAATTTCCTATTTTTGTCAATATTATATTCCACCAAATTGGCAAGCAAGAGGTCCCTAAGGGCAAAATAAACCATAATAATAGTTATAAGTAATAAGTTATAGTTAACAGTAATACGTTAGCCAATAGAGGATTCTGAGAAAATGGTAAAATAAATGTACTGTCTGCTCCTGCAGAGATACAGGCTATGATGGAAAGACTTGTCTGGCGGTAGAGATATGCCAGAAATGATACTTGCTGTCACATTAAGGAACTGCAGGAGAAATGCAAATAAAAACCACAGCCAGAAATCCTCTCGCGTCCTTTAGAATAACTGCCCTTTTAAAAGGGCAGCTGGTGGTGATCTTGGAGAGATTGGAACTCCTGTACTCTTCAGTGTCGTGAGAATACAAAATCCCAGCAGCTATGATGGACAATGTGTCAGTCCCTCAGAACGTTAAAACTCCACTATGCTGCAATTCCACCTCCGAGGATGCATGCAAAAGAATGATATCAGAAGAACTGTATCCCCAGACACTTACAACGTGAGAGCAATGGAGTCCACTCTTAGTTAAGCTAAAGGGGTTTGCATACACTCTGTGTATATTATTCAGCTCTGGAAAGGAAGGTGCTATAGTTAAAATTGATTGGGGGTTGCTACCCCCATTTAGTTCCTAGATAAAGGACACAAAACCTTTATATTTATGAGCCTCTAAAGCACTAGAGATGGGCAGATATCAACCCTCTAAACTATTTTGTCTACTTCCCTTTCAATAACCGTGAATACAACTTGCCCTGTTTCATCTGGGCCTCTCTTACTCCAGCTGACCAGCCCTTGCCACCAGTTCTTACAGTCTCTCACTTATGATGTCTCCCTCTTTTCCTTCTCTGCCCTCCATGTCGTCTCTTCTCAAACCCCCATCCCCAGGGAACCAAAACCCCAACTAGTCTTCTGCCGAGCTGCAGGCTGTGGGAAAAGGATCTCCTTGTCCCTGAGACACCCCTTGGGGGGCCAATATTTAGTCTCACAGTCCATAGCAACAGACCAAACCTCAACAGGAAGGAAATGCTACAACGCAGATGAAATTTTCAGGAATTCATGTGAGGCGAAACGACCCAGTCGCAGAGAGACAGATATTATTGATGAGGTACCTAGAGTAGTCAAAATCATGGAGACAGGAGCAAGGGGGAGGAGAGAAGGGGGGCTTGATTACGGGGTGTAGTGATCTGTCACTACAGTGAATTTCTCATGTGTCTCCTTACTCCTGCCTTTTCTTACACTCACTTGCAGATTACCATTGGTTAAATCCAGCTGCATCCTTGTAAGGCACTGCTAACTGTGACTACGCCTGCAGTCACATATGTACAATGTCCAGTTAGCTCACAGTTGGCTTTAAGGCCAGCTCTTGTTTTCCCCTTCACATCCCAAGTCCTTCAGGCCAGGACGTAAGCACAGCTTTCTAATCCCACGCCTCAGCTCCAGTGTCTTCCTTTCTTAGTTCCTTTCCCGCCAGCCCAGAGGCGTGTGATTTGTTTTATCTTTAACAGTCTGTCCTCATCTCCACTACCTTTCCATTTGCTTCCTTTATTCATAATACAGTATCTTGCAGAACAATTTGTAATTGATGTTTCTAACTGAAGCATTCTTTATCTCTGAAACTCGCTTGGTTCGGGTTCCCATCCCACTCCTCCTTTTTCGAGGCCCGAGAAGGCTTTTTTTTTTTCTTGCAGTCCCAGGAGTCAGTGCCAGGTTTCTTGTTTTCCGAACCTGGCTGGCCATGTTGGCTCGGATGATCATACTCTTCGGTTGTTCCTTGTTAGTCTATACCTGGTCTTTCCAGCCTCTTGTCTTAAAATGGCCAGGTTAATTCTCCACCGGACATTTGGCCATTTTAACCTGCTTTTCTTCTGTATCCACAGCAGGCTTTGTTAGGGCTTCTATTGCTGTGAAGAGATACCATGACCGTGGCCAAAGTCTTATAAAGGAAAACATTTAGCTGGGGCCGGCTTACAGTTCAGAGGTTTAGTCCACTATCATCATGGCGGGAAGCATGGTGGCG
Source organism: Apodemus agrarius (assembly GCA_964023405.1). Lineage (NCBI taxonomy): Eukaryota > Metazoa > Chordata > Mammalia > Rodentia > Muridae > Apodemus > Apodemus agrarius. The sequence continues at coordinate 21,301,390 of OZ030027.1, read as the reverse complement.
TGCAGTCAGACATGGTGCTGGAGAGGTACTGAGACTTCTACATCCGGCTGGGCAGGCAGCAGGAAGAAAGAGACCCTGGGCTTGGCTTGAGCATTTGAAACCTCAAAGCCCACCCCCAGTGACATACTTTCCTCAACAAGGCCACACCTCCTAACAGGACCGCCACATTCCACCCCCTGGCCACCACTGGCTCGTTGCCATTAAAAACACAAAATTGCTATCAGTCCAACTTCAGAAGTCCCCATGCATACTCTGTCTCTGTCTCAACTCTGCTTCAAAGTCCAAAGTCTCTTCTGAGACTCATGGCAGTCTCACTGTAATCCCCTTGTAAGTTCAAAATAAAAAGGCAGATCACATACTTACAACAAAAGATGGCACAGCATTCACGTGACCATTCCAGATGGAAGGAAAAGGGAGAAAACACGGGACCAAAAGCAAGACCAAAAGCCAGCAGGGCAGACTCCAAACTGCATCTCCCTGTCTGATGCCCAAGCACTCTTTCGATCGCCGATTCCTTTCAGCTTGGTTGGCTGTAACACACTTCTTTCTCTGGACTGTCTCTACCTCCAGTTAGCAGCTTTTCTCCACAGGTCTCCACAACCCTGGCATCTCTAACGCCATGGGGTCTCTAAGGCTTCACCTCCATGGCTTTACACGATGGCTTTTCTGGGCCTCCACGCAAGGGGACACCCCTCCCACATGCCTGGTCCCAGCAGCTTTCCTTAGTCACAGAGGGGGATTCCATAACCTCCTTTTATTGCATCCTTGACTCTAAAGCCAGAACCCCACCACTAGCCAAAGCTAACAAGTTCTGTTGTTGGCTGAGGTTAGACCATGGCCCCCTTGTTCAATTACATCTTTACCAGCTTTCTGTTTTTGATGGTGTCCTTTACCACCTAAGCTTGGCTGTCTTAGAACTCACTCCGTAGACCATGCTGGCCTTGAACTCTGAAATCCACTGCTTTTCTAATCCAGATTTCCAAAGTCCACATTCCTTCAAACAAAAACATGGTCCGGTCTATCATAGCAAAACCCCAGTTCTAGGTACCAACCTCTGTCTTAGTTCCTCCAACAGGCCACACCTACTCCAACAAGACCTCACCGCCTAATAGTGCCCTTTGAGCCTGTGGGAGCCATTTTCACTCGAACCATTCAAACAACAGCCAATTCATCATCAGATCTACTGTTTTGATTTCTTAAATGTATATAGACTCTGGCCGCCTCACCTTCTCTGTGGTGGTTCTCCCTTGTCTCACCCCTGGATTATTTTAGTACCTTCTTGACTAATCCTATTTCTGGCCTGTCCTTGTGTTCTATCATTACTCCCCTGGGGATGGGATTTGGGGGAATCTGAACATTCTTGCCGGTACAATATACTCATATGCACAGCATGAGTGAGTCCATCGGAGGGACAGCCTTGGAGTCAGTCTTCAGACACCTTCCACCTTTCCCTTAGCTAGCGTCTCTTATTGTAGTGAAGCCTAGAGCTGCACCCCGTAGGTCTGGCTAGCTGACCCATGAGTTTCCAGGGATTCACGTTGCCTGGCTGAAGTGTACCACTGTGTTCAGATTTTGAAACACAGGCCCTCATACTCGTGAGGCAAGCCCTTTACCCACTGAGCCAGGTCCCAGCCCCTAACCCCTATCCTTTTAATATAATCTCAGGAGAGCAATCAAAGAAAAGTACTGATTTATTTGTGTTGTCAGCATGTCGTGACATAACCCAGGCTGACGCCGTGCCTGGCTTAGGAGCACTCCTGTACACAAATTCTTCCAAGACGTCCTGTCTCAAGGGATAACTGAGGCCTTACAGAGGTCTACTTGGCCTTAGGAACTCTGGTCCTTGCTTGTTCTGATCTCCTGGGCTGTCCCTCTCCATGCTCCCCCACTCTCCTGCAGGCCAAGCACACTAGCGCTCTGGGCCTTTCTTTGTACCTGTTTCCCAGCCTGGAAGGCTTTCTTTCCCACATGCTCTCATGTCTGGTGGGTTTCGGGGCTGCCTTCTCAGAGAGACTGTCTCTAACTAACTCTTCTGCTCAGTGCTCCCCCAAGGTGTCTCCTTTCTAACCTTAGTGGGCCTCGTTCTTCTGCACGTGTTTGTTTTTCTCTGTGGAGTCTTGGCTAACCTGGAACTGTCAGAGGTCTGCCTGAGTGCTGGGATGAGAGCTGTGTGCTCCCGTGCTTAGGACTCCATATACATTCATAGCTCATTCTTGTTCATCCCACTGGGATGTGGGCATGCGCGAGCTCAGGGCCTGTTCGATGCTGTATCTCCAGCCTTACGACACTGAGGACTGTTTACAGATTTCTATAAATATGGTTGAGAAATTGGGTGAGCAATGAATGGTTGTCCCTGTGTCGCCTTATGGTTTCCACTGTTCCCCTTTGTGTCATGACTCTTGGGTTAAACATGGTTGTCTTGGTAAAGAAGCTGTCTGATGTCCCAATCTTTAAAAAAAAAAATCATTACAATTTCATGTTTTCTTTTCTTTCATATTGTTCTTTCAAAGCTTACACTTTTAGCTGTGTGATTGTCTATCTTTTCTGTTCTAGCCGGGGCCACATAAAAGCAAGATGAGTGTTTGGCTTTCTGTTGCATCTCTAATAGCGATCACGCTGTGTGTCTGCCAGCGGAAAGCTGTGCGGCTCTGGTTAGCTTATTCCAACACTGTTGTCAGCTCCGTGGGAGCAGTTGGAATAGAGAGTGGATCGTGAAGCCCCTCCCTAGACTCCCTTTTAGGCAGGTATGGCAGCATTCCTGTAATGCCAGCATTGAGGAGGCGGAGGCACCGGGGCTGTCCTGAGTTCAAGGCTTGCCTGAGTTACAGATGAAGGCTCTGGCACAAGACAGAGCAAAAAAATAAATAAATAAATAAATAAATAAAAAACACATTGTTTTGAATATTGGAGGGCTGAAAAGGGGACATGCTTTTCATAACATGGGGACGGAGGGAAGTGGCTCTTTTTATTTTACTAGAGGTGACAGTGTCAAGTATCTGTAAAAGTTCCGGACATGATCCATAAATACCAACAAACATGGATCTAACTTGTCACTATGTTGGGTTTTTTTGTTTGTTTGTTTGTTTATGTTTTGCTAACCAGGTACACATCTAAACCTGAGAAGAAATTAGTCTATGCTTTTTTTCTTAAATGGCCCATCTCTGGAAAGCTGTTTCTGGAACAACCCATAGGTAGTCTGGGGGAAACGGAGGTAAGAATGAATTTTATCTTGGCTGTCCCTTTCAATGGATGAGTAAACCATGCTGGGGAGAACGTAACTTGTTTTAATGTCTGGGGGAAACTTTCACGGGAGCCTCATGTACCTAAGGAAAAAGTTACTTTAAAATGGGCTTAGTCAAGGTAAGGCTGACAGCTGTTTAGTCACAGTGTTTTGAAACTCTGAGAAAACTGAACTTGTAAGCCATAGTACCTCAACACATAATGATGTGAAATAGGCATTATTCTTCATAGTTACTGTGCAATTCAAGGTCACTCCATTCACTGAAAATGAGTCTTTCACAGGGCATTAATGGCCTCACTGTCTTAGTTAGGGTTTTACTGCTGCAAACGTACACTATGACCAAGGCAACTGCTATAACAACAACATTTAATTGGAGCTAGATTACTTGTTCAGAGCTTCAGTCCATTATCATCAAGGCGGGAGCATGGCAGCATCCAGGCAGGCATGGCGCAGGAGGAGCTGAGAGTTCTACATCCTCACCGAAGACTGACTTCCATGCAGTGAGGACAAGGGTCTTAAAGCCCACACCCACTGTGACACACCTATTTCAACAAGGCCACACTTCCAAATAGTGCCACTCCCTGGGCCAAGCATATACAAACCAACACATTCCCCCAACACCTCACCAAGAACACGTCTAACCAAAGAAAGATGTTATTCATCTGTGATTATTTAAGCCTGTCTTCAGACCCAATGGACTGCCCTGTGGATGTACCTTGGTCCCTTTTCTAGAAGGTGATAATTAATGTCTTTGGAGTGAAATATCCTGTGTTTCTTTTTTTTCTCCCTTTCACATTTTAGTTCTAACTCTGGAGGTTGACCAAGCTGAAAGATGGGTTTCCAATCCAGCGTTAAAGCACAGCCTCCACACCTGGATATGTCAGTGCTTTTGTTTTTTTAAATCTATGTCTTGCTTGGCACTAACAAATAAGATTACAATTCAGGGCTTTGTTTTGTGTTTTTCCATATGATAAAGTGTTATGATTCAAATACCCCTAGAGTAGGTACAGAACTACATATGTGAACTCACCTTGTATGAGCAAGACCAAGACTACAAACCAATTCATACACTACTGACCAGTGGGCGTCATAGGAAAATCTGACAGTCGTGGCTACCCGGGAGAAAGAAGTCGTTATTCTGTGTGTAAGAACTGGGCAGGCTTGAGCTGGACAGATGGCTCCCAGGTCTTTCCCGTCTCCCATCCTCTCTTCAAGCACCTCCCTCTCTCTGGCACTCCATTTTCCTTTCTCAGTTGGTGCACATGTTTGCTCACATCTTGAGGGTAGTGTGGGAACAACGGGAGTAAGATGTAAAATAGTGTGTGAGTGCTAAAAGCTAAAAATGGATTTTTTTTTTTTTTTGTACTTTGTTGGAAGCTCTAACTCCTTAGCAAGTGGCCATGACAGTGCTGTTACCTGGGAACAGTTGTACACTGTCGCCCCTGTTTCCAATTCCAGGTCCAACTGCTGGGCCATGGACAGCCACTGACTTGGACGTCTTCAAAGCCCAAGGGCATTACGGTGGAGTTGCCTCGTCTATCCGTTCATCAGATGCCCTGTAAATGGGGATGGGCTCTCGCACTAAGGAATGATTTAACCTGAGCTGAAAGACGTGTGCTGCAGGTACCTCTAACCACAGGAAATGTTTGTTTGTTGTTTGTTTTTTAAGTAACACTAACGAAATCAGGCTAAAATTGATACAAAAACTGAGGCCGTTAGGCAATGCAGATTCTTTCCAAAACTTTTTTTCCTAAATTCTTTCCAAAACTGCTCGTGTTACTGTTTTGACCGTGCTTTCCTGCAGTCTCTTCTTACTGGATGCATTTCACATGTCACATGTCACATGTCATATGTTGTCACATGTCGTCACTCACAGGTGGAAATCCTTTTTTTTTTTTTTTTTTTTTTTAGAAAGAGAAGCTAGAAACTGATGATGCTGTGGACTGACTTTTCTCCCAACTCCTAGTCTTCTACTGAAACCCTACATGGTTATATTTGGAAACAGTCCTTGAGATGGTTAAGATTAAACCGTCACCGGGCTCACTCTAATAATACCAGTGGACGTGGTGTCTTATAAGGGAGAAACAATAAAGATGCGAGATCAAAGGGGAAAGCCAAGGAGGCCATCGTCCAAAAGCCAAGGGGAAGAGTGCAGAAGAAACCACCTCTCTCACACGCCCCCCATCTTGGACTTCTGTCCTCCAGGACTGTGAGGAGACACAACTTCCTGCTGCCGAAGCCATCCAGGATGTCTTTGGTCTCCCCCACACCCCCCATCGTAAATCCTCATATATAATGCAGACAGTATGTAATAAATTTGATTATATATATATGCATGTCCAGTGAATTCTATAATTATCTTTTCATTTGAAAGACTTCCCTCTTATTCAAAAAGCTTCTATTTGCTGTAGACATTTTGAAACGCAAGTCATCGACTAGACCACTGCTATTATTTGATAATATTTTAGTATATATTCTTGCAATTTGGGGACAGAAAGAGGTGTGAGATTGGAGGGATAGGTTTGTTTTTTTTTTTTTTTTAAAATGAGGGCTAAAACTCAGGTTGCAGATCTAGTTGAAAAGTAGGAAGGTGTTATTAGCTTCTTTTCTGTCCAATGGCCAAAGCAATATACAGGGGGAAGAGTTTATCTTGGCTTACAGTGTCCGAGAACTGTATGAGAGTCTGTCATAGTATGGAGCTATAGCAGTGGGCAAGCACAGCGGCTGGGGACCACCACATCCTCAACTGCTAGCATGAGGCAGAGCGTGAACCGGGTAGGGTAAGCAGTATTCCTGTGATTCTCAACCTTCCTAATGCTGAACCCCCCCTTTTTTTTTACAATTCCTTATGTTGTCATACCCCCCCAATAAAATTATTTTCATATGTGTAATTTTGCTACTGTTAAGAATTGCAGGTATTTTTGGAGAGAGAGGTTTGCCAGAGGGGTCTCGAGCCTCAGGTTGAGAACCACTGCTCTGATCTATCAATGCCTACTGGCCCTGGAGTATACTTCCTCCAGGAAGACTGTGTCACTCAACTCTTCACAAATAGTGCCACCAACTGAAGACCAAGTGTTCAAATACCTGCATCTCTGGAGGATTTTTCTCATCCAAACCTCCCACCCCCAACAAACACACACACACACACACACACACACACACACACACACACACACAAAATAGCCTACTTAGAAATCTTAGTCCTTCGTTTCTTTTCTGTTGCTGGGACAAAACACTATGAGCAAGGCAGCCTCTAAGAGAGTTTCATTGGGCTTGTGGTTACAGAGGACTGGAGTCTGTGATGGTGGAGCAGGGGTGTGGAGGTAGGTGGTCGGGGCAGCTGCCGAGAGCTCACATATTGATCCACATGCAGTAGGCAGAGAAACACTAGGGAAGGCTTCTGACAAGCCTCCTCCAGCAAGGTAGCGCCTCCTAATCTTCCCCAGACTTCCATCAAAGGAGAACCAAGAACTCAAACATATTAGGCTATGGGGACCTTTCTCATTCAAACTACCACTATGTTCCCGTAAAATAAAATAAAATAAAATAAAATAAAATAAAATAAAATAAAATAAAATAAAATAAAATAAAATAAAATAAAATAAAATAAATAAAAGTAATTACAGAGGAATTCTTTCCTAATTAATTCAATAATAAAGATGACAAGAAGACAATCACTGGGCGAGGAGGAGGCAGGCCTTCCAGGTGTGAGAGAGGAAGAGGGAACGGAGGAGGAGGGCACTCCCTTTTGGAAGGCAAGGCGGATAGAAAGCAGGCAAAATGTAGCCCAGGGACTGTTAGGTCTGGGTGGCAGAATCCACCAGAATTCGCCACCGGAAGATTTCTAACATAGAATAGTTAATGAGTTTAGGATGAGAGCTTCTGCAGCAAGTGGTTGTGTTATCTGTTGATTCTAAGCTAAGATTGGTGTTCCGTTTGCCGCTACTCACCTGAGCTCCAGGGGAAAGGTATCTGCAGAGGAGTGTGGGTTATGGAGTGCGCCCCCAGCTATCAGTGGAAAGTTGGGGTGCTGCTGTTTGGCAGCAGCTAGCTGCAGGGGTTGGGTGGCTGGGAACCGCAGTTCAGAGGCAAGCAGACCTCAGGAAGTTGGGGACAGCCATGGGGGGCAGGGGGACTGTCTCCACTAGAGAGTAGCCAGCGATAGCATGAGTTTTTAATTATTACATGCAACAAACGATAATTACTCTGATAAAAGTTGTTCAACATGGTCAGACGTGATGACGTACACCTATATTCCCAGACTAGAGAGGTTAAGGGTAAGAGGATCACAGGTTCAAGGCCAGCATGCACTTCCTAGACACACAGACCACCTCAAGCAAAACAAATATTTTTAAATGGCCTCATCTCTTTTGTTATATTCTGTATTCAAATTCATTGTTTTGTTTTTTAAAGAATTATTTAAGGCTGGACAGTGTTATCTCACACCCTTAATCCCAGTGCAGAGGCAGGCAGATCTCTGGAGTACAAGGTTAGCCTGGTCTATAGAGCAAGTTCCAGGACAGCCAGGGCTACACAGAGAAACACTGTTTCGAGAAACCAAAAATAAACAAATAATAAATAACAAATAATAAATCTGTTCAGTAGAGAGTAAAATAAAAATGCCATTCACTATATTTATGACCTAAAATCTCTCTTCAAGGTTGGCATCTTTTAAGAATTTACCCATTGCTGAAGACCTTGCACCTGTCAAGACTTGTTCTTAAGACAAGACTCACTATGTTGTCCAGACTGGACTCAAGTTTTTTGGGTTCAAGCAATCTTATTGTCCCTGTCTTCAAGCAGAAGGGAATACAGATGTGCCCCTTCACACCTGGCTGATACTACCAACTTCTCAAAACTATGCCAAAATATTCATGGGGAAAAATATTTCAGGTAGTCCTAAAACTCAATATTTTATTAGAGAGCCATTATGCATAGGTTTAAATGATCAAATTCTACACCAAGAAAACACACACAAAAATTCTTTTTACTTTTTTCTTTTATTAATTTACTTATTTATTCACTTTACATCTGATCACAACCCTCCCCTCCCCTTGGGACACCCCTTCACATGGTCCCTCCCACCATGCCCCCTCCCATAGCCTCTGAGAAATGGGCAGCCCCTCTGGGGATCACCCCACCCTGGCATATCAAGCCATTGCAACACTAGGCACATCCTCTCCCACCGAGGCCAGACAAGGCAGCCCAGTCAGGGGAACAGGATCCTCAGGCGGGCAACGGAGTCTGGGGTAGCCTCCTGCTCCAGTTGTTGGGGGATGTGCATGAAGACCAAGCTGCACATCTATTACGGATGTGGGAGGAGGTGGGATGGGCCTAGGTCCAGCCTGTGCTCGCTCTTTGATTGGAGGGAAAACACAAAACTTTAAAAAGGAAAAAAGCCAAACAAACAAACAAACAAATAAAAAAAAACAAAAACAAAAACATAAAACCAAAAAAAACCTCCAAACCAGTGTTGTAAGACTCTTGACACAGCAGCTGAGTTATCTGTTTAAGAAAGTGTTTTTGAAGCCGGGCGTGGTGGCGCACGCCTGTAATCCCAGCACTTGGGAGGCAGAGGCAGGCGGATTTCTGAGTTCGAGGCTAGCCTGGTCTACAGAGTGAGTTTCAGGACAGCCAGGACTATACAGAGAAACCCTGTCTCGAAAAACCAAAAAAAAAAAAAAAAAAAAAGAAAGTGTTTTTGAGAGAAAAGAGAGTGTGAACTGCTTAAATTCTTTACTTGATATAGTTGAAAATAAAAGGAGAAAATAAAATGCCTAAAGCAAATTTTAAACAGGGTTTAGCTGATGAGTAGCTGCATTCCTTACTTCCGCATTCCTGGGATTAAACACCCCCCCCACCAAAATGTAAGGATACAGTTACCACAGTGAAAACCACACCTATGGGGGTGTGAGACATTGTGTCTGCAAATGAGACTGTAGAGAATGAATTTTTGGCTAACGCTTGTTCTGTCTCTCTGTCTCTGTCTGTCTCTGTCTCTCTCTCCTTTCTTCCTTCCTTTCCAGTCAGACCCAGACCATGGAATGAAGTTACCTGCCTGTAGCTGGATCCAAACCCAGTTAGATTGGCAAAGGAAAATAAACCATCACAGTACCTCACAACCTGACCTGCAAATAAATGGATTTTGCTAACCCTAATGCTCCTGCCCTTGTCCTCCGTGGTTTGACAAAACTTGTCCTGCTACATGTGTGCTACACATGTCTACTAATCCCAGAAGGGGAGTAAGTGTTGTAGCTCTGAGGGGCAAGAGTTCCCCCAAATGGAAGCCCCGCAGGTCCAAAAGGTATCGTGGCAGTCAGAGGCCACAGAATACCATGAAGTCAGCTGAACAAGAAATGTCACATAGAACATTTATTGGAAAAGACACGAGAGGGTGGCTCCCTCTGTCTCAGCTAGAAACAGGGAACTAAGCAGGAATCTGGCTTAGATAGGGTTTCTTGGGGGTAGAGTTTTCCAGGGTGGCGATTTCCAGGGGGAGGGATTGGTGAGATTTCAAGTCCTGAGCTTGGGGCAAGCCCAGTGATTTGTGGAGTTTCAAGTTGAGGAACTGATGGGGTTTTGGTGGGTTTTCAAATCTCTTAAACATACACTCATGGCAAGCCAAAGTCTGGATGGATCTACCAAAGCCCGACTTGGTGAACTAGTGCATTTTACTAGAGTTATAGGAATGTGAGTGAGAAGTTCTATACAGCAGCAGCAAAGAGACAAGGATAGCTTTATCAACAAGGCCACCCCTGAAGGGACTCCAGCTCACTTGAGCTTGTGGCTCTGGCAGGTCTTGACCTTCTCCCCCACTCCCTCTGCCTCGCTAAAACACAAAACAAAACAAAACAAAACAAAACAAAACCTGTTCGATTACATTCCTAAAGCTACACAAGCACTGTTCCCTTAAGTCCGCTTCCTCTTCCTCAGGCTGACTGCCTAGGCCCAGCTATTGAAGTATTGAAGCCCAGCAGTCAGAAGCCCCCTGCGGCTGCCTAATGAACGCGCCCAGTTAAAATCAAACACCTCGTCCTAACACACAGGTTTCCCCTCTACTTTTCTAGACCAACAGAGAGGTGGTTTCCCTTAGATATAGTAAAACTCTTGACAACTGAGGCTGCTCTTCTCAGACCCTCTTGTGCAAAGCTTTAAACGTGCTCCCTCTCCTCACTAAACTCAATTTTCGTGTATCATTCTGCTCTGACTGCAGATCTCAGGGCAGCCACAGAGTAGCTGTTACACTGTCTTGAGATTTTCTTGGCCATACTTCATTACTTTAATTCAACGGGCTGAGAATAAGACGACGGCTACAATTTGGGGCCGTATTTGAGGCAAGTTTTATTTTATTTACACCAAGAGCTGCCCTGTAACTGCCTCCTAAGTCCAATTAAAGAGGGCAGCCCTGGAATCCACTTCTTGGGTTCCTTTTAGGGAGTAAAATTGCAAGCAGGTTCACTGAAGAGGGACAATGGGACAATAAGGAAATACAGAAAAATGTCCAACAAAAACCAAACATACCATATGATTAGAGAGGTTCCAGAAGGGTCAGGGAGGGTCAAGGAAGGTCAGGGAGGGCTAGGGAGGGTCAGGAAGAGCCAGGGAGGGTTAGGAAGGGCCAGGGTCTAAAAAAACAAGTCAAGGTCATGGGTTGGGGCAGGCCAGGCTCCAGGAAACAGACTTAAAAACAGAACTCAGCTTTTACAGTAAATGGAGACTTATTTTAAACAATACAGCATAACGGCTCCTGCCTTCAAAATGGAGTTAGGCAGGTTCCTCAGCTCCTTTTTGCTTTCCCCTCAGTCACATTTCTCATGACCCCAGAGGAAAACAGCCAAGGGGTGTTTTGTTTCCCAAGAATCTCCATTCCCCCTGAAGCCTCGTGAGTGGGGACTTTCATGATACTTGTCTTGGCCTTCTAAGTTTCTGAATTCCCACTAGATTGAGCCCTGCCCATGTCTTTAGTGTGTCTTTAGTATTTCTTTAGCAGGAAAGCTCCAGACTCTACCACATGACCCCACAATCCAGTTCTGAAGGTCTGTGAACCACATGGTGCTTCTTGGTACACATTTTCCATATTTACTTATTGCCTTGCTTTGACAAAATACCTCATGATGACAACTTAAAAAAAGGTCTGTTTTGGCTCTCAATGAAAGGGTTCAGCACCTCACGGTGGGGAAGGCATGCGGGCAGAAGCAGGAAGTGGCTGGCCACATTGTCGGGAGGCAGAAAGGTGAGCGCTTGGTTTCCCGCCCACTGTATCATTTCTGTTCAGTCTGGGATGCCAGTCCGTGGAGTGGAACTATCCACACTCTGGGCCAATCTTCTTAGTACAGCACTTAAGACCAAAGACACATCTTGGCGATCGCCATCTAGTTGACAATAAAAATGAGCCATCACAGGAGCTCTGAGAGAGGCCCATTATAGGATATGTCTCCACATTCAGACATGCTGATAAGATGTATGGCCAATAACTAGACAACATAACAAAACTGTACGAGCATCTAAATTCAAATCTATTAAGGGTATATTTTGCTTCCATGTAAAATGTACTACGTCTATAAATATTAATAAGGATTCAAAAATCACTAAAGCATATTATTAAGATCATCTGTGGTATGGAAAACAGGAATTTTCAGGATAATTAAAAATCAGTTATCAGGTAACAGTTTTGGTCCTATAATAAATCTTTTCCTTAGAGTTATCTTGTTTGAATTTTCAGTTGGCTTTTACACCTACTGTCTTAATATTGAAGGCAAACCAAACTAGACTACTCGGCTGAATAAAATAGACGCTGATGTTGACTTTACCATTCATTCTAAATGTATGTGTTTCTTATAAATGTCACACTGAGGTGACAGGGCCGCTCTAAAAGGTCAGCATGTTCAAATACCTATCAATCAGGAAAAACTTCACTTTACTTTTGTTAAGTAAAAAAGCACGACTAGATAAGCATTTGCCAGCCTTATCTCCAAGTAAAATAAATGTCCTTCTCAGGTTTACACACCTATAATAAGTCCATTTATATTATGTCTGCAAGGGGAAATGCGTAGAAGCAACAATGTCCATTCAAACAACCCACTAATTAGCTAATGCTCACATCCTGCGGGCTGATGGCTAGGATAAGCAACGGTTTCCAGTGAGCGCCACACCCTCTGCTCCCATTCCTACGTGGTGTGGTGTGTGTGTACCAATGCTTCCTTAAGTGGCTGCAATGGGCTGAATATGCCCATCTCTCAAACTTCCAAAATGTCGTCTTAAAAGTGGTCTTTATTAAAGGAATTAGGTTTGGAAAGGTGTTCGTGTTGGATGAGGGATGGACACTTACAGCAGAGGAGAAGGCACAGATACTTTATTAGGGCTCTACTTCTAAAAAAGGAAAAAAGGACCCCGAGAATCTAAAGGTGAGTGAGGAACAAAAGGATTTCTCCAGAGTCTTCAGAGGGAGCACCCTACTCACACACCTTGGTTTTAGATTTCACAGCAGAAATTAAAAAAAAAAAAAAAAAGAAAAGGATTTTTGGTGCTTCAAGTAATTCAATTAACAATAATTTGCTATGGCAGCCCTAGGAGACTAATAATACAACTCAATTCTGCTAGTGGAATATTTCATTACCTTGACTGCATAAGCTAATGACTGGAGAGATACAGTTTTCTTGACAGTTATGTTGAATATTGCCTTAAAAAAATATTGTTGGATCAATGCGAATAACTAAAGTACTAAAAGATGGGGAAGTGTAATCCAACCTAAACCTGGATGCTCTATGTGGCTGTTTCCCAGAAAGGCAATAGAGAACATCTCTCAGCAGACTCAGAGGGCCAACCCTGTGTGTGCAGTTACTACTGGGGATCACAGATGCACCCTGAAAGGCGAGACAAAGTCTAGGTCCTACAGGAAGTACTAAGGATGTTTGATTTTCAGTTAAAATGTCTAAGGCTTTGTGATAGCCTGTTTTAAATCACTTTCTAGGCAGACTGTTTCAGACAAGAGGGTTCCAGCACCCTTAGGAGCAGATCCGGACTCTGCAGCACCACTGCCTTTAAAGGCACAGGTTAGTTCACTGTGTTCAGACCCTGCCACCTCACCAATGCCCTTGACTCTGCAGGCGCTGACGACTGCTGGAGAATTCTCTGCTGGACAATCTTCTGCTGATAAGGCTATAACTGTGTGATCTCAAAGTTTCTCTGGTTGAAATCCTGGGCATTTTTGGATGAGATGAATGGCCCATTCCATATATATATATATATATATATATATATGTATTATATATATAATATATAATATGTAAATATTATATATATATATATATCTCCTAATGTTCCAAAAGGCAATTTCTTTCTTACTCAGAAATGACAGTATATCTTATCTAATGTTAAAAATAAGCGTGTCTCTTCTGACCACTTTCTTTATACATGGCTGTCTTGTTATGGACCTCAGCCAAGTTTTACAAAGACCTTTAAAATTCATTTTCTACCATCTCCTATTTAGCTATATGTTTAATGTGGCAGGGATATAAAACTATGTTCTGAGAACAATCTATTACCAGATACAGCAAATCCATTGCTGACACGTGATTCAGTCGGTTCTGCCTTAATGCCCTTCTCAGTGAAGAACCAGAGGTAAGCTAGAGACAAGAGATAATTTATTTTTATTTACAGTTTTTCTGAAAAAAACCCGTTATAAGAAAGCACCAACTATATACCAGTTAAAACTTTAAACTAGCAAGCTCTCTTCAAAAAAAAAAAAAAAAAAACAGCAAAAATATTACTAAAGAACAAATAAATTAATGGCTAAAATGTATTAACTAAACAAAACTATATTTTATTAAAATAGTTTATTGCAACAAGTTATTATTATACTCAAAATCAATACAAAGTTATTAAATTTATACACAAATGAATAAACCTCTGTAATTGTTAATAATTGTGAGTAAACAACATAACATTAGCCTGAAAATCTATATGCAACCTTCTGAGAGTTGCTAAAAAAAAGCTTTAGAAAATGCTGCAAATAAATATTGAAGAAACAACAGCAAAGCAAAGCAAAGTTGATTCCAGGGGTTCGAATACACTGAGTCCTAGACGGCAGACCCCTGGCCGGCATGTGTGGGCGCACCCCGTGTGCCTTCCAGGGCGGCTGGAGAGAACTGGCTGGCTCTCGCTTACGACTTCAGAGTCCAGGAATCTTCATAATTAAATATCCTAATTCCAGAGTCCACCCATCCTAGATCTACCTTCAAGACATATCTTCCCTCATTGTGTGCGAGAAAGGATACTACATTCCATTCCATGGACATATAAAAGTACCTACTTGGTTTGAATCCGATATCCAGACTAAGAAATCATGATTGATCCTGACGTGATTAGCGCGGCAGTTAGATACACCTGATGAAGGGGACTGCTGATGAATTAAAATACAGTAAGGTGCTCAATGACTCTACCTCACTATAAAATGAACACTTTGCTCAAGCACAGATTTTATTAGGCATTTGGTTGCAAATTGTCACTCTAGGTGTAGGTGATTTGTTCAGAGTACTTTGGATGTAGATGAATCCGCATGGTCTTGCTTGAACGGAGACAGTCACTTCTCCAGCTGCTGGGGGGTACTAAAGGCTTCGTACACGTTCGCAGCAAAGTCCTTCACTTGCTCCATCATCAGCAGATCCTGGCGACAGTGACCACACAACAGTTTGTAAGAGGTTAGATGGTATGAAATTCATCTCTATAAGGCAATGCATCTATCTTGAAGCTCTGTGTACTTAGGAACAAGGAGAAGCTAAGGGAAGGGATGCTTTTATTTATTTTTTTAATACTAAATCATAGGAACTACTGGTCAGCTTCTTATTTCTAGAAAATTTAGCAAATAATTCTTCTGTATGTAGTATATGACTATTGCATATGAACACATATACACCAGCCATACACACTTTAGAGCAAAGGTTCTCTGTCTCCTGATGGCGAACACAAACTACGGGTGGAAATCACCTTTTGTTTTAACTAACTGGAATGTCCTGTTTCCTTTAAGCAGGACCAGAGGCCCCAAACTGCATCAGTATTAAATGGGAAAAGGGAATTGTCTTCAATGTAAACCAGACTCTTTTTAAAATTCTTAGGACAGCTGTGGAAGTTATTAGAACTTCCGTTACATCTTATCAGTTTAGAAAGAAGCAACATTGCTATCTTCTAAATCTCCTTTTAAATGTATTTGGAGAACTATAAAATGTTTTCCTTTAAAATGCTGGGAGGTGAACTTATGAGGCCCCAGGGAGTGGGGAGGTTTGATGGGGGGAGGTTGTGGGTGGACATCTTCGTGGAGACTGGGGTAGGTAGGGGAGGGACGGGATATGGAACAGTCAGAAGGTGGGCCTGGAGGGGGATAAGATCTGGAGCGTAAAAAAATTAAATAAAAAAGGGGGTGTGTGTTGCTGTCTGTGCTGCCCTGCATTGCAGGCATCCACAGCCTTCCTACAAGTGTAACTGACTCCAGCACACAGACGCTACGGTGTGCATGCTTGGTTTTGTCACGGGTCGGCCTGTGTGCCAGCCTTACTGAAGTGCATCGGTCGTCATACCCAGCTGCTGCTTATACTATTTTATTGTGTAAATGAAAATACATAAATGTCTTAAGCTTAGAGATTTTCCCATAACTAAAAACCAAAACACAAACCAGGCCCAGTGACACAGAGACGGACACAAAGGAGCCCCGCTGTCTCCACCCTGAACGACTCACACAACTAAGCAAACAAAAGCCACATTTCCATTAAATGGACCCTCCCGTACAAATCCAGCACACCTTTACCAAATCAAGCTGATGGTTTCTAACTCATTGTTCTTGTGTGGGCATGCAGCTGCCTGCTACATTTGTATGTTAATATGTTCTGTGTGTATGGAGCTGCCTGCTACATCTGTATGTTACTATGTTCTCCTGTGTATATGGAGTTGCCTGCTACATCTGTATGTTAATATGTTCTCCTGTGTGTATGGAGCTGCCTGCTACATCTGTATGTTAATATGTTCTCCTGTGTGTACGGAGCTGCCTGCTATATCTGTATGTTAATATGTTCTCCTGTGTATATGGAGCTACCTGCTACATCTGTATGTTACTATGTTCTCCTGTGTGTATGGAGTTGCCTGCTACATCTGTATGTTAATATGTTCTCCTGTGTGTACGGAGCTGCCTGCTACATCTGTATGTTACTATGTTCTCCTGTGTATATGGAGTTGCCTGCTACATCTGTATGTTAATATGTTCTCCTGTGTGTACGGAGCTGCCTGCTACATCTGTATGTTAATATGTTCTCCTGTGTGTACGGAGCTGCCTGCTATATCTGTATGTTACTATGTTCTCCTGTGTGTATGGAGTTGCCTGCTACATCTGTATGTTAATATGTTCTCCTGTGTGTATGGAGTTGCCTGCTACATCTGTATGTTACTATGTTCTCCTGTGTGTATGGAGCTGCCTGCTACATCTGTATGTTACTATGTTCTCCTGTGTATATGGAGCTGCCTGCTACATCTGTATGTTAATATGTTCTCCTGTGTATATGGAGCTGCCTGCTACATCTGTATGTTAATATGTTCTCCTGTGTATATGGAGTTGCCTGCTACATCTGTATGTTAATATGTTCTCCTGTGTGTACGGAGCTGCCTGCTACATCTGTATGTTAATATGTTCTCCTGTGTATATGGAGTTGCCTGCTACATCTGTATGTTAATATGTTCTCCTGTGTGTACGGAGCTGCCTGCTACATCTGTATGTTAATATGTTCTCCTGTGTGTACGGAGCTGCCTGCTACATCTGTATGTTAATATGTTCTCCTGTGTGTATGGAGCTGCCTGCTATATCTGTATGTTACTATGTTCTCCTGTGTGTATGGAGTTGCCTGCTACCTTTGTATGTTAATATCCTGTGTGTATGGAACTGCCTGCTACATCTGTATGTTACTATGTTCTCCTGTGTATATGGAGCTGCCTGCTACATCTGTATGTTAATATGTTCTCCTGTGTGTACGGAGCTGCCTGCTACATCTGTATGTTACTATGTTCTCCTGTGTGTATGGAGCTGCCTGCTACATCTGTATGTTAATATGTTCTCCTGTGTGTATGGAGTTGCCTGCTACATCTGTATGTTACTATGTTCTCCTGTGTGTACGGAGCTGCCTGCTATATCTGTATGTTACTATGTTCTCCTGTGTATATGGAGTTGCCTGCTACATCTGTATGTTAATATGTTCTCCTGTGTGTACGGAGCTGCCTGCTACATCTGTATGTTAATATGTTCTCCTGTGTGTATGGAGCTGCCTGCTATATCTGTATGTTAATATGTTCTCCTGTGTGTATGGAGTTGCCTGCTACCTTTGTATGTTAATATGTTCTCCTGTGTGTACGGAGCTGCCTGCTATATCTGTATGTTAATATGTTCAGCCTGCTGCCACACCTGACTAGCCTGGGACTCTATTAAGAAATCTGTTCCAAGTGCCCTGCCACCGCTTACACTGTGGAGTGAGTTACTGGACTCGGCCTTCACACAAGTGATTTTCCTGCTGATTTTTCATTGTCTCTGTAATTTTCTCAATTCAAAAAGTACAGTTTGATGCTACATGGGGCCAACAAAAACATGAACGCCAAGACAGTTATATCCCTACATTCAGGGATAGTCTATGCTTTTATCTTACTATCTTTCGGCTGATCCTGTGTGGGTCTGGGTTTTCTATTTCCATAGGAACCAAATCAACTTTGCCCTCATCTTCTTGGACTCCTGAAGTCACGTCTGTGAATCCTGACAACGCGCCGACCGACTGAAAGCACGTTTCTCGAGCAGTTGGACTAAATCTCTTAAGATGCCCATGTCAAAGACATCCCAGCTTTACTACCACAGGTCCATTTGATGTTGGGTAAAGCCCATGGGTCCTTATTCAAAATCATGACTACAAATTCAGACAATAAAACTTACCTTTTTGATTTGATTATCAGTTATATGGGTTTACATGAAGATGCAATGTACAAAATGACTTAAGCCTTCAAGTTGTGGCTGCTGTATTATACGGTGTTGCATTCTCATGAATTTGTTAAAATGGATTTTACGGGTCAGGCCGAGTGTTGGCAGAAGCAGAACAGCCGTGTGGCAGCTCATGTGACAGGCCATCAGCCTTCTCTACTGCTTCTTCCGCAGTGTGAATGGCTCTTAGGTCTGGGAGGTGTGGCCAGAGCACACTGGGCAGAGCCACCTGGGTCTAAAGGACAGGCTAATGACTCCACAGGGGCAGGAGCCCTTAACCATTGGCTCTGCACTGCCCCAAGAGGATAAAGTCTCTCTAGAACGCACATTACATCATTTCAGATAATGACACCAGGGAGATGTCACCTGTCCATGGAGGCCTTAGACTCTTTGCATAGCAAATCACTGCAACAGTTTGTTACTGAGCCTAACTCTAGACTGCAAAACCTTTTAAACTTACAATATACTTTTCAAGTTTGCCAATACTTGAAAAAAGTACATAGATTTAAAGTCATTCTTTTAATAAAATGCTTTCCAGAATGAATTCCGAAGGAGAAAACAATGGAGCTTTAAATAGTTTGGTGAAAACTTTCCACATCTAACCATTAAGCTTTAGTAAACAGACTGTTAACGCGCAAATAACAGCTATTTTATTAGTTATGAAATATCCTGTTTACAACTTATTTTCCAAGGTTTTGTTCTCAAACTATGAAGAACTGCATTGTTCATGCAAAGTCTGATGCTCCCCAAATTTGGCCAGGCCCCACCAGGACATCCTCACCAGAGCACAGCCTAACTGGAGTCGGGCGGCGGGGAAAGGGATTGCTATGGATGTGCTGCTGGGCAGGCTGCCGCTCGGCACGTGGCCACAAGCTCTATTTTAAACAAATGATGGCGCAGGGAGTGCATTGTCGTCTGGAAACAACCATGAACACAGCTTGTTGTCAGTACTCCCAAATGTCCCACTCACCTGCACAAAGTGACTAGGCGTCTCGCTGCAAACTGAATGGATCTGCCCGTTCACGATGGGAATTATCTTAGCTAAAGGCAGGCTGACACTGGACAGACTGAAAACAAATTACCACAGCAGTTACTTTCTGAAATTATACACTGGCATTTAACATGTTAATCATAAAAGTATACACATATCCTTGATGAATACATATAGAAATATATTAATTAGAAAACCAAAATGTAGTTTCAGAATGCAAATACTTCACTGTAGCAGCAAAGGTATGGGGAGAAAAATGCACAATTTATTATTAAATTCAGAAGGAATTTTTGTCAATGAAGAAGTCATTGGGTCAAAAGAGTTTAATTTGCTGAAACTCAGGGTGCAGTTTATCACCTAAGATTTCTTTTTTTAAAAAAAGGTTACTAATTTTTGTTGTATGTATGTTTGTGTCTTGCCTGCATATATGTCTGTCTGGGTGAGGGTGTCAGGTCCCCTGGAACAGGAGTCAGGCATTTGTGAGCTGCCATGTGTGTGCTGGGAACTAAACTCGAGCCTTTTAGAAGAACAGTTAGTGTTCTCAACTTCTGAGCCACCTCTCTAGCTCCTAACATTTCTTTTATCTGGTACAACAATGTAAACATATTCAGAGCATCATACTTTAATAGCACATGTCTATATTATAATGCTTTCTACTCCATGCTACCTGTTTATGGAGTCGCGATGGTGTAGGTCCTGTTCAGTGGGTCGGAAGAATTCTGCCATGTTGTCTAGAAGTCGACTGAAGCCTCTGTTCAAACAGGTATTCAAAACTGTACTAAAATCTGGACTAGATAAAATAAGAAGCATAGCACTTTTTAGATTTCTAGTGAGCAACACAAACAAAACACCCGGCCAGTTCCAAACTACATGGCTGCCTTTGAAAATCATTAGTATTTCTAGTTACGATCTCATTTCCATAGCATGAAAACTGTCTAAATGTATCAAAATCAGTTTTTCAAAATAAAGCCTAAAACTCAGTTGTATTGTTTAGCCTAACATGAGACTATTCATTACATTTGTTTCATATTAATATGCATTTCATACAATATATTTTAAAAATGTCAGCTGGCAAGAATACAAACAAATCTAGCCAGTATAGAAACTGGCACATCACCACCTCATGTGATATGGCTATGGCACTCCTGTGTGTTTATCCAAAAGGGTCCCAGTCAGCGTGTCACACAGGCACCCGCACACTCAGGTTTCCTGCAGCCCTAGTTCCGATGGCTCAGTCATGCCACCCAGCCTAGGTGTGCATCAACAGAGGGATGGAGGAAGAGAACAGACAGTGTGGCGTGTTACAAAGTGCTCTGTTTGTGGTGTATAAACAACGCGGTAATGTTTGGAGGAAATGGATACAACTAGCACTAATCATATTAAATAAGTGAGGCCAGTCTCAGGAAGACAAGTGCATTGCTCTTCTCATTTGTGGGTCCTACATTTCATGTACACACCTAAAACAGTGTACAGATAGGTGACATGTACACACCTAACACAGTGTACAGATAGGTGACATGGAAGAAGAAGCAAAGCTGTCAGGGCAGTGAGTGAGACGCATTGGTTGGGAGGGGCGGGAAGGGAGAGAGCATCAAGGAGCAGGGGACATGGATGATAATGGAGAGGCCAGCGGGGGATGGGGGGCACACTTGAAGTGCCCAACTCTGCTTCCTTCTCCTTTAGATGGGAAAGCCTAACTAAAGGAGGGGAAGAGATCAAAAATTTAATTTTCAGGTAACATTAAATATTTGCTCAGGGAACACTAAAAACGTCTTATTTACATTGAGATTACAGGTAACATTTATATGCACTCTACATACCTTTCCAGCATGTCTCTTGTCTCATTGAGAAGTTTAATAGTGGTAATATCTCTGGGAGAAAGCCCATAGGCCTGTAAAATAAAAAACTGCACTTTAGAGTTGCAAATATTACAAAGTCATGAATGAAGTAATCACGTTAAAGACTCAAACATTTGGGAAACTTGAATATCTCTGATTTGTCAACAATAAAAGCCCTGCCAAACGCAGACGTAGGTGCATAGGAAGGGTTATGAGAACACGGAGGCCATGTTTAAAGCATGAGCTGAAGCACACTCTGTGGGGCTTGATTTGGTCTGCTTTGGGTGTTTCTGGCATCCATAAAGAAGGACGAGTGGAAAATGTTAAGACCTACAGGGGACAGAGTGCTGGCTCGGTATGTCAGGGTCCTTGGGGCCCCAGGCCTGCAGCCCTGGGTGTGGATCGCCAGTGCTCATGTGACAATCCAGGGGAGGCTACACGTGCCTATACCGCAAGCACTGAGGACAGAACTCGGGGCCAGCTAGCCTAGACAGGAGGCCGGGGTCCGGGCTCAGTGCGGTCCAGGTCAGAGCCACCTGCTCTGATCTACACACACCGTGTGCCACCGACACACTTACATGGGTGCACCACACACTTATACTACACACACAGCACAGGCCAGCACCCACGTCTTGAGCTATTGAGACATTTTATTAGGGTGTGTGAGGTCTCTCATTCCCCTTTCTCTTTGTATTCTAACTGTGGCGAGGCCCCTTGCTCCATCTAGAGAGCCATGTCATGTGACTCAGCATGGCTGCCCCCCCCCGCCCCACCCCTCTCCCCACCCTCCACCCAGTCCTGGACATCCTTTTTACTTTGCACCACTGCTGAATTCTAAAATTTGGAAATTGTTTTACGGGTTTAGGTTCTTTTAATTCTCTTGTTGCATTTCAGTGAGATCCTATTTTATAACAATTTGCTAATTTCTTCCATTACTCTCTCTTTTCTGTTTGAAATGAGCTCTCCCTATGGAGACCTCGCTGGCCTGGAACTCAGTGGTCCTCCTGCCTGCTGAGGGCACAGCACAGCTGGCTCTTTCTTTAATTTTGTCTCACCTGTCCTCCTTACACTCAAAACTCCCTTGATGGGTCACAACTTTTCTTTCCTTTCCTTCCCTCCCTCCATTGTTCCTTTTCTTTCTTGCTTACTTAATCATGTAGTCTCTCTCAGCACCCAAACAGATCGACATTCAAGTGTCCAGGCAGAGAGAAAATGCTTGAGCAATGATAAGGACCACTGCAGTCTACAGGGCCTCCCTGCCGGAGAGCATCTGCTCCAGCCTTCTCCAGCTATATGTCAGAGCTATTATTTTCCAAAGGCAAAGAATGGACTCAGCTGAACATAATAATAATAATAATAATAATAATAATAATAATAATAATGATGATGTAAAAAATTACAAATTTAAAAATTAGCTATATAATCTGAATATATAACCAAAACCCCTTGGCATTTGTATTGTTCTTAACGGGAAGCTTCTGTAACACCTGCTCAGGGCACACTAGGGTACAGGGCACACTAGGGTACAGCAACACTGGAACTGGTATTAGAACAGACCTTGTTTGCTTCTCAGTTGAGTGGCTAGAGCTTCCTTCTGGTTATTGATTTATAGCCATTATTTATTCTTTTAAAAAAGGTTTTATTTTTTAATCATGCATGTATGTGTGTGTCTATGACATTACATATATATTAACATTATTTTAATTATATTAATATATTAACATATATTTAATGTTACTATATATATGTATTAATAATTCTAAAATTTGGAAATTGTTTTAATTAATTAATTTAATTAATACATATATGTAGTAACATTAAATATACATGTAACAACAATTAAAGAAAAAGAGGCCATGAATTTAAGCAAAGTTGAATGTATTCCGTATTTCATTAAAATTTAATTCTGTAAACTGAAATGAAAATCTTTAATCTAGCTGCACAAAGCTCTTCATGATCTTGTCACTAGTATGATTTTTCTCTAGGTTCTGTTTGATCTCACATAAACATTGGTATTTCAATGGAACTTGTCTCTTATGTTTCCAAAGTGCAATGAACTTGTATTTTCCTTTTTATTCACAGCATATATGAAAGAGCTTGAAACCTAACAATGACTTAATAAAAACTTGCTAAATACCCAAGATTATGTGCTACGATAAAATCTATTACAGCTTTACTAATGTTTAAGGCTTTATTTAAATTCTTGAAGTATAAGACTCAGAAATACATATTTCAAGAGAGAGAGAGAGAGTAACAGGTTTAAGAAATGTGGAGTATGAGTTAGACGATCAGAACTGGTTATGAACTAAGTACCTGAGCTGCCAACGGGGTCTCCTCATCGGGCATCATGTACTGGCACAGTGAAGACATGGGCACACCCTTTTCACTCCATGAGGACTGATGTTGCTCAACAAGAACTCGGATTTCTTTTAGTTTCTGCTCCAGGTCCAACAGGGACAAGGAGTGCTTGAGAGAAACACTGGAGACAGACGTGAGTGGTGAGTGAGGAACCGAACTGACGGGACAGCCTTCGCAGCATCCCTCCTTCCCCAGTAAGCTGCTATGACACCCTGTGGGGCTCGGGCTAACCTGACGCTGCTGGATTGCACTGGCCTGGGCAGCCGGCCACCACACAAGGCCATGACTACAGGGCCTTAGTAAGCCTCACACACTTCAAAGAAAAGCCCCGTCATGATTATAGATCTTATTAGTGTAAGGGATAGGTAGGCAGACTTTTTTTTTTTTTTCCGAGACAGGGTTTCTCTGTGTAGTCCTGGCTGTCCTGGAACTCACTCTGTAAACCAGGCTGGCCTCGAACTCAGAAATCCACCTGCCTCTGCCTCCCAAGTGCTTGGGATTACAGGCGTGCGCCACCACGCCCGGCCAGGTAGGCAGATTTTAAAGAAGTATTTTTTATATTTCTAATTTGTTTGGAAATCAGTCAATAAACAATAAAATCTGAACAATATTCCCCAGTATGAAAAGGCTGACACGGACTCAGTAGATCATAACATGCATGCAGGGCTGGTGTCTGCATCAGATTACCCTGTTCCTAGGACAGTCCTGTCCCCCCTTGGCTCTGCAGTATTGAGGAGACCTCAGGCACACACAACAAATGAAGGCTCCACGCATGCCCACTCCACACCTACTTTTTCCCTATTTTTAAATTTGGAGACAGAGTCCACTAATTTCACTAAGTGGGCCTTATCTGTAAGCCTTGAATGTGGGATCCTCCTGCCTCAGCCTCAGAGTACCTGGGATGACAGAACTGCCACTGTGAACAGCTCTAACTCATTCTGTTCACCAGAACCAGGAAGTCAGAGGAGACGGGAACATGGCGTACCTTCCTAAGATCCGCTGCACGGCTTGTTTAATGACCGTGACCAACTCTGTCAGGCCTGTCAAAGGAAAAGCAAAATTAAAAGGAAAACAGAGCCTGTTCACTGAAATCCTTCCTCAATAGTAAAGGCATGCTCCTTGCAGCCTGGAGCCTTACCATCTCCAAGGAGGTGCTGGATACTCGATAAATACTGCTGCTGCACATCTGGAGGGGCGAGAATGGTCTGTGTAGAACAGAAACAGAGCTAGAGAAGCTGTGAACGGGAAGTTAAAGTGTCTAAAGGAAACACTCTTTAAAGTCTGCCTCTCAGAGCTGAGTAATAGAGTTCAAAGTACTGAGAGTAAGTACTATTCAGTTAAACGTCGAACCTCTTAGAAGACAAGGCAGTGCACGCTCGAGTCTGGAAAACTTACAGTGCCATTTTTGCCAACGGTTGCATTATCCAGGTAAATATATCCACCAATTATGTTTAACTGGACTCGCAAAAGAACCACCAGCATACACGTGCTATATACAGCTACAATACTTCTTGTGAAACCTTCAGAGAAAAGAGAAACCCATTGGCATTGTGACTAAAACATCAGTAAATGTATAGAATCATGACCTATTCCTTTGACTACTTTTTAATAAGTTAACTTTAGCAAATAAAACAGTAAATGGATCAAGCACAAACATATATCAACTTCTTTTATACGTAACGTTTCTCTTTATAATATACATGTGATAATCCACACACCCCCTTCCTCCCCAGCTTCTGTGGTTAAGTAGGGTCTTCCTCTGCAGCCAAGGCAGGCCTCAAGCTCAGGATCCTCTTGTCTCAGTGCTGGGAGAGCAGGCTAGTGTCGTGCTTGACTAGGAAGGATTTCTCAACTGAAGCAGTACTTATAAATATGTATTGGGAAAGGAATTCTATGTCAGAACCTGGGAAAGGAAAGCAATGTGGGCATGTAACGGTGTTGGCACATGTTGGTACATGGTAACTGTGTTGGTACATGCCTCCCCAGTGTTCATGAGGCCGTGGCTCTCTCTCCAGCATGGATGTGTGCATGGGACAAGGCAAAGCGAGACCTGCAAAGCGAGACCTGCACAAGTTGTAGCTTTGGAATGCAGAAGTCCAGAGAGCCAGCTTAGCGCTTAGGGCGGCGCATGGGGAACTCCTGCTTTCAGGGAGAGGGGGCGTGAAGGCCAGTGGAGAGCTGGGTGAGACCGGGGACAGGGAAACGGAAGACTTCGCCTCCCCGCAGCCCGATGTGCTGTTCAGGGCAGAGAAGAGAGCACAGGTCTCCACGGTGTCAGTGTGGCCAGTGGAAAAAGCCCCCGTGGATTCAGAAGCAGGAAGGCTACTTCTGGTGGCCATGAGGACTGCTTGGGTAGAGACAAGAGCAGAAACTAGGGTGTGGTATCAAAGACCGAGTAGGTGTGAAGAAATGAAGAAAGAGAATTTTGAAATAGCTGTTCACAGGACATGAGAAAAAGGGCAACAGCTGAAGGCAAATATAGAACACTCAGACAGGTCAGGTTGTCTTCCTAGAGGGAAGATTCAGGCATCATTTGGGAGATATGTCAGCTGAAATGGATGAAGAAAAAGAAAAGCTTGCTGGTATAAAGGTTTGAGAGTTATATAAAAGGCCTAGGGATGTTCTTTGATTAAAATTTTTATCACTAATGAAATTTTGTGTAAAATATGAAATTAAAGTTTCTATTTAGGTTGGATAAAATAAATACATTGAATTTAAAATACACTGAAAATATAATACCTAACATAAGCACATATAGTTTTTATACCATACCTTAAAACAATGATATCACCACCAACACTAACACAGTGTTGTCTAGAAATAGACACTGACCTATTTGCTCTATGAATATTTAGATTTAAATTTGACTATCCAATGAGGTAGGAAAAGAAGAGTCATGTACATACTATGACACAAAAAGTCCCTGTCACATATAGCTCAAGGAGGTGCGGTCATACAGAATGGCCGGGCTTACTTATTATCTTTAGGTCCTCCCAAATTTCCAGCTTGTTTGAAGGCCTAAAGGGAAAAAAATCAGAAAACATGAAAATAACAACCTATGTTAGTATAACTTTGAACTACATAGAGCTATATTCTAAAGGTTAAAATTAAAACAACTCACAAATTTTAAAAACTCAAACAACATACAACTATGTAAGAAACAAAGTGGACAAGATAACAGGAACTTCTGTAGTTCTTAAGAACCGCTAACAGCCACTTTACGGGTGCACTCCGCCCACCCTCGCCCCTTTCTGGCTATGTACATAAGACACTCAAACAGTAAAGCAAGCCGGGAAGTGCCTTCCCTCTGCTTATTGTCTTATACACGGTCACAGACCCTGTGCTCACTCAGAGGCGAGTGAGGCAGCCTAGTTGCTCTACAGCACATTACAGGCTTATGAACTGGCAGACACACGTGATGCTCAGCGAGCCGGACACACCCCCCTCCTGCTGTCCTAATCTCCACTGGAGGCTGCTTAGGCTGGTTCTTAAACATTTTTGCCTGAGCCTTTACTTTAATTTTAAAAAGAAAAGCTGTTCTGAGTTGATCCTGTTCTAAGCCTGCCGTAGATCCGAAACTATCCATTTCTTTAAGAGTTCTGGTTCCTGGTGGTTGGGAATGCTAGAGACCAGAGCCTTTGATTCTGGGTCAGGAATTGTTTCTAATCATTGTCAGTGAGCTACTCTGGTGCTATGGTTTGGCTTACTGTTGTCCCAGAGGACTGTATATTAAAGGCTTGGTAACTGGGGTGACACACCGGGAGGTACTGAAACCTTTACTGAGAGCTACAGGGAGGTTCTGGGTCATTATGGACACCTACCAGGGCATCCAGAGCCCTGGGCTATCTATGTTCTTCTTGCTTCTTGGATATTAGGTGACAGCCTGCTCCACTGTGCGTGGCCCACAAGGACCATCAGAGACCCAGAGCAACACATCTGCCTGATCTGGAAACTTCAAAATTACTAAACAAAATAAGCCCTTTGACCTCTTACTATAAGGGGAAAATTACTAATAAACTTTTAGATATCTATATAGTGTTTATATGTATACATTTAAAGATAAACTATACCACAAGCTTATACCAACAATTTAAATCAATGCAAGCTTTATAGGATGTTAGTCTGATTTTGTTGATCTTATACATGTATTTTATCTTGTCCACACCAGAAATCAGTGGAAATACAGTCATTAGTCTCCTTCACCCCTCAGTCAAGCAGAGCAGTCCTAGGATTAGAGTTTTTAAGTTCTACATAAGAGGAATATTTATTTTATTAAGAATATTTGCCGGGCATGGTGGCGCACACCTTTAATCCCAGCACTTGGGAGGCAGAGGCAGGTGGATTTCTGAGTTTGAGGCCAGCCTGGTCTACAGAGTGAGTTCCAGGACAGCCAGGACTATACAGAGAAACCCTGCCTCAGAAAAAAAAAAAGAATACTTAATTACCTTTCTGATTTAAAGTCATGTGACATAGTTTCTGTCTTTGGGGTTATACTGAGTATATTTTACTATAAATATTTGGTATCACATTTAATGATTAATATCATTTTATAATCACACAAAATATTTACACAGTTATAAAGTCAAATTGATACAACCTGGTATGTTGAATGTCATGTTTCCCTATTCACAGATGATTTAAATATGCTTTCACTTCTGTTGTATTGCTTTATAAGTATGCATGTATTTTTCAATATATTAAAACTGCTCCTTAAATAAATTCAGAAACACTGCAGAAGTTTTATTTACTAAAAAATAAAATAGCAATGTGTCCAGGAGATTAGTCCATCATAGCACAAGGGCATTACTTATTTAAGAAAACATGCTACGGGCCAGAAAATGGTTTACTAGGTATTACACCCTGCCAAATTTAATCATCTCGAAGTCACTCCCAGGATCAACATGGTGAAAGGAGAGAGCTAACTCCTGCAAATTATCCTGCTACTAGCACACACAAAATAAATAAGTAAGTAAGTAAGTAAGTAAGTAAATAAACAAATAAATAAATACAATAAAAACCAAAACTGAAGAAGAGGAGGAGGAGGAGGAGGAGGAGATGATGAAGAAGAAAAAGCAGCAGAAGTAACAGCAGCAGCAGCTGGGTGGGTGGTAATGACATACGCCTTTAGTAACAGCACTTGGGAGGCAGAGGCAGGTGAATTTCAGGCTAGCCTGGTCTACAGAGCAAGTTCTAGGACAAAGAAGGCTACATAGAGAAACCCTATCTTGAAAAACTTAAATAAAATAAATAGATAGATAGATAGATAGATAGATAAAATGTAATAAAAAGGCGTTTTAAACGCAGTACAGCACTGGACTGGTGAATGCACTATGTAGATACAATGCGGTACTTTCAGAGCACCTGTGTCAAAGAACAAATATTTTTTTGGCACAAATATTTTTATAAAATATAATGAAAATTATTTCCTAGAACACAAAGATACAAAACACAGGGCACTAATCCTTACTGTAATGGGACGTAAATTTGTGTTTCAATATGAAGTTCAGTCATAAGGTTGGCGAGATGGCTCTGAGGTTAAGCCGACACAGCACTCCTCCAGAGGCCCTGAGGTGGTTCTTGGTAGCTCCCGGTGGCTCTCACTGCCTGTAATCACAGCTCCAGCCACCTCTGATGCCCCTGCAGGCACCAGTACTCATGTGCGCACACTACCACCCATGTAATCAAACAATAAAATAGTCAAATTTAGACTTAGACAATTTATGCTGAGCCATGATTAGAAGACAGGAAGTCCTTAGTCAAAGTAATCTGTAAAGGGGCAAATTAGAGCCTAGGGGCCGAAACCATGTCCACTAAGCCTTATTTCATTTGAGGGGCTTGGTGGGTGAGAACAGAGTGAGCGACCCAGGAAGCACTTCAGCACTGATAATCATCATAATCAGACTGCGACAGCAGTTTTAAAATCTTGACCTGAGGGTTAAATGTAGCTCAGTGGTGTCTCTCTCTCTCTCTCTCTCTCTCTCTCTCTCTCTCTCTCTCTCTCTCTCCCTCCCTCCCTCCCTCCCTCCCTCCTTCCCTCCAAGTAATTCTGATTTCAAATCATATAGGACAGGGAAAGCACTACTTGTGTAGATTTTCTTCTAAGGACTCTTCAAGTGCACATCTACTTCAAGTTAAAAGCAACCTGACTTTCTCGCGTCCCCAGTATAAATATCTACCTACAACCTAGATCACTGCTTTCCAAGCGCTCTATTGCTTGTGGCTTGTGATGAGGACGTTGAAGGTTCTCTGCCAGATACCCAATCGCTGAAGGCTCCTCACTGCCATCAGGCACCTGCCCAAACAAGGCTATCAGATCATTTGTTTATCCCTCATCACTTACAAGCAAATGAATTTAAAAAGAAAGCCAACTTGCTTGGCAGGTTATATGAGACCAGAGATGACTGGATTATGAAAACAATCGTCGTGTTGTAGGGCTCTGTTTAGTCTGTTTTATACAAATGTTTTTCAAAATGGACACCTACCAATTGCAATATAGTAATTACAAAGCAAAAGAAAAGGAAGGAAATAACATTAAGGTACATGAATATAAGTACTGAGTGAGAAGTACCATTAATCTTACACTATGGAATTTAAGAATTCACTTTCTTATGTATTGAGTAAGGTTTTCCCATGATTTCACAAAATCAATCTTTTTCTAAACACTCATATTTTCCTTTAGTATTTATTTTACTCTGGAATTAAAATGTTCACACTGTACTATGTTTAACCCATTTCTCCTTTGCTTATCAATTCAGTGCCTTAAACCTAAAGGCATTTTATTAGGTTTTAATTTGTCTGTTTCCTGGTGCCAGAGATAGAGTTGAGGGCCTTGAGGATCTAAGTGCAGGCCCTATCACTGAATCCTTCATAATCAGGAATGCTGAATCCTAAGCATTTGGAATGGAGACCTTTGTAGGATACAGGTTTGCTAAGGGGGAAAGCCACCATGTTTTAACTGCTGCCCGTTTGTTGTTGTTGTTGTTGTTGTTTTTATAAAAGGCCAACTCAATTTGAATCTGTCTTTGCCTCTTAATAAGACTAAAGTTGAAGACAATTACAATCTATTTTCTGTCCTCTATGCACATTCAAGCAGTAATTAGTTGTTTATCTGACTGCGATTTATTTGTTCATACATCTTCTTATATGATTATACAAAGTAATTTATAAGCCACACTTTACATCTGCAAAGTGGAGATTAAATTCAGTCTATTTCAAAGAATGACAAACCATCTGCAATTGGCATTCCTATCTGAATCAGATGCAAAGGTTTAGCATACGTTCATTATTATTTTGGAAGTGTTCTCTGAATAACAGAAGATGTTTCAAAGACAGCTGGGAATGTAGCTTAAGTGGTAAAATGTTTCCCTCACGAGGGTCCAATCCCAGGATTAGAAAAGAAACGAACAAAAGACAGAAATCCTCGCGTTTGCTGCTCAACCTGTCTGAGTACTCAGTTTCTGTTTGCAAAATGCAGATGATACCATCTGCCTGGCAGAGAAACTGTGAACATCACAGGGGAGCCCGCAAGCGTGGAAGACTCCTGTCACAGGGTTGCCACAGAATTGCAAATAGTACTGCTTTCCCCCTTGCTACTTGAGGCTCATTATAGTTAAGAACATATTTCAGGAAAACCAGTAGATTAAGATTTCCTTGGTTTGGGGGTGTAACTCAGTGGGGAGCATGGACAGGTATGGGCTCCCGGGTGTGGGTCCTCACCTGTGTCTCTCTCCTCTCTCGGTCCAGTCCCCTCCCTCTCCCCTTCTTCCTCTCTCCCTCCCTCCCATCCCTCTTCTCCCTCCCATCCCTCTTCTCCCTCCCTCCCTCCCTCCCTCCCTCTCTCCCTCCCTCCTTCCCTCCCTCCCTCCCTCCCTCCAGCCATATTACTGAAACCATCACTGCCCATATTTTGTTCATCAAAAGAAATAGTCATTGGTTTCTGGAAGTTTCCTCAAACTAACACAGAATTCAATTTCTAATGCCTATGTGCATGGCACACACCACACATTAGGTCACTTATGTGGGTAGTGCTTTCTGAACTGCCACAACAATTTATCAGTATTATATGTTCATGTTATATTTGTCTATCATTAGTCATTTACTTATAAATTCATGTTCCTTGTCCAAAACACTCTCCAATACTATTAGAAGCACAATATTGTACATAAAGATTGTTAGTTGTACATTTCTGCTGCAGAGATGTATTCTATAAGTACTCAGTAATAAACTGTTGAATAATGTAAACGTGATAGAAATATGTATTTATTATTAAACTGAGCCTATGTATTTTAAGCTTTAATTAAAAACAAAAGGAAACAGGGATGCACTAAAAGTATTTAGTTCATTCTACAACTTTTGGCTGCATTCCATTAAGCCAAAGAACATAGCATGCTTTTACCTGTTTTTCAACAAAGCCGTCAGACTCTCCGAGTTGAGCTGCTGCATTAAGGCCTCTCTCAGTGTCGGCAGCATGGACAGCACTGTCCCACAAACAGAAAACAGACTCACAAACGGCACGGACACAGGCATTGAGATACTCACACTGCTTTAGGCTATCCAATACAGTAGCAGCTAGCAAGAGTTGGAGGACGCTCCAGGGGAGAGGATCCCAATTACTACTAATGATATAAACCACTACGTGCATTTGTTTATGTCACTCCAGCATTATGTTAACATTCAGAGCAATGTAAACGAGAACAAGCAGAAGACAGGCTGCAGACTGTCGCTCCTGGTGACAGTGGGCTCTGAACTACCGTTTATGGAGAACTCTTTTCCTTCTTTTCTATACTCTCCAAAAATTTCAATGTAAGTTTATTTCTGATAAACAAAGCCAATTTTATAGTCATATTGTTTGTTTCATATTTCTAATTCTAGAAAAATATTGCTTATTAAATACTATAAGACCATGTTTATTATAATAAACACAAAAGTGCATTCATATAAGCCTTGAGCAGTCCCGGGTTTCAGTTTGGGTTTTTGCTAATGGCTGTGGCATTACCTGTCACTCCTGGAATAATATTATGACAAAAGAAGATACAGGACTCTATGGGGGGAAAGTATGAACAAAAGTCACGGGAGCTACCCTGTGACTCTACAACCGGCATAAGCATACACAGAAATCAAGAGAGGTTTCTAGCATGAGACAAGTAATGATTAAAAAACAAAAATTAAAACCAAAACTAACCCCAAGAGATCACAAATAGCACTTTCTAGAAGGTAAAGCTTGAGTGCATAGCTTTTCTCTTTGGATGAGACAGAAAATCCACACTTAGGACATTTCAGGCCCTCTGCTGCTCACCAGTGTACTTCCATCTTGCACACTTTGGAGTTTCAGTAAATGTCCTCACCCTGTATATTTATAGTTTCTTATACTGTTGAGATCATTAGCTAAAGAAGGGGCCCAAACATTAGTATCTCACCTTGGTATGTATGGCTCGGTATATGTTTACTCTAAAGTTAGTCTCTGTATCTGTAGACTTTACACCTATAGATTCAAACAACTGCAGATCAAAATATTCAAAAATTGTGTCTGTATTGGACATGCACCTTCTTTTTCCTTGGTATTATTCCCTAAATAACACAATAACTACCACTCACATTTTATTACACAGTGAAAGGGCTCTAAAAATGAATCCAAGCATATGGACAGGCAACTATAGGGCATTGAAAACAGTATGCCACTTAATGTAAGAGCTGAACATCCTCAGATTGTGGAACCAATTCTTCATGACTAATATGGGAAAAGTACAAGCTACCTTACAAACAAACAAAAACCAAAAAAATCCTATATTCAGAAAATGGAGTTCATAGAGAACTAGTTTAATAATTATGGGATATAACAACCTAATGTGAAGTGTCTTTCTGATTATTCTATTCTCCCCTAGCGATCTGTATGAACATTGAGTAGATACATTTATGTATCTTCAGTCATATGTTCTCTACATTTCAAAAATTCTATTTATTTCACATGCATGTGTGTGCATGCCTGAATGTATATCTGTGCATCATGTATGTGTAGGAGCCAGTGGGGGGTCAGAAGAGGTCGCTGCATGCCCTGGAACTAGAGTTACACATGATTATGAGCCGCCATGTGGGTGCTGGGACCCACACACAGGCTCTCTGCAAGGGTCGTAAGAATTCTTACCTTCCGAGCCATGTCTCCACCTGCCATGCTAAACATTTCTAATCCAGACACAAATCACAGAAAGATCTGTAGGTTTGAATCTGTACCTCAGTTTTCTCATCTTTAATTTGAAGATAACACAGGGCCTATCCTATAGAGCTGTGGGGAATTAAGATATTTATAACGTTTACAAAAGTACTGATTAGCTCAAGGAGATAGCCTTGGCTACTGTTACAATCCTTTTTTGAGGGAAAGGGTCCTAATGATCTAATCTAGAATCTTCTTAGCATGTAAGAGGCAGGAATGTACCTGAATTTTGACTACCACATAGTATACTGTGACATTTGACACTAGGAGACCCAAGATGGCACAGGATTTTGTCATCCCCAAAGTAACCTTTTACCATTTTATGAAAGTGTGCATGATAATCTGAAACAGACTACTCACATTTGCTAACCATTCACTGAGATGCCCTCAGTGGCACTGGCATGCTCAACGTGCTCTGTAAGTCCACAAGTTGCGTGTCTATGTGCCAATGTGTGTCTATGTGCCAATGCGTGTCTATGAGCCAATGTGTGTCTATGAGCCAATGCGTGTCTATGAGCCAACGTGTGTCTATGAGCCAAGCATCTGATGGGCAGTATCTTGCTGTCTTCTCACAAACTACTACTCTTTTGTAAACAGGGACTGGCTATATGGCCCTGCCTGGCCTAGAACTTGTAGACCACCTGTCATCAAACTCGAAACAAAAATCCTCCTGCCTAAGCATCCTGAGTGCCAGGATGTAACTTGCGCAGGCTAGGCAAGCACTTTCACCAGCTGAGCTTCACGCCCGGTCCCTCACAGTACATTTCTGAAGTAACTTTATGAAGGCCATCTTATAGGAAGAGCTGAGGTTTAGGTTAGCTCAAGAAGACAGACAATACAAATCAAACAGGGAACTGACAGGGTGATCAGCCTCTCCCTAGAGCCTCTGTCATCCTGGCTGTGCATGCGAGCTGTCATCGTGGGCAGTAGTTTTGAAGAGGGTCCCCACAGAACTGGGGGTGAGGACTGCAAGCATAGTAACCCACACGTAGCTGTGAACGCATCTGCTCTTTCTCATCTTTGCTTGCCCGTCTATACAATGAGGCAAGTGGGCTGGCGGGAAAGTCCTCTCAAATCTAGAGGAAAATTCCACTTGCAAAGCTGAATCAGACACACTTAGCTTTGTAAATTCCTTGTAAACTAGGTATCCTTGAGAAGAAATGTTAGGGAGCAAACAGCAAGCTTTAAAGAGTAAAAAGAACAGACTTGACACAGGTTTGAGACTAGCTTTCAAGGCATCACTCCAGTGAGAACCCAACGCCTTGCTCTCTTCAAACACGAGCAGGCTGATTGTATTGCGGCTTTTCTCAGAAGGCTTCTAGCTCTGGTAGTTACATTCTTACCACTAATTAAGTGACTGCGCAGACACTAGTGTGATCCTTATGTCCTACAGTGTCCTGCTGCAAATGTAACGGACTCTGCTGTGGCCCACAAGGCCGTGTGGGTCAGGCCTCTCTCCACAGCTTTGCTTCCTGGCACTCATCCTCTCCAGCTCCTGTGCCCTGCACTGTTTCTGTAATGTTTCTAGCATATTCTCATCTCAGGCATTTGCTCTCCCTATTGTAGTGTGAGGCTTTTCTGCACACACCATCTGCTCAAAGGCATGAGCCCCTGACCACACTCCTCCTGGCTTCCTGTCCTGTACTGGACCCACAGCAGCCTAAGGTCACTTATCTGCTGTCTGCCATCTTTTCACCAGGTTGGCCAGAGCTCAGGGGATCTTACTGTTTACTGTCTACTCCCTCAGGGGCAGGCACTGTGAATATCTGCTGAAGGAATACATCAAGTGAGTATTTGTGGTGTTTTAAAATTTCACATTGAAATTATGCATCTCTGTTAACAGGACTATTGAGTAGATTTAGCATACTTTCCCCATCTTTTCTATAAACTAGAGCCTGAGACTGTGAATTAATATACACCAACAAGGTTTTTAACACACAAATATACATGTGTGCCTGCTTACCTGTCATGTTGCAAGTCCTCTGGTTGCTTTCAAAGTGGTACTGTCGCCGGGCCTGGGCAATGTACTCTGCAGCTTCTCTTTCTTGTATTTCTCTAATTTTTTTCTGTCCATATTTTCCCAGGATATATACTCCTAAAATCATTAAAAAACAAAACAAAGTAGTATATTAACTAGAGTACTAGAAGTCCCAACCAATATTTTAAACATTTTTGAGGTTACATGTATACAATATATTTTAATATAGCCAGTAAGAAAAGAAGAGATTAGCAGACAAGAAGCAGAAAGGCATTGAATTTATAACGTCTGGCAGCATCTTTAATAGTTAATTGAAGATATTCTAAACATTCAGCAACAGAGGATTATTTAAATAAATTATGATCTGTTCACATTATGGGATCTTATGCAGCTATTAAAAACCACACTGCTAAATAGTTAATGACTCAAGGAAAGATCTACCTGATACTATTAGATGGTAAATTAACATCCAGGAAGTTTGTATTTTAATGGACTAGGTACACAGAAAAGTACATACTTAATTTTGAAAGTAAAATAAACTATGATAATTGTGATTTTGTTTGCTTTTCTTTATGTTCCGTGTTTTCTTCAACGATCACATAACTTTAAAAAATCTCAACTATAAAAGATTTAAAGGAATGAAAGAAAGGTATACAGTCAGGAAGACATGCATTTATCCACCCCTGTATTAGAAAAAAGTCTGAGAAAATAAGAAAATATAATTTACATTATCTAAAAACTACTAACTCTGATGACAAAGTGAACAGGAAGACAGCACTGTAACACAACAGTATAAAACATGGCAGGGCCGTGTGGTCTCCAGCACGGACGCTGGAAGTGGGTGCACTCTTGTCATATCCTGGGTGAGTGAGGGGCCATTGGTTTTCTTAAATTCCAGTGTTAAGATGTGATCAGGACACACTGGCAGTTGTACCCCCTTCTTTACTTTGGACAATTCCACATGCGTAGAACACGCTGAGATCACAGTCACCACTGCCCCTGCTCCCCACTCTTATTTCTCCCCAACTCCTGCTGATCCACTATTTGCCTCAAGCAGCCCCCCCCCCCAGATGGCTTGTTTTAATTATCTCCGATTAGCATCAGATAGTTTGCTAAATAATACAATGAATAGCAGGAGTGGATTTTCACTGACTAAATCTGTAAGTGTTTAAGACACTTTATTAGCTGAAACATTTTAGTACCATGTCTATAAACACGAATGTGTAGCTCTAGCAAGGCCTTTCTCCTTAGGCATGGCTTAACCTGGAACCTAGAAAAGTCTTCCAAATCAAACGAGTTACAGCAATGATGTTGCTGCCTTTGTTTTGGGTACATGATTTTGTCATATTGCCAAAGAAGAACAGAATTCAACAAGCTTGTAGAAGAGGCTGCATTACTGTTTTGTCTTTGTAGTAAGTGTCGATGTGTGCCAGAACTTTATTTCATTATAAATCCCGGCAGCAAGGGCTCAGAGGGCTAACCATTTCTCACTTATCTCCACTGTCTGTGGCTTACAGTATCTCCCAAAAGGCCTCAAGAATTATGTATAATATTGTTGGATTTGGTCCGTTTCTCACAAGCAGAGAAAAAGTAGTCATCAGGAACTACAAAGCAAACATATCCTAAATTATTTTCACTAAGATGGATGTTGTAGATGTTCTAAGATATTATATATCTTTAGATAGTTCCATAAAATTATGTGCTGAATAGGAATAGTATGATTGTTGTTACTATGCATATAAATACATGCATTATAATTAAGCTTCAAGAGCAAACAGACATTCATAAAAACTGTTCATCAGCTGTCTTTTCTGTAATATCACAGTAGTACAACCACACTACCATTAGAATAAGAGAGAATTATGGTTCATGCCCATAATTCCAGCTGAGGCAGGAGGATTACCATTTTGAGGGTAGCCTGGGATATACTGTGAGAACCTATTCTTCTTTCTTCCCCACTAAGATCCCAAGAGAATGAAGAAACTGACTTAGATTTAGCAAAGTGACCCTCCAACAGGCAATTCTGGTTAAACTAGTTCTGAACACATTGTATGTTATCTCCATAACATTACTGAAGGTTACATACACAGTGATTATTATCTCTCAAGTTATATTGTACAATGAATCCTTGTGTGACACTCTTTACTTGGTAAGTGCAGTATATTCTAGTTAAAGCTAAAAAGGAAAATAATTTCTCATGGGTGGAACTGTGTCCACTTCCATCTTGTGCTACACGCCGATATACTGAAGGCCTAGCCTAGCACCTTAGAACATAAGGTCAATACAAAGTAAGATCGATGGGCCTTTATCCAACACGGCCAGGGTCCTGATAAGAAGACAAAATTCAGACCGAGATATGTGCAGAGAAAAGACAATCTGAAGGCTCCTAGAAGCTCTCTGTGGCTTTACAGCAGTTGGTGTTCAGTTGCAGAAGACAGTGTGAAATAAGATGACCCTCATGTGACACAGCCTAGTACAGACCCCTCCCACGTGACTGAAGGAACACACCCTATGGACACCTTGATCAGGACGATTAGCTTCAAAAAGTGTAAGATAAATTTCAGTTTTGTAAGTTCTCACTTGGTAGGTCTTCATCATGGAAGTGCTAGAAAAGTTAGGCTTAAGCCCTAGACACTCCGTCTTCCTTCAGTTAGCGCTGATATTCCTAGTCAAGGCCTAGTTCACTTAGGATCCCAGATAGAAAATTCACAAACTGACTTCTTCTAATGTTTCTTTAGGAAATACTAAAGGAAGAAAGAAAACTATCCTTAGCTAAGACAGTCAGGGCTGTATCTGCTTCTCTGGCAGCCTGACTCTAGGACTAGCAAACAGGCATCCATGATGGCTCTGGTCAGTGAGGGGACTTGGAGCAGGCCACTTACTCCCTCTAGATAAACATCTTTTTCACGTGTAAAATCAAATAGCTTTAAATTTCCTCTGTAGCTTCAGTATTAGCAATTAAAATATCTACTAAATACCAAAAAAAAAAAAAAAAAAAAGTGAAAATGTTTTTAAGTTTCCTTTCATGGCCAATTAAGCAACATAACTTTGCATAAATGATTTGTTTTAAAACCATCTCTTAGTCTTGTCTTCCAGGATAAAATTTCCTGTGGCACAACTATTTTCAATAACAATTTGAAGTAATCTATCAACATTGCTTCCAATCAAGCAGACCCCTAACTTGTAATGTTTACATTCTATTTCAGTCTTTTTCCAGTACCGAGCAGTGACCTTGCCCATGCTCGGCCAGAGGTAGGCCCTCTGGTGACATCTCTACTTCAGGACTGAGGCATTCCTGAACTGTACGCTACATCTGGAGACAGAATCTCAAGGAAGGAGTCTATAGTTTTAATGGTTTTCATCCATAGCCAAGACTGAGACTCAACTGCACACAGATCCTGCCCACATTACACACAATGGCATACCTAGTAGGAAGCCATTTCACACTATGTATTACTTTATTTCCATGCACACTCTCCAGACTTAGAGAAACGGTGTCTTACTCCTGGAGTATTCAGAGTCGAGTAGAGTTAGAGTAGGCCTTATTTTTGTCCAAATGTTAAGTGAATTAATGACTAAGAAAATCCCTAAAGAGGTTAAAAATTCCAAGGCTTAAGATATAACTCAGTGTTCTGTGCTTTTAAGAAATCAGCGATTGAGTCTGGGTCCTCTGGTCTGTGACACTTTTGCTTATCCAATGGTTTTCAAAGTATGGTCTGGATATCCCTGGAGTCCACAATGTTTGTGTCATACTGAAATGTTGTCACTGGTACTCTACACTCTTTCCCATCAAACAGCTTGAAAACCACTGCCCTTCTTCAGCCTCAAATGGCCACACTGCGTAAACCGACACGCAGTGGTTACCATCCATAGGGCAGGGCGACAGGGATTCCGACTCCAGAAGAACGCCAACGCTCTGCCTTGCCGTGTGTCTCCGGAACTAAATATCTAACTCATTGGGTCATACATAATCACACCTTACTCCGCTTTCAACACGCCACTCCTCTTGTGAAATCTGCCTCACTTTATACAATTCCATGTCGCTGCCTGTGTACTACTAGGCTCTGTTTTCAACTCTATCATGGTCTGTTAACAGTATTTCACTTAGCTCTTCATTCTAAAACCATTAAAGAATCCACTGGGGCAGAGTGGTAAAGTATGGGATGGTAATATGTGTCGGGACCTAACACACTTGGGGTTGAATTCTTATTTCCTTATTAACAATTCAAACCCTTAGCAAAGGACTTAGTCTAGGGACTCTAGTTTCTCAGTTTTAAAATGGTCTAATAGTAATTACCCTGCTGCCATTTCCAGAGGTTAGAAAGAACTTAGTATGCTGTTCAATATATGCTGGGTCTCTAATAAATATGTGATTAAAATATATAAATTATACCCATTTAATCATACTGTCCCCAATAGTATAATCACTTAATAAATATTTCTTAAAATGTAAGATAAGAATTTCCTCATAATACAGAAAATATGAACTCTTTACATATAAAACTAGGTAAGTTCAACTATTTTAAAACATTTTTTTAAATGTTTCTTTTCTTTTTTCTTTTTTATTTATTTATTTATTTATTTTTAATTTTTGGTTTTTCGAGACAGGGTTTCTCTAAATAGCCCTGGCTGTCCTGGAACTCACTCTGTAGACCAGGCTGGCCTCGAACTCAGAAATCCACCTGCCTCTGCCTCCCAAGTGCTGGGATTAAAGGCGTGCACCACCAACGCCCGGCCTTAAAACATTTTTTGTTTTGCTAAAAACCAATAGTGCTGAGATTATACCTCTGAATCTTTTTCTCACCCCTTTGATGTTTTTTTTTTTTGTTTTCTGTTTGTATATTGTTTTGTTTTTTGAGACAGGTTCTCAATATGAAGCTCTGGGAGTTCTGGAACTCAGGATGTAGACCACGCCTCAAACTCAGAGAGCTGCCTGCCTCTGCCTCCGAGTGAGGGGATTAAGGGTGTGTGCTACCACACCTAGGTTTTTCTTTCCTCTTAAGCTCCAATTATAAAGCTCTCAATAATGTTTCAAAAAAAAAACTATTTCTATAGCCATATACTCATTAATTTCTCCTATGATAATTTCTGATTGGCCATTAAGTGTTTCATAAACCATAAGGGTTAGGCCATCCCCTCTGAAATTGCTAGAGACAATTTTCTTTCCTTAGGTAAAGCAAAAATCTTTCTTTATATGTCTTCCATGATAACTTTGTCTTTAGAATATGTAGTCTATAATATTGGTACAATTCATATACCTTAGATATTAGAGACTGGAGGAAATATAAAACACATTGTATCTATAAAGTATCTCCTATTAATATAAAGTATTAACTATTATCCATTTGTGCTATACCTCAGAGATATACAGAACATGGTTATTGTCTTATCAATGACCTAATATTTTAAGTCATTTTATGTTATATATGTGTATATATGATACACACACACACACACACACACACACACATATATTGGATCGGAGGATAGTGATAACATTTCTTAAAACTCAGGTTTTTAAAATTCTTTTAAACTTCCTTTTTGTGTTGTTCCAAAGATTTCCTTCTTAAAATCCCATAATTATGAACTGAGGCTTGTCTTACCAAGAGAAAAGGTTTAATGTGGTTTACGTCTGTGTGTGTGTGTGTGTGTGTGTGTGTGTGTGTGTGGCGCTTGTACCCTAGGATCCAATGCAGTCAGCCTAGGCAAGCGCTCGCTCTACCACAAAGTTACAATTCCAGCATCAAGATTCTTATCCTATGTGTTTCTAACTTTCCTCTCAGCCAGTGAACTCAACTCTATCACCAACATGGACAATGACAGCAACCTTATCAGTCAGTCCTGACAACACTGCAGAAAATCCCAGTCAGAGGCACTGCGTTGATACCTATTTTGCATTTTAAAATGGGGAGAATAGAAATGATCTACTGTAGATTTTACAGCAAACATGCTGTTTCCAGTTTACCTTTAATCGCCACCTCTAAGTGCAGACTTAAGCTACTGGCCCTGGAACATTTCGAAACTCGTGCGAAAGGTTGAAAGCAGAGTTGACAAACAATGAAAATCTAACAGGGGAGCAAAAGAAGAACACTGGAAGGCGAGTTTATCTAAATGGTGCTTTGAAAAGAAACTTCACTGGGGAAGAGGACCGGGGGCAGAGAGGGGGCAAAGGGCACGGAGAGGGAAGATTAAAGAACTTTGGAGGCTCTCCTTCGACGGTTGGGCCAATCCTTTCTGACAAATGCCGGGCTAGTATCAGTGGGCCCTGCCTGTTTTAGTAAGTCACCTCTGTCACTCCTTTCTGCCAACGGCGTGTTGTCACTCACCTCCAAGGACCGTGCCCAGGAAGATGCATTTCTTTTTGTGACGTTTCAGAAAATTCCACATTGATCTCAGCATCTTCAGACCCCGGGCGGTGTGGGTTGCCTAGGGGAGAGGGGCTGGCTCACCGTGTCTTCCGTCAACCCGGCCCGGATCTCGGGCAGAAGCGCGGCGGCGGCGGCGGCGACAGCGGCGGCGCTAGGTGCTCGCCAGAAACCACACGCGTTGCTTCGCGCAGAGGCTGTCGCCGAAGCGGAGGAAGGGGGCGTGGACTCCAGCGGAGCAGCGACGCTTTCGGTTCCCCCCGCAGCCGCCGCTTACTGATCCGGGACGCCTGGGTCCGTCCGCAAATCGCTCCCGGGTGCCTCGCCTTTTCCCGTCTTCCCGGAAGCAAGGGCCCTCGGCCGCCGCGTTCCGCTGCTGCCCTCTCTCCTCTTAGTCCCTTGGCCCCGAGTCCCTGAGTGACGGCGGCGACATGGAGGAGAAAGTGGAGTCCGCCGCTGCTCCGGACGGCTCGCGCTTGGTGTCGGTAGAGGAGACCGAGAAGTGGATG
Organism: Apodemus agrarius; assembly: GCA_964023405.1. NCBI lineage: Eukaryota > Metazoa > Chordata > Mammalia > Rodentia > Muridae > Apodemus > Apodemus agrarius. Next base: position 21,258,905 of record OZ030027.1, on the reverse strand, counting down.
GAGGAGGCGATGCGAATGGTGAGGAACCCGGCTGGGGGATGCTGAGCGTGCAAACTTTGTCCCGGCCACATCCCGAGCATATGTGCCTGGCGCGCTCTCTCATCACCATTATCCATCAGCTCTGAAAGTACCTGAATAAAGCAGCTTGCTTTAGTCTAAGGGGATTTTCTTTAGCTTTGTCTCATAGTAATTGGGGTTGAGGGGAAAATACAGAAACTGTTTGATGTATAGTATGTATTACAGGGAGCCCCAGCTGTTGCTTGGGGACATGTGCTACCTACCTGTCTTCCTGTCCATGTGGACACATACTTTCAAATCCATAAAGCCACATTATTCTATGCTTTGCTCCCGACGCCCTTGAACATATATAATGGTAAAGGGTCATATCAAAACGTGTCCCGGTACAGTCCTCACCGATGATGTATTTATTCTTTTTTGTTTGTTTGTTTTTCGAGGCAGGGTTTCTTTCTGTGTAGCCCTGGCTGTCCTGGAACTCCCTGTATAGACCAGGCTGGCTGCGAACTCAGAAATCCGCCTGCCTCTGCCTCCCAAGTGCTGGGATTAAAGGCGTGCGCCACCACCGCCCGCCTGTATTTACTCTTTCTACAATACTTTTCTCTGCCCGTGTATTTCCTTCCCGTGATCCTTTTAGTGACTGCTCATCATGAAGGGCTCTGGTCGCGTTTACATGTTTTTCCAAGCTTATTACCCATGTCGATGTGTGGCAGGGATAGACGTTTGTATGATATGTATGGATACGCAGTTTGATGCTGGGTTTTCATTCTGCGAACATGGAATATACACCAATTTGTTTACAACATTATAAAGGCCTTAAAACTGAGCTCAGCCTTTGATGTAGGGCTGTTATTTTTGCTGCTGCTTCTTCTTCTTCTTCTTCTTCTTCTTCTTCTTCTTCTTCTTCTTCTTCTTCTTTTTTTGGTTTCTCAAGATAGGGTTTCTCTGTGTAGTCCTGGCTGTCCTGGAACTCAGTCTGTAGACCAGGCTGACCTCGAACTCAGAAATCCGCCTGCCTCTGCCTCTGCCTCCCAAGTGCTGGGATTACAGGCGTGCACCACTACGCCCGGCTCTTGCTTCTTCTTTTTGGCTCTTGCTTCTTCTTTTTACAAAATTAAAATATTTCAACTTTGGAAACTAATGGTTACAGAAGTTCACATTCCTAAGAAATTAAAGTCTAGAACATTTAACAAATTATGTAAAAATTACTTAAAAGTCCTGAGCACAGAGATAGCCCAGTTTACATTTTGTGAGCACCGTTCCTATATTTCTGACCCTGAGAAGACAGAAACATGCTTACCCCCAACCCCGGGCATATGCCATTATGCCCGATAAATGGCATAATGCATTCTTTTTATTAATTATTTTTTTATTTTTGGTCGTCTTTCTCAGAGCCTGGGGTGGGAAGAAGAGAGCCGTTGTTCTTCAGTTTTCAAGTTGAGAATTTGTTGGTTTAAGAAAGATCAAGTCACCATTTCAGTAGCAGGGCTTTGGCCTCGTCCAAAGAAAGCCAGCTTCAAGCCGGGCGTTGGTGGCGCACGCCTTTAATCCCAGCACTTGGGAGGCAGAGGCAGGCGGATTTCTGAGTTCGAGGCCAGCCTGGTCTACAGAGTGAGTTCCAGGACAGCCAGGGCTACACAGAGAAACCCTGTCTCGAAAAACAAAACAAAACAAAACAAAAAAAAAAAAAAAAAAAAAAAAAAAAGAAAGAAAGCCAGCTTCTTACGTTTCAAAGCCATCCACACAGTTATATTTTGAGCCAACTCTTTGGCATTTGTGACAAAGGGAAGGGGCTGACGGGAAGAAGTGGGAGGGACGATGGAAAGTCTGAGATAGGATGGAGTGGTGTGGATTTCCAGCCTCAAGCTTTGAACTTGTCAGTAGAGGAAGCGCACGCACATTTGAGCGTGTGTGTACCAGGGAGCAGTTCCACTAAATCGCTGCCCGCAGACTGTGTTCCTCAAGCTTCGCTTTCTCTCAACTGCCAAGGCATCTGCTCAGCCTCTCACAGCATCCTGGCCTACACGCCATGCCTTTTCAATTGTTGTAGGTCTCCTTAAGGTAGCCCTATCATTTCTAGTGAGGTAGATTTGCTGGAAGGAAGAGAGAGAGAGAGAGAGAGAGAGAGAGAGAGAGAGAGAGAACCCAGAAGAACTAGGTACTGAGAAGCCCAGTCCTCTGCTGGCCTGGGAGCAGGGAAAGGCTGCCAAGACAGTGTGATGTCAGGTGCACAGTGGATAAGGCTCTTGGCACTCCCTCTCTTTCCTTCTACCTATGTGCTTCCTAGTCAGTTGGAGAGTTTAAAAATAAGCTATTATTTGTGTGTGTGTGTGTGCTCACATGTGTCTGGAGATTACAAGACAACTTTTGGGAGGAGAGAGCTTACTCTCCTTGCACTGTGGTTTCTCGGGATGGAACTCTTCATCGTCGTCTTCGTGCTTTCGCAGCAAGCCCCGCCGAGCCCTCTCGGTGGCCCGGCCATTGGTTCTCTTGTGCATGTTTGACGCTGCTCATGTCATCGTATCCTGTGCTCCAGGATGCAGGCTTACCGAAAGCCTTGTCATGTCACATGCCTCTCCCTCTTAATAACTCCTCCCTCTCCTCTTGTCACTCAAACCACTCTAAACCAAAAGCCTGATGAAGGGTCTAATCAGCGAAGTCGCACTGGTTACTAAAGAGGCTTCAGGGGGAGAACGGGGCAGAGAACCCGGCACCAGACCCTGGTAGTTGCTCCAACTATTAATGGAATAACAAGGAAAGTCAAACTTCCTAGACTTTCATCCCAAATGTCTCAAACGACCTCTCTCTGTGCCTCAGTCTCCTCATCTGTACAATGGAGCTCAGCAGCCCAATCATATTAGGATTATAAACTGAATGAGTTTATAATTACAAAGTGCTTAAAATAGTCCCAGACCAAACCACACTTATAAAAATAAACAACTTAGCTACTTGGATTTTTCAACCACCTCGTCTTGCGATGTAGGCATAGCATTACCTCTTAAGAGGTCTGTTGGGAGAGGTACAGTCAAAAGCTGAGAATCTTCTTTAGCTTAGTTATTAACTTTTCCCACTGAAATAATTATAAGCCACAGGAAACTGCAGAAAGTGTACATAGGGAAGGCTCAGTCATTCAGTGTTCTTCAATGTAACAACTTACCTAACTTACTCCCCTATCAGGACCAGGGAAATCTCATTGGTACACTCTGAAGAACTTATTAAAATTTCATCAGCTAATTGTGTGTGTGTGTGTGTGTGTGTGTGTGTGTATGCAACATGGATCATAGACTTTTTTTTTTTTTTTTTGGTTTTTCGAGACAGGGTTTCTCTGTGTAGTCCAGGCTGTCCTGGAACTCACTCTGTAGACCAGGCTGGCCTCAAACTCAGAAATCTGCCTGCCTCTGCCTCCCAAGTGCTGGGATTACAGGCGTGGGCCACCACACCCGGGTGATCATAGACTTTTATGAATGTTTATTTTTTAAAACCAATTTCCAATATATTTTCCAAGTTTGTGCCATTTTTATATAAAGTATCCCAAAACTTTCATGTGTCTCTTAGAAGTTGTGGGAAAGAGTGACATCCAGTCTGATCATTTTTATGGTACTCCTTGGGATCATATCTATAATATTAGAGAGAAGCTTTAAAAAAAATAACCAAGTAGAATTTTATCAAGAGAAAGTATTATAGTCAAATATTTACATGTTATGTATTCCCCCACCTCTTTGTAAATATGTGTTTCATCTCTGAGAAGGAGCGGCCTTGGTATCTTAAGAATACTGGTCAAAAGCCATTGATTACATGGGCTTTCAGTGAGAGAAAATGAGGCACAGAGAGACACCCCTGAGTTCTCCTTACCCAGACACCCAACGGAGAAAACAGCACAGCGTAGTCCAGAGACACCAGGTTTGAAACGGGAAAGCGCAGCCGTGTGACTTTGCCTAGGTCATCACCCACACCTCGGGTCCCACCACCTCTGCTTTCATCCTCAGCCTCCTGATCACTGAAGACCAGCCCTCAGATTTTCCACTTTGTGTTTCAGGCCAAAGAAGCGCTGGAAAATATCGAAGTTCCTGTCGGCTGCCTTATGGTCTATAACAACGAAGTTGTGGGGAAGGGAAGAAATGAAGTGAATCAAACAAAAAACGTGAGTGGGGCACTGAGAACACACATACACACACGGAATCACCATGGCTGTGGTGGGGCCAGTGGGCGAGACAAGACCCAGGGTGTCCTGTGGGGCCGTTCCCTGCCCTGCTCCCATTCTCTCTCTCTCTCTCTCTCTCTCTCTCTCTCTCTCTCTCTCTCTCTCTCTCTGTCTCTGTGTGTGTGTGTCTGTGTGTGTCTGTGTCTGTGTGTGTGTGAGTGTGTTAGTGGAAGTGCATGCATGCCTATGGAGGCCTCTGGTTGAGTTCAAGATGTCTTCCGCCATCACTTTCCATTGTATTTTGAGACAGTATCTCTCTCTGCACCCAGGGTCCCTCAGTTCTGCTTGGCTGGCTGCCAGGGAACCCTAGGGGTCCCCCTCTTTCCTGTCTTCTGCACTGGGGTTGTCTATGGGAATGTCTATGGAGTGGCTGTGTCTGGCTGTTTCCATGTGTCCTGGGTCTGAATTTTGGTTCTCCTTGTTTCCCTGCAATGCAAGCTCCTTACATTCTGAGCCATCTCTTCCCCTGGAGACCTTTTTTCTTCCCTTTGTAAAGGATTTTTTTTTTTTTTATGGTTGTAACAGTGTTACACTGATTTTTGCTTTGTTTTGTTTTAGGTATCAAATTTTCAGAAAAATTAAATGAACCTATAAAACTATGGTAGATAAATGTTCTATGTCTGCATTTGTGATCTCAGCCAAAAGCTAAGAAATGCTTACAACTTTGAAATCCCACTGTGTTTTCTTTTAACACTTGAGTGAAGCAAAAGAAGGAATTTAGTTACAGCAGAGTAGCAGCCCAGAAGAAACGAGTGCACCTCCTAACATTCAAAGTGAAAGTTCACCTTTGAAAAGCAGATCTGTTTAACTTAGAATGTGTTCCTTTTAGTTTCTTTAAGGTTTTTGTTTTGTTTTGTTTTGTGTGGGGCGGGGGAGGGGCCTTGGGGGGGTGGGAGTGGGGGGAGAAAGAGCTTCAATGTACAAATGGGAGGGAAGCATGAAGGATTATATTAAAGTAAACTTTTTTTTTTTTTTTTTTGGATATTCAGTCAAATAAGGTCTCGAAAATGAGCTGTGCTCAGCTACTTGTGTTTCGGCTTTAATCACCGGGTGCCTTTGTGGTCAGATCGGACAGTTCATGGTTTCAAACGGTGCTTCTTAAGCCTGGCGTCCCAGCAGTGTGTCACGGCGGACACATTTGGAAAGTGGAAGTAGGTGAAAGGACCATGCAGAAGTTTATGGTTCTAAAGTATCAAGTGGATTCGAGCATAACGTGACAGCAATGCCGCTCTCACCGACTCTGAGCAAGGGGCAGTTTCTGGTCGGCTCCGGGGCTCCGGGGCTCCGGGGCTGTAGAGTTCACCCGGGACGTTTACCAAAACTCATGTCAAGTAGGAACCCGGAGTCCCAAGGCAGGTGTGAGGATATAAAAACATTCAAGGTAGAGAGATGACAGGCAGGCTGCAGTCAGAGACCGTCGGTGCGCCCCTAACCGGTGTGCTGTAGATAACTGCCGTAGCACCGGTTTGTACTCCGTGGTTTGATGGCGTGTGTTTAACAGGAGAAACATTTGACCGGATCCCTGGTAACTTTCATTTCTTAGACACTTTGGAGTTAAGAGGGTCATTCATTCCACTGTCACGTCCCTTGCCTTCCCCTTTTGATTGCAGTGTAGAAAGACCCCGAGCCCCAAGTGAGGAGACCAGATTCTGCTTTGGGCTAAGATACCCACACTGCTCTGTCACCCCCACCCCCAATGCCCTCCCCCTGTGTTTTTCCAACGCATGATAAGACAGCCACAGGTTACTGCGGGTTCTTCACCAGTGCAAGAGTGATTTGATTTAGCAGAGGCGATTCAGTTCGCCTGGTGTTTATTGAGAGCTTTTTAAGAACTCCACCTCTCAGGACTCCGGAAGCTGAGCTTTACAGGCTCTGGTTGGAGGAATCTTTAGTGTTAAAATCTCTTGTATTGGTGCAGAGCCAGAACGATCGGGTCTTCTGTACCGTCCTCTGTCCCTGGGTTTCTGATTCTGTAATCACCCAGGCTGCTTCCTGTCAGCCGACACCTGTCACAGCATTGGGGGCCAATGCCAGCGCTTTTCTCACCGTGCTCCAGGTCCCCGGAAAATGATCGCCTTTGTCTTCCCCCACACCCAGTGGTGTGCTCAGGAAGGACCGATTCTTATCACGTTTAAAATTTAGTTAGCTCGTATAGAGCTTGGGACCCAGTATGAACTACTGACAAATACCGTCGTTCTCTATGCTAAGTATTGCAGAGAGAATCTGTGGTTTGCATTAAGCTATTTTTTATTTTGAACTATTTTGTTGGTTTTCTTTTTTAAAATTAGTGTGCAGAGTAATGCGTTTCTTGGTGAGGTTTTTCCACCCGCTCTTTCGTGGTCTCCCAGCCTGCAGTTTCAGCCCCCCTCCCTTCCCCCCTCCTCAGCCCTCTCCCCTCCCCTCCCCTCCACCATCTTCCCCTTCGGCCCTCTTGGTACATGTTGTCTGTTGCTCTCTTTCTGTTGTTGTTGTTGGTGATTGGCTGGTTTCTCTGTGTAGCCCAGGCTGTCCCTAGACCAGGCTGGCCTCAAGCTCAGAGATCTGCTTGCCTCTGCCTCCTGAGGGTTGGGAATAATGGTGTGTGCCTCCACCAACCGGATATCTTTATTCTTCTCCCTCTTTCCCAACTTACACTCCCTTAACAACTCTTATTCCTCTCACATGGCTTTATGATTTGTACCCCTATGTGTACACACTTATGGAATGTACATATAAGAAAATTTAAGTCTCGGTCCCACCTTTGAGGTAAAACATGGCGGTATCTGTTGTTTTAAGCCTGGGGTACTTTGCATAAGAAAGTAGGGGGTGGGGAAATGGGTCAGATTGCTTGCTGTGCAAGCATAAGGTATCTGAATTTCAGTCCCCCCCCCCCGCACCCACATAAAAATCTAGGTGTGGCCACGCAGGGGCCTGTGGCTGTGGAGCTGTGATGAGGGTGGACTGGAAGGTGTCTCGGATTGCTGCAGCCGTGCCCCAGGTTCAGTGAGAGACTCTCTTTTAAAGGAACAAGGCAGAAAGTGATGAGACGGGACACCTGACATCCTCCCCTAACCTCTGTATGCATGCAGATGGGGACCCATACCTTCACATATGTGTATGCATGTACTTTGTAGTGCTTTGTATAAAAATGGCCCCAATAGGGTCATATGTTTGAATGCTTGGTTCCCGGTTGGTGAAATGTTTAGGAAAGATTAGGAGGTGTGGCCTCATTGGAGGAGGTGTGCCCTCATTGGAGGAGGCGTGTCAATAGGCGTGGCCTCTGAGGTTTTAAAAGCTCAGCCAGACCTAGTCCCTCTCCCTCTCCCTTCTCTTTCTCTCTTTCCCGTTTTCTCTCTCCCTTCTCTTTCTCTCTTTGTGTGTGTTTCTCTCTGTCTCTGTGTGTGCGTGTCTGTGTGTTCCTCTTTCTCAGTTTCTGTCTGTCTGTCTGTCTGTCTGTCTGTCTGTCTAGCCCGTGGCTCAGGATGTAAGGTCTCAGGTGTTGCTTCTGCACCATGTCTGCCTGCCTGCTGCCTTGCCCACTGCCATGATTGCGAACTGACCTTCTGAAACTATAAGCAAGCCCCCAGTTAAATGCTCTTCATCGTGGTGTCTCTTCAAAGCAAGGTGTGGCTGGCAAAGATTCTCTCCCATCTGTAGCCCCTCCCTTCATTCCGTGTACAGTTTTCCCGCTGTGCAGAAGCTCCCAAAGTCGCCAATTACATATGCTATTGCAATTTTTTTTTTCAGAAAGTTTTTACCTATATCTGTCTCTTGAAGTGGCTCCCAATTTTCTTTTAGGGGGTAAAATATTTCAGGTTTTATATTAATATCTTTGATCCATTTGACATTGATTTTTGTGTAGGGTGAGAGAAATGTGTTTAATTTTATTCATGAATGCAGATATCCATTTTTCTTAATACCATTTTTTGAAGAGGCTGTCTTTTTTATTTCCAATATACATTTTTATACTTATCAAATATCAGGTGGTTATAACTGTGTGGGTTTTTTTGGGGGTCCTCTATTCTCTCTCACTGATCTTTATGTCTGTTTTGCTGCCATATCCACTTATCTACATGTCTGCTTTGTATTATGGCGCTGTAGTGTAGTTTGAGATCAGGTATTATATTTGTCCAGAATTGTTCATTTGGCTTAGGATTGCCTTTACTATTCAGAGGATTTTATGTGTGTGCGATTCCATATTAAGGTTAGGATTGATTTTTCTAGTTTTGCAAAGAATGCCATTAGAATTTTGATAGGGATTGCATTGAACTTGCAGATTGCTTTGGGTGATACAGTTACTTCTGCAATATTAATTCTGCTAACCCATGCTTGTGGTCAGGCTTTCTGATTTTTATTCTCTTCAATTTCTTTCTTGAGTGTCTTAAAGTTTTCATTGCAATATCAACTTTTTTCACTTCACCAATATGATTTTTACTTCTATATATTCTTAAAAAGCTACCATGAAGGTGAGCTTTTCCCCTGATTTTTTCCTTGGATAGTTTGTTATTGATAAATAGAAAATCTACCATTTTCATCTGTGCTGATTTTTCTATCCTGCCACTTTCTCTGAAAGTGTCAGATGTGAAGGTTTTCTGGCAGAATCCACAAGGCTCCTTCTCATGTCATCCAACAATAAGATCATTTCACTTCTTTCTTTCTGACCTGTGGGTCTTTTATTTTATTTATTTTATGCTCTAGTTAAGACTTTGAGCAACACATTGAATAAGAGTAGAGAAATTGGTCACTTCTGTCTCCTGCCATGATTTGGAGAAATGTTTTAAGTTTTTCCCTCATTTAGTTTATTACCTGTAGGCTTGCCATATGTGACAGTTATTATATGAAGATACAGCCTCTCTATTCTTGCTTTCCTCAGGACTTTTTAATCATGAAGGTGCATTGAACTTTGTCAAATGCTTTTTCTGTATCTATTGAGATGATTGTGTTATTTACATCTTTGACATTATTTGTTGCATATTGTATATTGTATTTATTGATTTGTATATGTCAAGCCAACCTTGTATCTCTAAAATAAAACTATCTTGATAGATGTGTGAGCTATTAATTTTTGCCTTAGGTTTTTCAGAATATTGAGAATTTTTGCATCTATATTCACCAAGAAAGATGGTCTATGCTTTTCTCTCTTTGCTGTATTCTCATGTGGTTTTGTTTTTAGGGTAGGACTTGCATTGAAGGAGTAGTTCTGTAATGTTCTTTCCCTTTTCATTTTGTGGAACAGTTTGAGAAATGGTATTACGTCCTCCTTAAAAGTTGGGTAGAATTTGGCTGCGAGTCCATCCAGTCCTGGGTTTTTCTTTGTGGGATACTTTTGATTACTATTTCAGTTTCATTGCTTGTGATGTATTTCATTTGTCTGTGTCTTCTTGATTTAATTGTTGGCATATTACACATGTTTAGGAATTTGGATTAAGTTATTTTAAAGGTTGGTTTGTTTATTTTGTGTGCGTATGTCTTGCGTGACACTACTCTACGGAGGTGTGAACAAATGCCTACTCAACTCAGATAAGGAAGCCACAGACCAAAAGCAGGGGTATCACTGAAGTCCAGCTTGGTGGACCAGATAGCATTATTTGAGTTACGAGCAGGAAAGCTCTTCCCAGTGTGGAACCTGGAAGCCTGAAGCTCACTGCATAACTTTCAGGCAGCTCAGCAAGTTGGAGAACATTTCTTTCAAGTATTTCTTAGGTATTCTGAGCCTCTTCCAAGCAGACTGGCTGTTGTAAGCGTGTCTCTTGTCAGCCTTACTGCCTATGTGCATGTGAGGAAAGAGGGGGGTATCTAGTATATCTAGTCAGTTTCAGGGACTTCCTGAAGCCTTTGAGTTGTTTACTTCCTGTGTTTAAAGAACTTTTCTGCAAGGTGGAACATTTCACGTCAACCTAAAACACCCTGTGTCTTAGACTCACATCCAAGGTAGAAAACTTTCTGTGAGTGTGTGTGTGTGTGTGTGTGTGTGTGTGTGTGTGTGTGCGTGTGATTTCATGCCTGTAGGTACCTTCAGAGGCAAGAAGAAGATGTTGGATCTCCTGGAGCTATTCACTGGAGTTACAGCACTCGTGGATCACCCAGTATGAGTGATAAAAACTGAATTCTGGTCCTCTGCAAGAGCAGCAAGTGCTCTTAGCCTTCGTGCATTCTCTCTACCCCCTGCATTCAAATCATTTTAATAAGAGGAAAGAAGCCACCTACCTGGCACCAGGCCGCCCTGTGCTTGGTGCGGCTCGGACTGCTGTAGAGGAGAAGGTAACAGTAGACTCCAGTTCAGACATGGAGGAGCCGACATTTGCTTGAGATCCATAATTAGTCTTCTCTGTCAGGATTCAAATTTCAGTGTAATTGATTCCATATGCTGGGTGATTTCTCCTGGAATATACCATCTCCCGTGAAGTATCTGAAATCTCAAGTGTATGCTTATTTAGAGTCTGTCGTGCGAATGTGATAATATTCTAGTAAACTCAATAAAGTCTTGCTTTAGAGTGAGGTCAGTTGAAAATCTATTTGAAATGAGAGCATAAGCTTATGAAAATTGCAGTCGTCCATTAAAATATTCAGAAATGGTAGGTATCTTTTTTTTTTTTTTTTTTTTTTTTTTTTGCGACTTATCTCCTCTGTAGTATTTTAATTAAAAACAAAGTTCCCCCAAGGTACGCGAGGATTTCACTAAAGATACAGCAAGGTTTGTGTAGTACAAGGGAATAGGCATCCCCGTGGGTGAGGCTAGGACACTCGCACTGGGGAACTGCTAAGGGCGTCCAGTCAGAACTGGTAGGAATGCCTTTTGCATTGACGTTTTGCATATTTTAAAGACGCCAGCTGCGCGAAACAAACAATATCAACACAAGTCTCTCTTCTCTCTCTCTCTCTCCAGGCTACTCGGCATGCTGAAATGGTGGCCATTGACCAGGTGCTAGACTGGTGTCAGCGACACGGACAGAGCCCTTCTGCGGTCTTCGAGCACACGGTGCTGTACGTCACGGTGGAACCGTGCATCATGTGCGCCGCTGCCCTGCGTCTGATGAGTATCCTTTGGCTCCGCGGCTTCCTGCCGTTACCTTAGGCAAAACATGGCCAGACGCACCCGCTGTTCTCTCCTCTTATTGCTTCTTCTTTTCAACGCTGAGAACAGAACCCAGGCCCTCGCACATGCCACATCTGCTCTAGCCCTGAGCCGTGGCCTCCCCAGCTTCCAGTTCCTTAATGTCCACGCGGAAGCGACATTATGAATGAAACACACTGTACAGTTTAGCCAGAAGCAGGGAAAAACGGTTTCCACACAGCCGAGTTACCTATTCCTTCTCTGTATCGACAGCCAAGAAAGAATTGAATACTTAAGCTAGGGGAAGAACAGCTCAGAACGGACTTAAACGCTGCTGCTGTCAGGAAAAGTGCAAACGAAGGTAGAGCGCAGGGGGTATTCTGGGGAATGCGCTTGGCCTTTGTAGGACAGATGATGTGTGACTTAAATGTTTTCAGTTAATCACTCTTGCCAGGAATATCCATCACAAAGTACAAGAGAAGGGAGCGAGCTAAGTCCAAGGTAACCAAGAAGTAAAAATGTGTCCCGAGACTATCACTGCACATGCGTGGAAATTAGTGTTCTTTAGTTGGGTTGTATCTTGCAAAGACCAAGCAACATAAATTCTCAGTACAGTCATCTGTAGACTGTATTTATTTGTTTATTTGTTTGTTTGTTTATTCAGTAGCACCAAGAGTCTCACACATGCTAGGCAAACATAGGCCAGCTACATAATCCATTTATTCTCTCCTTTTTATTGTTTGCTTTTCGATCTTGAGGTTGGGCTGACGTTCCTGATCCACCCTCCATGGGCTAGGATCATAGGTATATGCCATCACACCAGGCTTCTATCCAAGTTGGACATGTCAATTAAATCTGTTTACTGTGAGGGGCATGACATTTGTGTGGCCTTCAGAGGACAGCGGCCAGGGGTCAGCTCTCTCCTCCTTCCGTGGGATCCTGGGGTTAAAATGATGTGTTTTCAAAAAAAAAAAAAGAAAGAAAAAAAAAGAAATTCCTGAATTGCATTTCCAACTGGGCAATGATGCTGACAATATGGCTGAGGAAAGAGCAGAGAGCTGACTCGCATATGAAGCAAGAACACTGTCTGTGCTCTGTGGACAGTCGCCAGGGTTCACGGGCCCACGCCACGGCACACACGCGGTACCCAGAGGACAGGCTGAGGACTTGGCCCTCCCCTCCACCACTCCGTAGGTCCCAGGCCTCAAGCTCAGGCTGTCGTGGTTTCATGGCAAGTGCTTTGACCAGCTGAGCCAACAGATTGCTAAGATTTTTTATTTCTACGTACCTAAGGTCCCTTTCTCTTCTTTTTTGTACAACTGGGTTTTTTGATTTTAAGCATAGCCGTACACTCTAGTTGTTTTGAAGTCTGGCCTGAGCTTAACAAGGTAGTGTGTATCCGCCTGCTCTCGCCCTGCCTCTTCACGTCCCACGCAGGACCTTAATTCTGTGCTATAAATCCCGCTGGTCGTCTATGGCTGTCAGAACGAACGGTTCGGTGGCTGTGGTTCCGTCCTGAACATTGCCTCTGCTGACCTACCCAACACTGGGAGACCGTTCCAGGTAATATAATCTACTTGTGCTCTCCTTCCCTTCCTCCCTCTCTCCGTTCCTTCCTCCCTCCCTCCCTCCACGCCCCCTTTCTTCTGCTCAGCTATCTCTCGATGGACTTGCCAACTGTGTGTGGTCAGTATTTCAAAAGCCCGTGGCAGAGTCAGACAGTATCGGGGGGCCCCGGGGTTGAGTTCTTTACATCTCACTGGAAGAAAATCTGTGTCCCTTCCCTGAACAGAGTTCGCCAGCACCTTGTGTGGGCTTAGAGACACTCTCTCTGTTGGGACAAGTGGTGCCAGCTCTGTGGGGTGATGATGGACCTCGGCCTGCATTGTTACCTGGGACACTAGTCACAGCCAACAGTGTTTAGGGACAAATTCCACCACTGTGCCATGTACCGCTACTACTATCTACCTATCATTTTAATGTCATTATTTTTCAATGCCTTTTAATGGTGAGACTCCTCCCCGCCACCCCAGACCAGAGGACCCACGTGTCTTTCATCTGTTAGACTTTCTACTCTCCTTGCCACACTGTTGAAAGTTTTATCATTGAAAGTGTAAGCATTAGGAATCCACATATCAGGATCCGTACCGTGTTTCTGTACCGGTTCCTTCTCCAAGATGGAGGATTAATCCCAAAGCAAAAAAGAATGATTCAATAAATTCTGGAGTTCCTCTTGAAGGCCTCCAGTGTTCATCGGCTGTGGTGAGGACTTAAAGAGCCCTAATCCTGGGCAGCGCCAAGTTTTGCAAGAGTCTGTGCCTTCGAGCCTTCCAGCTGAGCATAAGCTTTCCTAGCCACTGCTGTGTTTAAGAATAGATGCCTTTACCACCCCAGCAGAAAGAGCCTGCAGCCCGGTGGACGGGAAGGAGCGAGGCTGATTCTTAAAGATGTCTGGTAAAGTGACTTCATTTTTCCACTCATTTCTTGGAGCCACCCAGACATTGCTTGTATAGCGCAAATCGCTGGCTCCGCACACACGGTGCTCCCTTTATGAGGAAAACCTAAGCAATTTCTCAGAGTTTCTGAACGAAGCTAAGATAAGATACATCCCTGGGTGTCAGACGTGGTGGGCATTACTGTCTAAAATGTAGGTGAGGAGCTAAGGAGACAGGGCAGGGGGTCTTTAAGTGTTGGCCACGCAGCATGAGGGCCTGGATTTGATCCCCAGACCCCACTGAAGGCCAGATGCAGTTGTGGGTGTCTGGAATCCAGGAGTCCTGTAATACGATGGGTGCAGAGACAAGAAGAGTCCTGAGCAGCGAGCCTGCTCTGCTGTGTCAAACGATGGAGAGCCTGTCTCGGTGAGGGGGAAGGAGAGAGTGGCCCACTTGAACTTGTGCTCAGGGTACCATTTGCTTGCTAGCCTGTACATATACGTGCACACATCATCACTCGTGCACACACACACACACACACACACGCACACGCATGCACACACATGCATACACACATGCACACACACATGTAAACACATGCACACACACGTATACACACACACACACACGTTGGTGACATGAAAGCATAAACAGATCTTTCATGCATCTCAGTGTACTCAGTCTTTCTCAGCCAGAAGAGCTTACTCACAGTTCAGCTACATGGCCAGGGTGAGTCGGTGGGAAATGAACGCCGTGGTTTAATGTCGAGTTCTGTTCTTGGGTTTTGTCATCCTTTAAAGCCTTAGTATGACCGGATGCTGGATGCTGTGTTCTTGTGGTTCCTTCCTTTTCTTTGGTTTGGCTCCTGGGCCAGAGGACAAAAAGGGAGGTGGGAATTTCACATCAGAATTATAGATTCCTTTAATATAACGCTGCATGCAATAATAGACTATAATACAATATAGTATAAAGTTCACAGGGACATCTGTGCATCTGTTGTTTAAAAAAAAAAAGGTGATTCATTTTTTAGTATTACTTCTTTTTTTCTCTTTAAAACATTTACCTTTATTTGATTGGTTGGGTTTTTGTTTGGTTGTTGTTTGTTTGTTTGGACACGGTTTTTCTGTGTTTCCCCGGCTCTCCTGGAATTTAAGCTGTAGTCCAGGCTAGTTTCAAAGTCATAGAGATGCGCCTGCTTCTGCGCCTGCTGGGTTGAGTGACGTGCGCCATGACTATGTGGTGAATATGCTTCTTGCTAAAAGCTGCATGCACATGGCTCTAGCTGGTACTTCAGATGCTATCTTGGTACCTAGACCCGTGGAGCTGTTGTTGTTGTTGTTGTTATTTTCCACCGGTAACTGTTTCTCCTCCTACCACACGTTAGAATCCCTGGGAGGGATTTTGCATATCTCTGTGCTCAGACCTTGGATCAAATGACTAAAAAGGCAGGGACGAGCGTCAAGCGTAGGTGCTTGTGGAGGTTGCCGCGCAATTCTACTGAACAATGACGGAGAAGCGCAGCTTTACCAAACCCTGGGAAAGGGGCCTGGTGTGTTCAGTTGGACGTTGGGGAGTGAAGGCGGACGAGCCGGAAGCACCAGGCCTTGCACGCACTGACCAACAGTGGTTAGGGTGGTGGCGTCCTAACCCAGAGACGAGAGGACTCGAAGTGACACGTGTGTGTCCAGTCATGTGACTACAGAGCTGTGTTAGGACGGCAATCATGTTTCCATCAGTGAGTGCCTTGCGATGCTGGCGAGGCAGTCTCACTGGGGCCTTGAGAGCAGATGGCCGTGAGGGTGAGACTGAGGGAATTCTGGAGTGTTCCGAGGCAAGGGCGGGGCAGTACTTTGTAAGGGGAGGAGGAAGATACTGTTACCACGGGGAAGAGCCTAGGCTGGAGCCAACTGAGGCCCCAGGAAGGGGGCTTCATTCCGGCCCTGCGAGGCTGGCCTCGGTCTGCAGGTGCTTGGCCAGGCACCCCTTTGAGGGGTGGACGGCTGTATGGCTTCCCAAACTTCAGCCGGATGGGCTAGATCCTTTCCAGGCTCTCCAGACGAGTGCTAAAAGCCCCGACCGAGCCTTTGGCCCCATCCATCTCATATGTCTTTAATTTATTTCCCCTACGCTACCAAGTCCTTCAGCCTGCTTACACCACACACACACACACACACACACACACACACACACCCTTCTCCCCGCTCTCCCGGAAGAGTGATTCCCGACCACTGTGCCTGCTTAGTGTTTGCCTTTTCTCCGCGTTTCACTCATTGTACCTTACAGCTCTCTCTTTGTATTTCTTCTTTCATATATTTTCATCTCTTCTGGCCAGATACCAGAGCAAAGCCAAACCCAACAGCTTCCTTAAATCCTGCATAGCAAAACTTGAAAAAAAAAAATTATTTTCCTGTAAAGGTCCAGGTACTAAATATTTTTAACCTCTTGTGAGAGGAATGTCTCTGTCACATAATATTTTATACTCTTTAAAAGCACAAAAACCATTGCTTCGCTACCTTTAAATAGTGTAGCTCTCAAGGGGAGGTTTCCCCTACAGAAGTTCTGCTCCTGCTGGCGGGGGCAGGGGCCGGGGGTGGGGATGGAGGGGTTGGTGTGGGAGTGGAGGGGTGTTTCCCAGTGTGAGTGTAACAGTTCTGCTCTACCGGGGGATGCTTTTCCCCAGCGAATGTTACAGCTCTGCTCTGGCAATGAGGACCCAAGGAACACTACACAATCACACCACACAACAACCGCACACAAGAGTCATTGAGAAGGGGAAACCCAGGAGGTTGGCGGCCTACGTAGGAGGCCGGGTTCATATAGGGTTTCTTGTGGGGCAGGGCAGGGTTTCCAAGCTGAAGATTTCCAGGGTGAGGATTTGTGGGATTTTAAGTCCTGGGGGTGAGGTCAATTGGTTTTCTGTGGCGAGCTCAGGGGTTGGTGGGTTTTCCTGGTCAAGGTTTTCGCGCTCAGGGATTGGTGGTTTTCTGTGGCGAGCTCAGTGATTGGTGGGTTTTCCTGGTCAAGGTTTTCGTGCTCAGGGATTGGTGGTTTTCTGTGGCGAGCTCAGGGATTGGTGGGTTTTCCTGGTCAAGGTTTTCGTGCTCAGGGATTGGTGGGTTTTTCTGGTCAAGGTTTTCGCGCTCAGGGATTGGTGTTTTTCTGTAGTGAGCTCAGGGATTGGTGTTTTTCTGTGGCGAGCTCAGGGATTGGTGGGTTTTCCTGGTCAAGGTTTTCGCGCTCAGGGATTGGTGTTTTTCTGTAGTGAGCTCAGGGATTGGTGGGATTTTGTTTCCTGTCCCTGATCTTGGGCTTGGGGTCAAGTCAGGGTCAGGGTGTTTTATCTTTTGGCCCCTTTACCCTACACTAGCTTGTCATTCTTAGTTGTGGACGCCATTTGTTCCACTAAGAAGAGTTTACCAGTCCAAGGTGCACTGAGCATACCATGCTTGGAGAACTATAACAGGTGACAATAGGAGCCCCTATTCAGAGCCTCATTTAATCACTACATCCAACCTCTGAAGTCTGGCTCTATACCACAGAGGGTTGAAGTTCTACCCTCCAGTGCCGTCCTTAAACTACAGTCTAAGTGACTAGTGATTGAGAAGTTTGGTTGAGGCTGGGTGCCCGTTCTTTTAGAAATGTATCTTTATTCCTAATGAACACTGTGTGGCGTCCACTGATGTGGTCGTAACTGTGTACACCACTGTGGGGACATATAACCCACATCCCGTCACTGCAGATGCTCACCTCCTGTTCCTACCCTCCTCAGTGCGTCCCTGGGTACCATGCAGAGGAGGCCGTGGAGCTCCTAAAGACCTTCTACAAACAGGAAAATCCAAACGGTGAGCTTTCTCCTGGTGGGGTATCCCACCGGAAAACACCTCGGTGTGACGGAAGTTTGGTATCCCCTGCTTTTTACTCACCTGACTTTTTTTCTTTTTCTTTCAGCGCCAAAATCAAAAGTTCGTAAGAAGGATTGTCAAAAATCCTGATGCCGTAACGATCAGGACCTTTTGGAGACCTGGACATAATGTCTGACTGAGAGCCGCTAGCATCGCTGGTCACGTTTATATGTTATTACTGTGTGTGAAAATGGTGTCTCTCGTCCTTTGCTCTGTTAAGGGAACAAATTAGTCCTTTCTAAAGGTTCTGACAGTGTAAACAACTGTTAGCTCTTCCACCAAGCTGAAAGAGCGCTTCCAGGAAGGGGAGAGATTAAGGTTTGAGCTCCCAGAGATCAGCAAGCAGCGCCCGCCCTTCACCTACCGCCTTATCCCCGGCTTAAGGAAGATCATGTCCATAGGTCAGCTGTCCATACATACCGCCCCCAACCCAAATGCAAGCACATCGCACATGACACCACACACGTACACATGTCAAAGAAAGAGAGACAGATCTGTGGAAGATTGATCAAGATCAAAACAGGAAGTAGAAGAAAGAAAGACAGCTTTGACATTTTACCGAGTGCATTCAGACCTGGGCCTGCTCCGGACTCCACCGGAGCACAGGTCCCTGGGCTTGGCCTGATTTGTATCGACTTTATGGCCATGGGTGTCGGGGTTCGAGTGGGTGTGGGTGTGGAGGCAGAGGAGACTCAGGTGCTGCGCCTGAGATGCAGTGCCGCTCCTTCCTGCTTTCTTCAACTTCACCATTCAGCTGGGTAGGCTGGCCAGGAATGCCCAGGGCTCCAGCTGGGGCCTCTAGTACAGGAATTACAGGTGTGTACCACACGCTCTCCCTCTCTCCCTCCCTCTCTCCTTCCCTCTCTTCTCTCTTTTAACTGTGAATTTTGGAGCCTGAACTCAGGTCCTCCTGCATTTGACTGACCGTGATAAACCCTAGAACGATTTTTTAAAAGTATTTAGATAAAACAGATACTTACAAAGCAAGTGTCTGAGTCTCTTTTTTTCATTTTTTAGATCATAGCATAATTCTACAATATAAAGTTTTATTCATACCTTCTTTCAAGAGGAATAGTCTTTAAATAGCGGGTGCTAGACAGAAGGTTCAGGAGTTAAAATATATAGACTGCTCTTCCAGAGGATACAAGTTTAGTTCTCAGCACCATCTCTGGGCAATTCACAACCTGTAATTCCAGTTTCAGGAGAACCGATACCCTCTTCTGGACTGTGGGTTACCTACATATGTGCACACAATTCCACTACACACACACACACACACACACACACACACACGATCTCTAAAGGAGAAAATTAAAAGTGGAGCTGTTCCTTATAATTCCTTTAACGTCCATTTCTTCCCTGGAACAAAGCCAAGACCCGATACTGTCGAAACAAAGACCTTACAATCTTCGGAGAGAAGTGAAAATAGTCCGTTATATAACTTGCTGGAGGATGACAGTTTCTGCTGGGCATAATGGTGCACACTGTAGCCCCACTACTGGGGAGGTTGGAGCAAAAGAATCATTTATTCAAGGCCTGGGCTGTGTAGGGACAGCCAGTCTCCCTCCCCCAGCCCTCTCCTCCCTCCCTCCATTGCCCCAATTAGAACCAGTTGCTGTTCGGATTAGAATGCAGACATGGTGGTTACAAGATTGAATTAAGCGATCCGTTGAAAACAACAAAGCTACTACTCTTTTCAAATGCGGATGGCAAAGCTTAAATCGAGTATTTAAAAATTTGACCTCACAGCAAAATCTCTGATAAAGGGTCAACCGGGAGCAAGGTGCGGCTTTTCCGCACCGCCCTGGGCGCAGTGTGCGACTCTGCCCAGAAGGGGGACTCGCTGTTCCACCGCAAGGCCAGCGCCAGCCAACGCAGCCTCAGTTTCTTCAGAGCGTTCAAGTCCTTGATGCAAAGCGGCTGTGTTTGTGGACTCTGCCATTGGAGCGCTGTCTCCGACTTGTTTGTTTTGAATTACATTATAGGCAGGAATGTGATTGTGCGGTAGTATTTTTTTATATTGCCTGGGGGAGCAGCTAATCACAGTTACATGCTTCAGAGGATTTATAATTGCGTGGTTTTGTGCGTGTGTGTGTTTTTAAGAGCATTTCAGAAGTTTTACGAGGGAAGAGCACACAGGATTTTAAATGTACAATAATGGTCTGTGCACCTTCTCTTCGTTTTTTAGCTACTTGCAAGGCTGTCTTCTCATTAAGTTTTAGTGCCTCGACTAGTGTGTTCCTTTTTGCAGTTGGTCATAATTCACTGCTGGCTCCTGTGCTCTCCTGCAAGCAGACATTATTATATTTACTGACTTCATATCATTTTGGGGGGGAATTATTTGTACTTGAAACAACCTGGGATCTTATCCTTATAGGGTCCCATCAGATTATTCTGGCTGTTTTACCACCAGTGAGCTCGTAATAAACCTTTGAAAGTGAATTTAGGTTGAAATTAGGGAGAAGAAGAAGGAGAAGGAGGAGAAGAAGAACAAGAGGAGGAGGAAGATGATGGTGA
The DNA here is from genome assembly GCA_964023405.1 of Apodemus agrarius. Classification (NCBI taxonomy): domain Eukaryota; kingdom Metazoa; phylum Chordata; class Mammalia; order Rodentia; family Muridae; genus Apodemus; species Apodemus agrarius. The sequence continues at coordinate 21,238,802 of OZ030027.1, read as the reverse complement.
TGATGATAAAAGCATAGAGTCAGAAATGTGGCCGTTATATTATCCAAGAGACAAGATCTGCTTAGAAAGCACAGAGATAACACCAGAAAATAAGGCAGTGTGCATGTTTTTCCATTTTTGGATTTTTAGCAGATGTCTAAGTGACATTTCCTAGTTCCTAAGCAGGGCTGAATGGTTTAATTTCCATTTACCACCTTTAAAAGTCTTTCTAGTCACTGACAGGAGCTTTCGTACACAGGCGTAGTTTCCCATGGAAAGATTGCTCCCCGATCTATTGCTGTAGCTTAGGGATTAGCGCTGCTGCCACAAGATCACTGTGGCTGTCATAGACGTGAAGTGTGCAGAATTAAAACGCCGTGCCCACATGACGGTGAGGAGCTACAGATATGTACACAGCAAAACTGTCTGTGTTCCGTGCTCTCCAGTAGGTTCTTGCCGTAATGTAAAACCCCAAGGCCCGCCTCAAAAGCTTGGGCCCCACAGAACCATTCGGGACAAAAAAAGAGTCGTACTTTGTGCGTGAGATAGTTAGAAAGGTGTAGGACACAGACAGCCAGTAGAGCTACTTGACCTGTCAAGAGAAATTGGAGGGTGGGGGAGGGGAATGATTACATCTAAGCTGCGGGAGTATCCAGTGTTTGCTGGGCCAATCAGCAGTGAAAGTCATGTCAAGATATCTTTGCATTTCTGGTCTTCTACACTTGAAATATGGAGAAAACAGCCAGCGACCCAAATGTAGGCCAGTTGGCTCATTGTTCCAAGGACCCTCCCTCCCTCTCTCTTTGCACCCCAGGCTGGCTTCAGACTTACTGTACAGCTGAGGGGTGACCTTGAATTTCTGATCCTCCCGCCTTCCTGGCTCGCAGGCATTGGAGATTGCTACTTAGGCTGGGTTTGCCTGTGCTGGGGAATCGGTCTCGAGGCTTCAGGAAAGGCTAGGCAAGCGCCAGGCAATTGAGCAACATCACAGCCCTTTCTTCGTTTTGTTTGTTTTGTTTAAGTTGCGTCATATGTTCTCCCGGTCCTCCACCGGGAAGCACTTTCAATAGTTTACGCATACAGCGCTGCCTCAACCATTGTCACTGCGTAACAGGATTTGCTTTAAAGGCGCACTGGTGTTCCGGTTCAGCCGGATGGCTCACCTAAGTCCTGGGGAGAATTCCCTCCAGCCCTGGGAAGCCAGCTCCACCCTAGGGCCGCTCTGCTACACTTCACTGTTCCAACCTAGAGCATTTCCGTCGTCTTACACATTGCCCACCCTGTGAGATGGCCTGGCCGTGAGCAAGCTCTCCCACCGAACCACACCCGCCTCCACAGACAGGGTTTCGAACCTGTCCCGCCCCTGTCACCACGGCTGGTTTCTAGTTAGTGCGCTCTTCTTCAGGATAACAGAGTGGTCTTTTTATTTGGTGCGTACTCATCTGGAGGCAAAGGCTAGCAGACTCTACAGGTGACATGCATTTTACACACTTGGTTAAGATGTCCAGTTTAGTCACTGTGAACTTGGTTTTTTTTTCTCTCTCCATGTCAGTGAGTGATCAGTCTGTGGGGGAAGAAATTGTGACTATTTTTTTTTAATAAGAAAGAACATTTGACACTGATGGAAGGGGAGGGAAGGAAGATTCATTATATAAATTCAAAGCAGCTGTTAAATTATTCGATCTCATTTTTTTTTCCTCTGTGTGTTCCAAAATTCATAACTTTTGGTAAGAATATTTTAAACAGCGCAGTCAATAAAAAAAATGAAAAGGAAGATCTAAAACTAAGCACTTTCATCCTTGGCATCCACCTCAGCCAAAAAAAAAAAAAAAAAAAAATCATGTAAATTTCATTATAACTAATAGTGTTGTGGGGAAACAGTCCAAGATATTTCTGACATCACAGATGCCCTGTGGTAATACGATAGGACACTGAATTCTAAGCTGATGATTAGTTGACCATAAAATACAAGGCATTGGGGGGTGGGGCACGCATTTCCATAGAGACCTAAAGACTTAAAGACATAAAGACATAGAGACTTAAAATGTTTTAGGCACCACCACTCGAGTATAGGTCAAAACAAACACTAAGGCTATTTTTCTTTTCATTTGTTTTAAAAGTAGTAAGGCTTCTCTGGTTTGAAAGGCTCCAGGGAAGCCAAAGCTGGTGCCGCCTGACTGTTCTGCATCAGCTGACCTTGAGAAGGCTCGAGGAGAGGAGACGTCAGCAATCGATTGCCCTGCCTTTTGGCAAAGGAACGAGACTGCATTGACTTCATCCGTGCAGACGACGACGGCCAGCTCTTTCCGGACTTCACGGGGGCGCTAATTGTGTGTAGTGAGGAAAGGCCTGATGAAGGCTGAGGCTGTTTTTATGGGTCAGTCGGGCATGGCTTGTGGTGAACATTTGACATCTTTAGGATCCTGCGTGTTTGTCCCGCTGAGCTAGTAAAAGCAGGCTTGTGTGATCGCCGCACCTGATTTTCAAGTGGACTTTTACACGATGGACACCACGCACCCATGACAGCTTGTAAGGAAACTTTGTGATGAGATTCGACAAAGGCTGTCGTTGGCCAGGTTTTGGTCAGGTTCCAAACCCTCTTAGCCAGGCCACAACATTGGTCCTGTTGCCTGCTGGGTCTGCATAGCCCGTTGCAAGTGTCCTATTAACTCTCTTTAGAGCCCCACCCCCACCTACCACCCGCTAAATTTTTTATCCCCCTAACAGATGTAAAATGACCTCACCTTACCTCACAAGACTCACAGGACAACGGTAACAGCACCCTATTCTGTCTCCTCATTCTACCCCCACCCTCACCTCTCCATCCTGCCCCCTGCTTAGAAATCCCTGATTGTTTTTATGTCTGGGCTTGCGAGCAACCTCACACCACAAAAGCATAGTGTTGATACCTCTCTAATCCTAAACAAGGTTATCTTTCCCACTTTCACAAGTGTCGGGATAATCTTTAACAGGTTGAGAGTGTAAACTGAAATCTAGAGTCAGGACCAAAATCCACCCTAGTTCCTATTTTCATATATTCTATATTTGATCAGAGGTTTACATTTCTAAGTGCTTGGGAAAAAAATCAATTGAAGTTTTAGGGACCTGTAAACCTGAAATGAAAATAAAATTTCAATAAATCTTCTGGGGTCACAGCCACTCCCATCCCTTTCGTTGGTGCTACACATGAACTCTATGGCCCTTTAGGAAGCACTTCCTGTCTCCTGATCAAGGGTGGAAAGAGGAGGGTTGAATGGCCACGATGTTCATTCAGGTCCTATGACTTCTTGGCTGGGTGGTGTGGCTCACCACTCAGCTTTGCCTCCTTACCATTTTGAGAAGTTTGTTTATAAGTATGGACGCGAGATCAGAGACACTACAATATTTATTCTGGCTTCAACTGTGTTCCGTCCTTATATATTACTTTTAAGAGTAGCAAGGAGGAAAGATGATGTGCCATTTTATTTGTGTTTGGAATAGACGTATTTTATTTATGACTACGACAAAAGGTTTTCAAGCCTTCGCCCTCTTTAGCAAGGGTTACTTACTATGGTGTCAGACTTTTTCCGGCTTTCAGTTTTGAGACAAGTTAAAAAACAGACAGAAATCATTTGGCACATTGCTCCTCAGATGAGTGTTTGTCCCATGCTGCTCATGGTTTAGTCAAACTATTCAGATAAATGCAAAGTTAATCATTAAAAGAAACTGTTGCTATTTCCATTAACTTCTTAGATTGAACCCCTCTTGAAGATTCTTGGAACAGACGGAGTAGATCAACTATTGCAGCTCTGCCCTGCCGGGCCTTCTCCAAGGCTCTCACCGGGTTGTTTCCCCTTTGCCCTTTGCCTTTCAGGGAACAACCCAGCCTGACTTCACAGCAACACGCCCACTTCGGCTCTGGCTGTCACCTCTGCCAATGCCGGTAGGAAGTCATTTCCTTCTGTATATTGGAGACCAAACTAAAGATGTCTGATTTTTTTTTTCTTTTTAAATCACCAACGTCACCATCATGATTCAAATGATAAATAGTTTCAGGACAGATTGTACTTCCTGTTAAAAAATGTTTAGTTACTTGTCTGTCTGTGTTTATCTGTGTGTAAGCATGTGCATCTGTGTGCAGGTGCCCACGGACTGGGTCCCCTGGGTCCCACTTGGAGTTGCAGGCAGTTGAGAATCACCCACCGCAAGATCTTAACTTCCTAGTTTCCCTCCCAAGATTTCCTTTTGATCTGGAAGAAATCCCATTTTCTTTGTGGGCAGGACACCAGGAGAGCCAACATCTGCCTTCCATGGTGGGGTAAGCCCAGCACATCACCCCTGTTCATCATATCAACGGTGGAGACCTCAGCGTTACTGCGTTACTGTTCTCTCTCTCTCTCTCTCTCTCTCTCTCTCTCTCTCTCTCTCTCTTGGAGGCTCACCACCTCTGTGACATCTCCCAAATACCCCCAGCCCACAGTGATCGTTTGCTTCAAACTCCTACTGAGTGTCACATAGTTTAATACTCAATTGCTCTCTAATTACAGTAATTAGAGTGTAAGCCGCTCTAAAGCGAGGATTTAGCCCGATCCTAGGCCCAGAGGCAGCTTTGGTAAATGCTTGCTGAGGGATGGATTTGTATTTCTGGGTGCTTGCCAAGCGCCAGGACAAACGGGTGAATTAGCACTACTACAGGATGCTGTCCTTTCGGATTACTGGGCAAACCCGCTGTCTAGCTGTCTTAACCCCCTCTCTTTTAGCGTAGGCCACCACTGCCAGACAGCTGGGCAGCCAAGGTAATGTGGCTCAAATTCCAGATGTTCTCTAGTTGGTTTCTGCTCACTGGAGGCCTACTCATTATGAGACTTGTGCTTGTGTGCTCTCATTGTCAGGATGGTGATGCCAGGAAGGACAGTCAGGAGGGGGACAGAGATCCATAACTTTATTTCTACGCTGGTAACTTTCCTGTGAGCCCCCCCCCCAAAAAAAAAAAGAAGAGGGGACGCTAGTGAAGAAGTTTCATGTTAAGATTTATATAACTCTTTTGCTAAATTAGCCCAGAGACTGGATTGATATTTTAATCATAGACTCTGGAGCGGGAAAGTCAGCCGGGGAAATTGCTGGAGGTGACATGCCAATCTATGAGAAACCGAATGTGGTTTTGGAGACCACCATGGAAATAATAACTTCAGTCATTAAGTGGAGAAGGAGAAGGAGAGAGAAACCGGAGAAGTTTTCCAGGATCGAGAAGTTATTTTTATTATAAACTAACCTGAGGGCGACCGTAGGCTTTATTATTATCGTAACATTTAAAGTCAAATACCAATGGCGTTATCTCTTCGTGGTGATTGCCCTTGGCCACAGTGGAGCGGGCAGTTGATGGGGAAGATCATCTCCAGTCCTGGCTTCTAAGTCGCCATTTTCATAGTGCATAGAAGCCCAGTTATGTGGGCAGAGCACAGTAAGAAACACACGGCACAATTCATGTCTTAATGAAGATGCTCCCTCTCCCACAAACGTGACCCTTTTCAAACCATGGGCACAATCTCCACAGCTGTAACCAGCCTCGAATAGGAAGGAAATGGATGTTCCGTTCCTTCGTGTGTTTCCCTGCAGCCCTGGGGTGATCAATCCCAAGTCTTGACAATGCTTTGCTACTGGGGCACTCGCTAGAGGCCCGGAGTATGACCTGACCAGCACTGGCCTCTGGGAGAGGCTGCTCTGCTTGGGAACTGCCATCCGCTGGAGATCAGTGCTTACACGGTGAACCGGAAATCGGTTGGTGCTTCTGAATTTGAGGGTGTGGGATGAAGGCTGATGCTGTGATATTCTCGGTGTTTACTTTTGACCCTTAGGTATGTTGGAGAAGAGGGAAATGAGACATGAGGTTGAAATGATCCACGACTGAAGGTGTTCAGTCTCAAGTCATATTAAACTGGCAAGAGGCCCCAGGGCACAGCTGCCAAAAGCCCCTAGAGTCCACCAGACCCACCAAATGCTGTCACCTTTGCCTGAGACGGAGTCACGGAAGGGAGATGAGTGGAGCTGAACTCTGCACTGAGGGTTTGCCTGTGGAAGCAGCAGATTGAATTGATAATGGGAGAAAGTTTGTATTGTTAACTTTTATAAGGTGGCGGTGATTTCAGCAATTTTATAGCGTTGGCTTGTGACTTGGGCCTCACTTTCATCTGGCGCGCATTGTTTATCCCACTGGGTTGTGTAGCCTTAGCCAAGCACACTTCAGGATGAAAATCGGGATGTCTGCGGCATTGGCGTCAATGCCTTGACTTTGTTCGAGCATCTGGGGCCCAGAGGCAAAGCCTCTGAGAGGTTGCACGGACCTCTCCTTGATACCAGGGGGAGTGGAGAAGAGATACAAAGACCAGGCCGTGGCCCTGTGAGGGAGAAAGTGTGACTTGGTAGCTTCTCTTCTGATCCCAACTTGAGAAATACAGCAACACTGAGAGGAGACTGTAGCTCTGGTTAGCCCTCTTTCTAAATCAATAAGAGAACTAGTCCAAACAGCAAGGGCACTGGTGTCTGTCTACATGAAGGACAGTTGGTCTGCTTGCTTGGATGATTAAGTGACGGCCATTTAATTTGTCTGCGTGGTAATGGGCAGAGTTACTGCCTAAAGTTCAAAGCCTCTGAATTCTTTCTTCTGAGAGGCTGGGGGAGATGGCTTAGAATCCATGAAAGAAAGAAAAAATCAGTCTTGCGTTTGTTCAAATTCTCCTTCCTTTTATGTCAGTGAGTATGGCTCTTCCTCCTCCACCGGACTGTGAAATCGGAGGTGACCTGCATCTATGACAGCTCCGGTGCTGGTGACCTGTTTTGAGTCAAGTCATTTTTAGGCTCAGCCATCATAGACAGCAGTGCAGCCCATGGTATCTAGCAGAGCTAGAAACGGAGCCGCAGGACCTCAGGCTCGACCGAGGAGTAGCTCGCTTGTGACTGCAGACGTTTATGGACTGTTTATTGTGTGCTAGGCACAGCTGGGAGGGCTTTTCAGCTATAACTTTATATGGTCCCAGCAGCAACTTGAGGAGGTTCCTGTTTTAATTCGCAGTCAAGGGCTGAGGCAATCCAAGTCTCCAACGTTTAACCTGCTCAAGATTACAGAGGGGCAGAGCCGGAGTTTACACTCCAGAGCTCGCATTTCCCATCATATTAAACCACCAAGGGGATTGCCCAATACAAAAAGAGCAGAGAGGACAGACGGATGGTAAACAGTTTCCTGCCCCTCCCTCCCCTGCAGCAAAACCCTGCAACTCACTCAGGTTCAGTCATGAAGCCCAGCCCAGCTTCTCCCAGTAGACTGTGGGTTTGACTGTCTTTGCGTGTGGAGGGGGGGGGAGGGTTGGTTGCTTTGGTTTTAAAAATACTTAATGTAAATCTCGTAGAAGGAAAAGAACTGCTTACCTTGTTAAGAACAGAGCTCGGGATACTTATCAGCTTAAAAATACAACTGAATCATCGTCTTCAACAAAAAACTGGCAAATGACATGATTTTGGAACATGTCAGTGAAAGATATTGTTTGGGATTCACAGGTGAATTTCCCATACATTTACATATTCTGTAATTGTTCGACGAAAACAATAGCACATCAATATTACTATTACAAGGTAGATACACAGTTGGTAGGTTTTGGTAGCAAGTGTCAGTAATTTATGAAAACGCCAATACTGTGTAGCCAAAAGCTCATAGAACCTCCTGGACACACACAAATAACTTTACACATCTGTCATATTGGACTAAACAGATCTACTAGTCTCGGCTGAGCTGACCTACACTATGGGTGATCTAGCCTGACTTTTGGTAGGGTAACTGGAGCAGGTCAGCTCCTTCATGTCCCTCAGTCTCTGGTATGCTGGGCTAGTTACGTTTGGTATGCTCTCTCAGAAGTACAGGCTCTGAATCAGCCAGTGAAGTCCATTCCGACCTTCTGCTGGTCTCGTGCCTATTAATATCCCATTAGCCAAAGCAAGCCACATGGCTAAGGCTTAGAATAGATGTAGCTTTAGTTGCTGAATAGACCCCAATAGTTCCTGTGGAGAACTAGAAAATAGCAGGGCATAAGGATGGATACAGGTGAGGTTGGAGAGAGGGCTCAGAAGCCAAGAGAAGGTACTGCTCTTGCAGAGGCTGTGAGTTTAAAGTCTCAGGACCCACACTGGGTCTATCTCTAACTCCAGTCCCAAGGGGTCCACCATCTTCTTCTGAACACCGTAGGTACTCACACTGGTATGCACATAGACACATAATTAACATTAATTATTAGTAACAAATATTATCTTTTAATTAAATTATTTATATAAAATAAATTTTGTTTAAGTAGTATGATTTATTAAGTTAATACCATATTAAAGAATGAGTATTAAGTACGGTGAACAATTTTTTTTTCCGATCTACAACCTATTTTCACTTTGCAAATCGAGAAAGAGACCTCCAAAGTTACGTGGCCAAAGAACACGGGTATATTAAGTTGCAGGGCTGGATTTGAAAGGCTACGTTTGCCTTTCCTCAGATCAGAAGCTCCGAGCCGTGTGCAACCAACGAAGGTTTTAGAAACTGACTTTGCCTCCAACTTCTTTCCAGACATCAGCCCTCTTCTCCACTCCCTAGTTTATAGACTCTTGCAAATGGAGACCAAGGCTACCCCTTGACAGTCAGTGATAGGAGCACTGCCCGGAGCCCAGAGCAACGTCTCCGAGAAGGTGTTGTGGTGAGAACCATGCACACAGTTTTAATCACTGCCCATCATTTTGCATCTTGCAGCCTTTCAACTTTTGTCTCGCCTTGGTAGCTCGGAAATGTCATGTGTATAAAAGCTGATGACTTGTTCTTTCTTCTTTCCCCAGTCATCCCAGCACCACACCAGTCCATCCATATTAGCAGTATCTTTTCACGGAAAAGGTGCCCTGTACAAATCGCTCTTTTGAAAGAAAAAAAAAATGCTAGAGACATCCCTAAGCCTGTCTTCAAAGCTGTCCATCTCATCCGTTGACGAAAGTGGGATTCTGAGCTGATTGAAAGTCCAATCTCTTTATCAGATACTCTTTCTTTTCCTTAGGCTGGCTTTGAACATTTGACCTTAAGTTCTTCTACCTTCCAAAACCTGGTGCTGCAGGCATGTGCCATTATATCTGTCTTTCCGACACCCTTTCTGCAAGTGTCTTAACCCAGCTCTACAACTTGCTTGCTACATTGCTATTCTTTCGATTAAGTCAATATCATGATGCATATTATGAAGGAAGCTGGAAATCTTTATATACTTCTGTTGACCCTGGAGCAAAATAGCATAAGCTTGAGCATACTAAGTCAGATACGCTGCTTGCCCAAAGTGTATTCCTTTTTTTTTTGGGGGGGGGAGGTTTCCAAGACAGGGTTTCTCTGTGTAGCCCTGGCTGTCCTGGAACTCACTCTGTAGACCAGGCTGGCTTCGAACTCAGAAATCTGCCTGCCTCTGCCTCCCAAGTGCTGGGATTAAAGGCGTGTGCCACCACCGCCCGGCTCAAAGTGTATTCCTAATACGAAATCCACCATGTTTCCTGTGGTGCTCACTCATCTGGTCCTGTCCTGTACCACTGACAATGTAACAGAGACAACTGTCTGTTTCTTTGGGGAGATCATATTTAGTGAGCATAGGACCACTGAGGATCCATCAGGATCCTTGAGGGCACTCTGTGTCTAAGGCAGGGTTGGGGATCACCTCTGGATGCATAGCTATCTGAAAGGGATATCTTAATGGAAGGGAAACCACCTGGGGAGTGAGGAGTAAAAAAAGCCAGTGACCAACTGACTGAGACCATCTGAGAAATTCAGTTCTGTGTCCCGACGAATGCAAATGTCTGGGATTCTGAGTATGTGGTGCGTCTGGCCACCCTAGCTTCCCGTATTGGGTAGCACTGGCCTGCACTTCTGTGGGACTCTACACACTGTGCATAGGACCTGTGTGGGCTTGACTGAAGCTAGCTCCCACTCGGCTGTCACTGAATGTCTGTTGGCCAAGTGTACAGTAACCAAGGACTGCTTCTGTTCTCTCTCTGAGACTCAGAACCGCCCTTTGTCTTATGCAACAGGAGTGCCCAGAGGCTGAATAGTGTGGGAAATAAATAAAACACAATTCCAACAGTGAACTGTATCCCCAAAAATTGCTTACTAATTGTGGCAAAGAAGAAAGAATCTGACTATAAATCAAAGGACTTTTTCTTCTTATTGGGGCTCTGGTTTGGATCTTGGTCACGTGACTCACTGGTCACTTCCCCCCATATTTAATCAGAATCACAAAGATATGTTACATCCCAAAATGCCTCAGAAATTAAAGTTCCAGATGAAGTCCAGGCGTTATGATTATGTAAGACACAAACTGCAAAACGTAGCCCCAGATAATTCAAGGAAATTATCCTCAAGCCAAAGCAGGGAGTGCTCTCGGCCATTGGGGATACAGCTCTCACCTATGAAAATGCCTGCTTAAGACTTGGATGAAGTTACTGAACTATTCTCAACAGCAATAGAGTTATGAAGACACTCTGAAATAACGAATCCTCTTTTTATTATGAATGAAGATTTTTCACATTTATTATGCAGGTTTTAGGAACTGCTGATTTGCTCACACTCATACAAACTACTGATTTGCTCAAGATGGACTTTGACTGAAGTAATAACAAATAAAGTACTATCTGCTGATTCTGCAAAGTTTATACCATAGTCATGACATAATTTACATAACGCAGAGTTCTGCTACTTATGAAATGTCTATCTTAATGGCTCACAAGTTGCAACCTTTTCTCCCTCAAATTAAACTGAACAATGAATAAAAACAGTACAGACAATAAGAGAGTCCTTATTGGGAATCTGAGGCAGGAGGATTACCACATGTTGAAACCTATTCTTGAGATGATTGAAAAAAATGAGTTCCTGAACTACTTGGGATACATAACAAGACCCTCTCTGAAACCAGCAATTAATGCAACAAGTAGAATAAAAAGGAAGAAAAGTGAGAATCAAAATAACAAAGGACCCATTGGAAGTCAAGAAATTAAGGACCCAAGATGAAGAAGGTTCTTTTATTTTAATTATTAATTAATTAATTAATTAGTTCTTCACTTTTCTTTATTCAGTCATCCCCTCCCATGGCCCTTCCCCCATCCCCCTTCTCCTCCTCCTCTGAGTGGGTGGGGCTACCTGGGTATCCTCCAATCCTGGTACTTCAAGTCTCTCTGAAGCTAGGGGCTTCCTCTCTCACTGAGGCCAGAGAAGGCAGCCCAGCTAGAAGAGCAGATCCCGCGTACAGCCAACAGCTTTCAGGACAGCCCCCTGACTCCATTTGTTCTGGTCTCATACTGAAGGCTGAGCTTCACGTCTGCTGCTTATGTGCGCAGTCAATCGGTGGATGGGGCTTGGGGAATTCTTAGGGAAGAGCAGGAAGAAGGATGGGAGGTGAGACTTAAAGGATGGAGCCATAGAAGGCCGAAGGATAGAAGGATAGAACCGGGAGGCTGGATGACCGACCGTGGGCCTGAGACAGTGGTTTAGATGATCCTGGCTGGACACACTGGATCTTAGCCACGGTCAGAAGGGAGCAGTGCTGGGTTAAGACTCAAACGTGAAGGTGTTTTGGAATGCACCATCAGAGCCCACAGGAATCAACAAGGAGCCAGGAAGGGATTAGCAAACATCCCTGCTTAGGTTAAAATTAGCATGAATTTGACCTGCCCTTTCTCAGTGCCTGGATGGAAAGTCTCCTTGGTTAATATCCAGAAGTGAGGATTTCTGAAAACTTAGACCAGATTTTGAAGATAAGAGGATTTGTTCAGGAATTTGGCCTTTGTTCTCAGCCTTGGATGGTTACTGGACATACTTAGGAGACAGCAGAGTGGCTCACTTTGTTTGTGGGGGAGGGGTTCTATCCCTTATTTATAAATGGAATGCTTGCCGCGGAAGACCTTGATCTCGCTTCCATTTCACAGGATGAATGCATTGCTAGAAACACCCGCCTTGTCGGTGTTGACCTTAGCACTGGAACAGGACCGTGCTCAGCCATCTTCCCCCTTCTCTAGTGCTTGCCCATTATTTATCCTGGACTTCTCTCAAAGGCAGATTAGAGGAGCAGGCATGAACCTACTAACAATCCTTAACCTCAAGTATTTGATCCATGTCATCACATCTGAGTAGTTCAGAACCTACTCAGAAAAGACAAACTGGGGAGTGTGGCTTCTCTCTGCCCCTTTGGAAGAGTCAGTGCCAGCCTCCTCTACATGATTAAGTCACCCAGTCGTAGCCCTTTCCAAATCTTAAGGCAGTACACAAACCGTTGTCCTGTGGCATAGACCTGTCACTCCAAAGTTCAAAGTAAACCAGATGCTTCTTGCCTCAAGAGAAGCCTATAAGTCAGGTTTAAAAAAAAATCACTTTTTGTGTGCTTGTAAGTATCTAGATATTGTATTTAGTTACAGTGCGGTACCTCAAAATATTAGAAACATAATTTATTGGGCGTCTCTTCTGGTTTTAAGAGAAGTCAGTGCACAGTAGGTAGTTTGTTTACAAGGAGACAGTCATTGATTCAATAACAATAGCAACTCTTAAGAATTATATTGGCTGAGCTCATAATAAACTCCTTACAAATATTACCTATTGATTATAAGTAGTCACCATATAGATATAAATATTGGCTGGTATAATCAAATCAAGTGGGGATTATGATCTCCCCTTTCCCAGATAGGGAAAATAAGGCTTATAGAAATTAAATAGCTTGGTATCACACAAAGCCAGAATTGAGCCCACATCTGAATGGTTACAAAGCCCATTTGGGACCATGTATTATTGCTTAATAAGTAGTCCTACAGATAACATTATGCTAGATTTTCAGCAAGGAAGATTTATTTTTTTCCTTGCTGATATCTTAAGACTTTTTAAAATAAAATTTTAAACGTTCATTTTAAACAAGTTTTATCCCTATAAAAGTCATCCAAACAGCACAGCAGATTCTCAAATGTTAACTTCTTACATAACTTCAGTGATCAAAAACAGGAAATTAATATTGATATGATTTTGTCCATGGCCAACATGCTTTATGCAAATTTTACCACGTTTCCCGCTAAGTCCCAGGGTCACAGCCAGGAGGACCCACTCTTGTCATGTCCCTGTCGAGACCAGTTCTGTAGTGCATGACCTTGAGCAAGAAGATCTCCTTCAGTCCTTCCCCAGGCTGCTTTGCTTATTTGGTGGCAGTCGCTTGAGTCCAGGATGCTTCCTTAATCTTCCTTTGTCAGCCATGATTCTTTTAGAAAATGCTGGCCGATTTTTTTTTTTTTTTCCCAGAAACATTTAAATTTGGGTTCATCTAAGGTTTCCTCATGAATAAACTTGGACCGAGCCTTTGCTAACTTTGTTAACTCCCAAAGTTATGCTGTGCATTTCGGAGTGTTTTTGCAGCAAGACATGCCCCAGGTTGATCTGTTGAGTTGCCCCTGACTTCTTTGACCAGTTGGCTAAGGTGATTTTTTGCCAGATTTCTCTGCTGTAAATCATTTCCCCTGCAACTATCGAGTTTTTGTTGGGAGTATATTTTGAGACCATGTGACTATATCATCCCTTCTAATTTTATCACCCATGTTTGTGATTCTTTCTTAACATCATGATTGCCGTGTGGATACTGGCTTTCTCCCTCGCCGTGACTCCTACGCTTACTAATTGGAACTCTATTGTGAGGGTGAAAGGATGAGAGTTGCAGCCTGAGAGTGCCCTACCTAGCTCTTGGATGACCCCAAAAAGCAGAAGTTTGGCCCGCTCTCTGTTTGGCCCAGGAATACACACATCACACCAGCCTGCAGGGTCCAGCTGCGATCCGCAGGCCTGGGGAGGTCCCCAGTGTCCTTTCACCTCTGCGGAGCAGCTGGGGCAAAGGCAAATGCGGCAGGGTCACTGCGGCGTCTTAACAAAATAAGCGTACGTAATCCTGGCCCCGTAACAGGAAATGGGTAACAGGAAATTCGTAACAGGAAATACGTGTGTGACGCTGTGCGTGACCCCGACCCAGTAGCAGGAAATGTGTACGTGGCAGCCACGTAAGCGGAAATGACTTGATTAGTTCCCATATGGCTTCTATAGGAAACTGATTGGTTCTCAGAGAGCGCGGGCTTGGATGATTTAAACTGATTGGCTTGGAAGCTATGGAGTGGCTTGTGTTAGGCGGGCTTTGCTGTAAATCTATAAAAGCAGTCCTGTTTCTGCATTCGGTGTTCTCAGTCTCCTACCCTGAGGGGGGAATGGCTGTGACCCCAGAGCTCTGGGATTAAAATCCTCTTGCGGTTGCATCAAGACTGTTTCTCGCGAGTGATTGGGGGGATGCCTACCAAGGCGTGGGGTGCTGGGGTGCCCCCGTTTTTCTTTTGGGTCTTACAAGGGAAAGTTTTCTCTTCTCATCTATTTACTTTTTTTGGTTATTTATATCAGAACAAAATCATGGATTTGTACTTTCTTGAGGCCCAGTCTCACTATGTCCCCGAGGCTGATGTGGAACTTGCCTCCAACAGATCTTGCCTCTGCTTCCCGAGTTTTGGACTTAAAGGCATATGCAACCATGCCTGGCTAAAATCATAGATTTTCTTTTTGATTCTGTAATAGCCTATTCCTAACGTTATTTTGTTTAAATTCCCCCATATCCAGGATAATGCCTTCAGGAGATCACTGTGTCCTTTGTTATTTTCTCTATTACTTAAATATTTTTTGAGACTATAATTTAATTACAACATTAATCTCTGCCCTTTCCTCCTCCCAATCCTGCCCCATATACCCCTCCATGCTCTCCTTCAAATTCATGGCCTCTGGTTTTTTATGCTAATTGTTATTGCATGCACATATGTATACACATAAATATTGCTAAGTATATGCTGTTGAGTTCACATAATGTTACCTGTTTGTGTGTTTTGGGGGCTGACTCTTAGGCAGTGGGGAAGATCTCTTTTCCCTTTCTCAGCTCTTGGTTACCTATAGTTTTTACGTAAGATTAAGACCTTATGAGCTTTTCTCTGTCCAGTGTGACATGTTCCTGTGTAAGCAGCCCTACTGGTGAGACTTCCTGGATGTAGCTTCTGAGATTAACTGCTCTCGATGTCATGCTGTGCATTTCTAAGTGTTTTGCAGCTAGACCTGCCCCCATATTGGTTTGTTGAGTCTCTTCTGCAACATGACTCAAGCCTTAAGTACATGAGTGTTTTGAATGTGTGTCCATTAGCACGGGGCCTCGAAGCTCTTCATTTTGATTGGTTGTGGGTTTCTGTAGAGGCCTTCATCTGTTGCAAAGAGACGTTCCCTTGATAAGGGTTGAAGACTACACTTACTTGTGGGTATACGGACAAGTGTGTATACATGATTATTAGGGATTATGCTGGTTTAGTAAATTCGTGGTTGTAGATTCTCCTTCCACAGCCATGACCTCACCAGCAGCACTATGTTTCCAGGACTAGGAATGGTTTCCCTAGTGTTTGTTTGTTTTGGCAACAAGAGAAGTTCCAGGTTCCCAGTATATTTTCAAATCTGTCTGGTGTTTGGTTTAGGCTTACCCCCACCCCCTCTCCAAGGGACTGAGGTGCATATTTTACATAGCAAAGCAGACCTGACCTCCAGGTTCTCCCAGCATCCCTCAGTCTCTACCTGGCATGCCCTGCCCCCAGCCCTGAACCTTCCAGCCTTGGGGCTGGGCTGCCCTTCCCTCAGAGGCTCCTCCCAGACATTTTCTGAGCTCTCTCTCTCTCTCTCTCTCTCTCTCTCTCTCTCTCTCTCTCACTCACTCTTCTCCTCTCTCCACACACACCCTTTTTGTTCTCTCTTTTACCCATGCTCCCTCTCCTCCTTGGCAACTTCCCTGGCATTGGCTGTTGGGGTCAGTGAACTCACCCACCTGAGAGCACCTTCCCAATAACCCTGCCTTTGATATAATTTAATCCAGGTTGAATCAGCTCATTTCACTGGCTGCAGAGAAATCACCTATCACCTATATCTGGGATCCACCATTCTCCAAGGGACCCTGGTGTCTTTTGTCAAGAGTGGTAGTTAGAAGCCCAGATACAAGTCCTGGGTATGTTGGTTTCTATTAGAGTGTTGTTGACTCTGTCTCTCTGAATATGTTACAATACTACGTATGCACTGAGAGCTCTTCAGAGCGATGCCTCTAAGGCCTTAATCTGGTCTCTATCTATGGCTCCTTTTTCTGTTTATGAGGAGTCTGAGCCACTTGCCACAAAGCATCATTTGCTCCATATTCGAATTGCCAGTAGTGTCCTGTATCCCTTTAAGTACACGTATGCACGGCACATTTTATCTATAGTTTCCATCTCAGTGTCTTAGGTGAGTCCCTTTCCCTTCTCCATCTGTGTGGTCATGGAATTGATTTAGTGTGAGGAGCTTGTTTTGCACAAGGATCTCTTCCAGATGAGATGTCATCTCTGGGAGAGACCTCTTGTGAGTCTCTTCATGCCGTGAGTATTCATTCTCTCAACTCCAGTGGATTCTTTGGGGTCACTTTACACTTTTGTCTGTTAATGTTTGTACTGAACCTCCCCCCACCCCTTCAAACCACTGCTCATTTCTTGCCTCCTGATGGCTCCTGGGTCTTAACATACTCCTTCCGTGATTTCTTTTCTCGTTCTTGTTGATTTTGTCAGTGTAGCTGGAGCAAGTTGTTACCATGGCTTCTCTTGGTTGCTAGTTGTAGTATTTTTTATTCCCAATTTGGGATTTCTACTGTACCTTTGACCATTTAGTTCCGGATAACACACACACGTGGCCTTTATATTTAAAATAAGTCTTAATTAGCACCAGAGCTGGCCAGATAGCTACCCTTTATACTATAAAAATTTCCTATCTATTGGGAACCCCATGCTCAGTCCAATGGTTGGCTGCGAGCACCCACCTCTGTATTTGTCTAGCTCTGGCAGAGCCTCTCAGCAGACGGCTATAACAGGCTCCTGTCAGCAAATGCTTCTCTTAGCATCCGCAATAGTGTCTGGATTTGGTGTCTGTATATGGGATGGATTCCCAGGTGGGGCAGTCTCTGGATGTCCTGTCCTTCAGTCTCTGCTCCATACTTTGCCTCCATATTTCCTCCTTTGAGTATTTTCTTCCCTCTCCTAAGAAGGACTGAAGCATCCACACTTTGGTCTTCCTTTTTCTTGAGCTTCACATGGTCTGAGAATTGTATCTTGGGTATTCCGAGCTTTTGGGCTAATATCCACTTATCAGTGAGTGCATACCATGTGTGTTTTTTTGTAACTGGTTTACCTCACTCAGGATGATATTTTCTAATTCCATCCATTTGCCTAATAATTTCATGAATTCATTGTTTTTAATAGCCGAGTAGTGGAGGAGTTAGGGGAAGAACTGAAGGAGCTGAAGGGTTTTGCAACCCTATAGAATGAACAACAATATCAACCAATCAGACCCCCCAGAGCTCCCAGGGACTAAACCACCAACTAAAGAGTACACATGGAGGGACCCATGGCTCCAGCCGCATATGTAGCAGAGGATGACCTTGTCTGGCATCGGTGGGAGGAGAGGCCCTTGGTCCTGGGAAGGCTCAATAGATGCAGTCCTATTATAAACGACTTAATAATTACTAGTATAATTTTAGGAATCTGTATAGGATCATCATTATGAATTAAGAAATCATTTATTTGTCTATATAACATCACTACAAGAACATCTTCGTCAATCTACAGAAAGGGTGGGCTAGTACCTAGTGATTGTTATATAATAACATCAGGAAGGGCATATTAATATCAGGAATCTTTCCTAAAATATCATCCCTTCAGCCTTGCTGAAAAAGGGCTCTTCCATCATGATTATAGTCCATGGCGAAACCATCTCAGGAAGATTACCACTAGCTTTTAACCACTCCAGATGGCTCCTGACACCCACCTCCCTAGCCCTCCGAGTCCTCTCCTTTTCTGTCTCACATCAGAAAAGAACAGGCTTCTAATAGATAACAACCAAGCATGGCAAAATATAATATAATAAGATAAAGCAAAAAAAAAAAACCCACCATCATATTAAAGTTGGACAAGGCAATCCAACAGAAGGAAGAAAGTCCCAGGAACTGGTATAGGAATCAGAGATCCACTCGCCCTCCTACTTAGGAGCCCCATAAAAATACTAAGCTAAAAGCGCTACTATGAATGCAGAAGACCCAGTGGAGACCTAGTTAGACCCTGCGCTTAGTGCTTTGGTCCCTGGTATTTCATGAATTCTTCAAGTATTAAGGCTTAAAATCCCTTGCCTGAGGTTTACATTACAAACATTTCTTTCCTCGTGTGTCAGTTGGCTTTTGATTTTTGTACATGGTCTTTTTTATTTTTATGGAACCCTAGTTTTCAGTCTTTTACATTCTTTTCTATATGTTTTTGGCGCTCCATGTCAAGGTTAAGGAGGAACCTCACCCTTATTTTCTTCTGGTAGTTGTAAGCACTAAATGGGGATGTCCAGACTTTTATCCACTTGGAGTTTATTCTTGGATTTGGTTAAGATGCACATTTTATCTTTTTTCCCCCCACTGGCTGCGTTGTTTCCCCCCTTTTGTCTTGGCAATTTAATATACAATTCTGTCGTACACGCACCAACTTCCCATACGTCCTTGCGTCCCACGGCTCTCGGCTTATGTCATCATGTGGACAATACGGATGTTTTAAGTGCAGAAGTCTAACTAATGATAGTTTTGGATCTGGTTGAATACATTTCTTGTCATATGTATTTTTTTTAATCTTTTTAAAATTAAAATATATTATTGCAATTTATGTGTGTGGTTGTTTGGCCAGCATGTATGTCTCTACACCACATGTATGCTTGGTATCTTTGGAGGCCAAAAGAGTTCCTCCAGCCCCCTAGGGCTGGACTTACAAGCAGTTTGAGCCATCATATGGGTACCAGATATGAACTAAGGGAAGCCAGTGCTCTTAACTGATGAGCCATCTCTCCTGCCCCATTTTTTTTTAAAAAACAGGTTTATTGCCCATTCTTTTGATTGTTTTTCCCTACAGTGATTCTCTGAATGAGCATGCGCCCCATTGTCTCAAGTATTTGACCACTTAGTGCCCAGCTGGAGCTGCTCCTGCAGGAGGAGTGGCTTTGTTGGAGGCAGTAAGTCATTGCTGGCAAGCTTTGAGAGTTTGAAGACTCCCCCATCTCCCGCTGCTCCCACTCATCTGAAGATGTGAGCCGTCTGTACCAGCCACCATGCCTCCTAGGAACAGTGGACCCTTATCCTCCGAACTGTAAGCCCAAATAGAGCCTTCTGTAAATGTCTTCCATCTGTGGTGTTTTATCACTGCCACAGAAAAGTAACGAATTTGCTTACTAATATTAATAACTGTTATTAAAAGTTCATATAATTCAATTATGTACACTACGTATAAGCTGTGACGCTCAATGGCATTTTTTTTTTCATTTCAATTTGCATCAGTAGTGAGGAGTCGTTCAACCAATGAGAGTTCTGTGTCAGGAACAAGGAAAAGTTTGAGAAGCAATCGTCGGGAACTCAGATATAGTGAGGGAAATCTGGTGCGGGAAATACTGAAAGAAAGGCAAGTTCCTGCGCTATGCTGTGCACCGGCGGGCCGCATGACTCCAGTGGGGTGTTCTCATCTAGGCAGACTCTCTGGCCAGGAGCTCCTGAGATGTCTGTACCTGGCTAAGTTCCCCTGGTGTGTCGCTCCCACGCCAGCCTCATGCAGTGACCGCCCACCTCGCAGTTAGCCATCCCAATTCCCAGCAACCCGGTAAAAACAAAACTCTCTAGAAGCTTATAATGAACCAGTCAGATTTATATATCAATAAATTCTCAATTCACAAGATGCCCACACAAAAATTTCAGAGCCAATTGATAATGATACAAGCTGCCCAACTAGATTAGACAAGTTATCCCAATTATTCTATCCCTGTGTGATACTATAGCTACCTGTGGCTATTTAAAGCCACACAGAATCTGAACTTCTTTGTCCTCCATTTTTCTCTTCCTCCAATCGCTTCCTGTTTCTCCGAATCTTAGCTCCACCTCCTGCCTTCCCTGTCCAATCACAGGCTTCTTGCTGTATTAATATTTAAATTAATTGGACTGGGAAAATCCTGCTCAGAGACTGGAGGCAAACTCCAGATAAATTCTATATCCTGAAGTCAGGATTGGCTGAAGCATTGAGATTAGATGAACAGAAGCCACGGACATGCTTAGAAGGAACAAGAGAGTCAGGGCCTAGAATTAAGATATTTGCGGGCTAGCATGCTTAACATAGGAGTGTACATATTCTCATCTTCAGATGAGGCGTATTATCTTATACATTTTGGACGAAAATGTTCCCAATCCTGTTCAAACTGCCAACAACATGACCTTAAAGAGTTTAAATATGGGGTCAGAGAGATAGCTCCAGAGTTAAGAGAGCTGGCTGCTTCTTCTGGAGACTCCAAGCCCAGTTCCCAGCACACATAGTGTGGCTCACCACTGCCTTGCACTGTGATTCCAGAGGATTAGATAACACGCTCACATGCAGCACACAGGCACATGTGCAGGCCAAACACCTATATACCTAAAATAAAACCTCAAAGAGCACACGCCTGTTTATGCCTTACATAGTTCTGAAGTAAGGTTTTTATTTTATTCCCGAGGCATCTAAGTCGCTGGCTTGCAGAGTTTAACATCTTGAAACTCAAAAGTTTCACATACATTTTAAACAGCCCCTTTCCCTTCAACTGCCCACACGTTTACCGAAAATAAACAAGGGCACCCAGCAGGCTTCTCTCCGATTTGCCTAGCAGGGAGAGAATGATGCAAATGCTCGCATTTGGGTTATTTCAGCCCTCGAGGAGATGATGAAGGGTTCCTTCCCTCAAATACTCTTCAGCATGATGTCCCTGCCAGAGAGCTTTCTAAAGCTCTGCGGTTGTTATGTGAAGGCACTGGGGGAACTACACATTCAGATTTTAAGACATTCTAGTCCTGAGTGTTAAGTGAGGACTTCTGGTTCGGCCAGTGCCTCATACCCACCCAAGTCTTGGCTTGTGGCGCTCCATCATGTCCCTCGTCCACCCCAACATTTGCCCACGCCTCTTCCCCCACATAGAGGCAAAGCAGACTCAGGTGTTCCTCTCCAGCCTATCATATATAAAAATCAGAGGAACTACACTCACACGCTGTGTGAGTATTGAATCCACCAGCACAGTGTACAGCCATGAACAGGTATATGAAACATCCCCCACCCCCACCCCCATCTACTGTGACAGAAACTATTCATTTCCTTGACCCATTGTTGTGCCATCTCATCTTGCTCTGAGCTTGAGGCAGCTAGGTCCCGGGTCAGGTTGTGTGTGTATGGTTGGGTTCACAATGATTGGTAGCGGCAAGTTAATTGTAGAGAGAAGTGGGGGGGAAGAGGAACTGATTCCTGTCTGAGGAGCTCTGGGTCGTACCTGGCAATGTGATTAGCCCTTGCTTCAGCTAATGACCATAGCCCCCCCGAAGCGGCACATACACAAGGTTTCAGAGTGAAGAGTGACCCAGGATTGTTCTCACTTCTGTCTGGCCCTGAGCGCATGGCGAATCTGGGTGCTTTTTGATTTATGTAGCAACTAGGACAGCGAACACGGTGTAGCAGATGCCCTGAGAATCATCTGGTTCTATTGATACTCAACCGTAGACTTTCAAAGTCTCAGAGTCTGACCCCTAAATAATGATTTTCAAACTTTCTTAGAACAAGGCTATTTTCTTGAACGATTTTTTTTCCCCACCATGCATGCAATGTGAGCACTGACTTGTCTGACCCTGCGTTAGGTTTCTGTGATTTCTCTGATTCTGTTTCTTCTCTCATCTATGCCTATGTTTAGGAATCCTCAGAGTGGAGCTTGGCTCTATAGGTCTCTTCAAAGTCAGCATGGCCCTGAAAGCCAGGCTTCCTCTCTTGAAGCATGCCACCAAAAAGCCTTGTGTCATGATCCCAAATCTGTCGGTCCCCAATTGAAAACGGCCGTCACATTTCTTTTAAGGATCCTTCCCCAGTCACAAGGGGAGACTTCTCAATGGAGTCACATACTCATGGCCAATAAAAGCAGGCTTAACCTGCAAAACCACTGGGCACACGTTGATGAAAATTAAGGAGAGCCGTTGCCGGAATAGCTCACGTGTAAAAGATGAATGTCATCGAAAGTCAGCACAGGTGTGTGAGAAATCACACACTTTCATTGGAATCCGCAATTAATAAGCATTGTTAGAGGCTCTGTTAATAAAGCCAGTCAGTATTCCAAATACAGGCATTACTACTTTTGACTTTGGCTTTCTCTAGCCTATTATTTGTCTTCCTTTCTTCCTCCCTCTCTCCCTTCTTTCTTCCCTCTCTCTTCCTCCCTCCCTCCCTTTTTTCCTTCCTTCCCTCCCCCTTCTTTTCTTTTCCCCTCTCTCCCTTGCTCCTTCTAATTTGTGCTCCCCCCTTCACCACCACCACCACCATCATCTCTTCTTCACTGTCACCTTTTAGGAGTCTTCCCAGCAGCCCACTGCCTCCCTGGGTGAGTCACGTGATGCCCCGCCCTCTACCTACTTCCTAATCTCTTTGACTCTTGCTTTCTCAGCGACAGAAGGTACCCATAACCAACTTGTCTTTTTCAACTTAAGGGAATTTCCTGAAAGCTTCCTTTAATCTTAAGGGCGGGCGTGGCGGGGGTGAGGTGGGGTGGGGTGGGGGGTTATATTTGAAGAGAAAGAAATTAGCGACGCTGATGAGAGCCTCCAGCAGGGTGGCTCTGAAGTTCTTGGGCCGTGGAACTGGACCTCTGCTGGGCTTCGGGGCGTGTCCTTCACCCCTGGCCTGCCTGGTGCCTGGACCCCTCCTCTGTAACTGAAGAATCCAGGGCTGCCACCTTGGCTAGCTGTGATGTGGTCTCAGGTCTCCTTACACACCCCACTTAGCTGAGACCCTGGAACTTTTGGCAAATTCTTTTTTCCTTGGGGGTGCAGGATATTTTGTTTCACCTAAGATATTTGTTCCCTGAGTCTTCCTCCCACGGTTGGAAGTTTAATTTGGAAATCACATTGTAACTTATTTGAAATTGGTTTTGTTTACACTTTTTTTCAACACTTGCTTGCTCGTCTCTGTCTTGGTTAGCCATACACATTCCAGTGAAAATGTATTTAGTTGCTATATAGCATTGAAAATTAGGATTTTTTTTGTTGTTTTTTCTTTTCCTCTTTTTCTTTCCTTTTCTTTCCTTTCCTTTCCTTTTCTCTCCTCCTCCTCCTCCTCCTCCTCCTCCTCCTCCTCCTCCTCCTCCTTCTCTCTCTCTCTCTCTCTCTCTCTCTCTCTCTCTCTCTCTCTCCAGCAATGTCTCCATTCATTCTTGAATCTTGTATTCACGTCAGTGTTCTTCAATGGACATTTTAGAGTTTTCATAGGAAAGCAACGGTCCGAGAAGACAAAGTAACAAATTCTGTGTTAAAATTAGGGAATAATTCACACATTTCTTCGAGCAGCAGCAAGCTGTATTGCTCATTTTCAGAGCGCCAGTGATCCAGCCAGCTTTTCTAACTACATTTCCATAGCAGGGTTGATGGAGTGGTCAGACCTAGGCTGTGTGCTGTATAGCCAGTTGACCCAAAAAAGTTGGTGAGAAACCATCACAACACTTGGTAAAGAAAGGCAAGTTGTGTTGGAAAATTTTCCATTGTTTTCAATAATAACTTTACTTGGTGGTTGACTGCAAAGGAAAAAGACCAGTTTTGCTTGGCCACAGCGAAGACTAGCTTTGGTAACTAAGGGCTTCGGCCATTTTTTTTTTTTTTTTTTTTTTTGGCTTTTTGAGACAGGGTTTCTCTGTGTAGCCCTGGCTGTCCTGGAACTCACTCTGTAGACCAGGCTGGCCTCGAACTCAGAAATCCACCTGCCTCTGCCTCCCAAGTGCTGGGATTGCGCCACCATGCCCGGCTCCCGGCCATTTCTTTAAGTGCTTCTCAGCCATTAGAGATTTTTCTGTTGTTCTCTGTTTAGCTCTGCACCCCATTTTTTAGATTGGGTTGTTTGGTTTTTTTGGAGGTTAACTTGTTGAGATTTTCATTTATTTTGGATTACTGAGAGAAGGTGTGTTCGCTTTTCTTGTTATAACCTTGAATGTGGTCTTAGCAGCTATGCCCTTATTAATGAATGGTCTTGCTAATGTTGCTAATATGTACCACACTGTTTCTTCAGATCATGACGGGTAAGATAAAGGCACTTCATGTTAAATGGTAGATAGCTGTAACCTCAGCTTCTGACAGTTTGCTAGGTCACTGAGTCTTCTAAACCAGCTTGGAGATTCTTCTGCCTTTCATTTGTTCTGTATATTGTCTGGTTGTTCTGGTGGCTTCTATAACTTTGTGGATGTATGCATGGGAGTGGCCACCATATTTGAACACTTAGTTACTAGGGAGTGGAATTGTTTGGGAAGGATTAGAAGTAGGAGGTGTGGCCTTGTTGGAGTAGGTGTGAACTTAGTGGAGGAAGTGTGTCACTGTAGGGTAGGTTTTGAGGTTTCTAGAGCCCAGGTCCTGCCTCCCCTCTCCCCATTCCCCCTTTCTCTCCCTGCAGCCTAGGACTGTGCCTGTCTGCCCTCTGTCATGATGATCATGGACTAACTCTCCGAAAGTGTAAACAAGGCCCCAATTAAATGCTTTCTTTTAAAAATTAGTCCTGGTGTTTCTTTATAGCAATCCAACAGAAACTAAGACTAGCTCTGGTCACAAGCTCCCAGCCCATGGGAACATTGATCATCAACATTATTTCCTAAGTAACTCTCAGTCCCCTTGGAGCTTGAAAACACTTCAAGCAAGCTTTGAAAGGTCACTAAACATGAATCAGTGTGAACACCCATGGGGATTGCTAGGATCTCTTGTGTGGCGGGAGAGCCGCATTGGCATGACTGCGGCCTTTTCTGCTTGCTTTCCACACGTCTCCCTGCATTTTACACAGCTTTACGGAAGGTTCTGGCTAGCATACTTTAACACAGTTGGGTAAACACAATGGGATAATGTCATTGTGGTGTGCATTGAGGATCCTGAAACACTGTACAGATAGCGAGGGGGAATAACTTCTGTTTTTTTAAGAAGCGACTGAGCTCTGGGAAATTCGTGGCTGTGTCCCGGGGAAGAGCACCTGGGCACCTGCTTTCCTCGGGTGGCTCTGAATTGGGTGCATTTGGCAAAAGAAAAATAACTTCCCGTCCTGGTTCTATTGTGACCTCAAAAAGAACTGTCCATCTACTCGACTTTTCCTTGTGCTATTTTTAATAATTGTAAAATTCAGGGCAGAACATGAGTTTCTTTAGTTTAGCCAGACATGGTGACATGTGAGTATAATTCCAGGATTTGGGAGGCAGAGACAGGCAGATCTCTGTTGGTCTACGTGGTGAGTTCTCGGGCAATCAGTGCTACACAGTGAGACCTGTCTCACTGTTTCAAAACAACAAGAGAATCCCAGATTCTTCCGTTTTAAAACTCTGTGCCTTGAGCATCTATTTAAAGTTTAAATACAGGTTCTGTGGCAGACCAGCTGGTAGATGCCCCATCTGGTAGTCCCCAAGATCAGATATTAGGACAAGAACAACAACACCCGTGAGCTAGACCTCTCTCATCTGCCTTAACGTGAGAGAATTAGAAGGGTCAAATTATCAATAAGCATCACTTTGTGACTCCATGACCTTTTGTTCAGTAGCCACGAGACAAGAGAAGGTAAGGGGATCCTCTGCTACAGCCTAGAATACCTCCAGACTGCCCTCTGAAGAGAATAAATGCAGTGTGCTCCTGGCCTGTCAGGTGATGGCTGGCCTTTTCCGTGCTGTCTGGATCTCACTGTCCTTTTCCCTGTCTGACATGCTGAACCCCGTTCACCATGCTCTTTGACCCCAGACTCTGCATACTGAGGTGTGACGGGGTAGTGCACCCCCCAAAGTCTCCAGCAGATGTTTGTTGTACCCCCCAAAGTCTCCAGCAGATGTTTGTTGTTAACAACACTGAAAAGCCCACGCATTTTATAAGGAAGAAGGCTGGGCTCGGGGAATGGGCAAGCATGCATTTCACTTTCAACATTTTTGTCAGAAATGAGTGAGCCACAGTCTGAAGATAAAAATCTTGCCTGTGATATAATGACTTAATACTCAAGATTCTCATCTGTCCCAGGGACAGGAAAGGCGGGCCCATTCCTCCCAAAGTTTTGGGAGCTCTCAGTATGGCTGGAATGGAATAAAAGTTGAGATCCCCCCCATCTCCCTTTCAGATTGTCTACAGCATACACACCAGACATGATATTTCAGGAGAACCACTGAGAATGGTGTACGCCATATGGAGAATGCATTGTGTGTTAAATTTGGCCTTCATTCATGACCGCACACACACCTAGGAAATGGAATATACATACACAATTTGGATAGTCATGGTATAGCATTGTGACTCAGAAAACATATGTGAATCTCCGGGAAGACCCCCAAGTTCTCACATGGATGGGACTGTTTAAGAGGTACTGGCTCATACCCCGTTTTGATCAGATCTTATCCATTTACTAATATCACAAGTGTTCTGAGACCTGGGACTCCCACCAGGCTCTAATTTGTACTCCTTTTCACAAGTTCAAAATCAAGTTATTCCATATAAGTTCCTGCCTGCTTTTATTTATTGGATATATTCTATATTTACATTTCATTTCTCTTTTTCTGGTTCCCTGCCTCCCAAAAGTCCCACATGCCCTTTTCCCTCCCTGTGTTCCCCCATCCACCCTTTCCCACTTCCCTGTTCTGGTATTCCCTTACACTGATGCTTTGAGCCTTTCCAGAACCAGGGTCCACTCCTTCCTTCTTGTCAGACATCATTTGGTATGTGGATTGTGTCTTTGGTGTCCCAAGATTCTAGGCTAATATCCACTTATCAGTGAGTGCATACCATGTGTATTCTTTTGAGACTGGATTACCTCACTTAGTATGATGTTCTCCAGCTCCATCCATTTCTCTAATCATTTCATGAATTCATTGTTTCTAATGGCTGAATAGTACTCCATTGTGTATATATACCACATACTTCTGGGGGAATCAATATCCTGGACCTCAAGCAATACTATAGAGCAGCAGTGTTAAAAACTGCATGGTATTGGTACAGTGACAGGGAGGTGGATCAATGGAATAGGATTGAAGACCCAGAATTGAACCCACACATCTATGGCCAATTGATCTTTGACAAAGGAGCTGAAAACATCCAGTGGAAAAAAGATAGCCTTTTCAACAAATGGTTCTAGCTCAACTGGAGGTCAACATGCAGAAGAATGAGAATCAATCCACTCTTATCTCCTTGTACTAAGCTCAACTCCAAGTGGATCAAGGACCTCCACATAAAACCAGACACACTAAAATTAATAGAAAAGAAACTGGGGAAGACCCTGAGGACATTGGCTAAGGGGGAAAGTTCCTGAACAGAACACTAATAACTTGTGCTCTAAGATCAAGAATAGACAAATGGGACCTTATAAAATTACAAAGTTTCTGCAAGGCAAAAGACACTGTCAAAAGGACAAATCGGCAACCAACAAATTTGGAAAAGATCTTCACCAACCCTACATCTGACAGAGGGCTAATATCCAATGTATAGAAAGAACTCAAGAAGTTAGACCCCAGAAAACCAAATAACCCTATCAAAAATGGGGTACAGAGCTAAACAAAGACTTTTCACCTGAAGAAATTCGGATGGCTGAGAAACACTTTAAAAAATGTTCAACATCATTAGTCATTAGAGAAATGTAAATCAAAACAACCCTGAGATTTCACCTCACACCAGTCAGAATGGCTAAGATGAAAAACTCAGGAAACAGCAGGTGTTGGCGAGGATGTGGAGAAAGAAGAACACTCCTCCACTGCTGGTGGAACTGCAAGCTGGTACAACCACTCTGGAAATCAGTCTGGTGGTTCCTCAGAAAACTGGACATGATACTTCTGGAGGACCCAGCCATACTACTCCTGGGCATATACCCAAAAGATTCCCCAGCATGTAATAAGGATATATGCTCCATTGTGTTCATAGCAGCCTTATTTATAATAGCCAGAAGCTGGAAAGAACCCAGATGTCCCTCAACGGAAGAATGGATACCTGCCTGCTTTTATATTAAATATAACAATAAAGTTCAAATAACTCACTCTGAGTTATAGGACTCCCCATTGCCAGGTTTCTATGCAACTCTAGACACCTTTGTAACATTCTCCTCCTGGGTTACTTTCTTTTTTTCATTTTCCTTTCTTCCTTTCCTTTACACAAAGGACATGCTTATTGTCAGGCAATATGTCACATGCATTTACTCAATCTCTGAACAGCCCCATGAAAATGGCTACAAGTGAATTTTTTGTTGCCTTCTTTTGTACCCTTTGAGATTCTATCTACATTTCTCCCTTCCCACTCCTCAACACAAACCCCTCTGTATGGCTCTCTCTGCAACCTTCCAGCTCATAGCATTCTTTCACATTAATTGTTATCGCATGCACATATGTATGCACATATGTACTCCAAAATAAAACCTGCTCGGTCTGTATAATGTTACGTGTGTGTGTGTTGTGTGTGTGTGTCTGTGTGTGTGTATGTATGTTATGTGTGTGCATGTGTGTGCATGTGTCTGTGTATATGTGTGTATGTGTCTGTGTGTATGTATGTATGTGTGTGTATGTGCGTGTGTCTGTGTATATGTATGTATGTATGTGTGTGTATGTGTGTATGTATGTGTGTATATGTGTGTCTCTGTATATGTGTGTGTATATGTGTATGTCTGTGTGTGTGTCTGTGTGTGTGTGTGTGTGTGTGTCTGTGTGTGTCTTGACCATTTGACACAGAACAACAGATTGGTTTGCCCTTCCATGGGAAAGGTCAGCTCTCCAAGCCGCAGCTTTCCTCAGTCACCTATAGTTCATTGGTTACACGTTCCCTTAGCTTGCTTTCCGTCCCTGGCATGTGTGCCAGTGACAATTTCTCAGCGACTTTGCATTTTCTCTGCCTTCTGCATGGAGTGTGCACCTCACATTCCAAGAATACTTCTTATTGTTTAGGACTTCCAGAGAGGTCTTTCCTAACTCCCTGTCATGTGCACCCCAGAGGGGTCTTTCCTATGCCCTGTCTACTTTCTTCCTATGATTCCTCACATGGATTTTCCAGTTTTTGCAAATCACCTCCCCATCATTTGACAGCCCAGCAAACGGGTTGTCCCCTTCCCCTGCAAAGGCGCAAGCCTCACGCCTACAAAGACATGGTTGGCTTTTTAGACTCAATGTCCCCATACCAGCGAGAGCCACATTTGTTGCCCTATCTGTAGGACTACTTAGGTGCTCGCCGCAAGTACAGGTGTATGTTTGGAGAGTCAGGTTAATGACGGCCAAAAACCCTAAACAACAGAAATGTTCTGCTGACGTGTCTACCACCGAGGCATGGGCCTGTTTCCTCTGGGCTCTGTGTCACTTGGTTTTCTGAACCTTGAGAAAGAAACAACCGTTTTTATCCCACAAATGTTTTACATCAACTCTCTGCTCAGCCCCTCTACTGGGGCTCTGGCCACCACCCTCAGACTGACTCAGATCTCAAGTGCATCAGGAAACAACCCCTCCTCCTCAGCCCTGCCCCCCTCCCGCTGCCCCCCAGCCCTGTCCCCTCCTCCCGCTGCCCCCCTAGCCCTGCCCCCTCCTGCTGCCCCCTAGCCCTGCCCCCTCCTCCCGCTGCCCCCCTAGCCCTGCCCCCTCCTCCCGCTTTCCCGGACTCTCCCCTCTGCTGCCTTCCGCACCAGTACTCACTCA
Source organism: Apodemus agrarius (assembly GCA_964023405.1). NCBI lineage: Eukaryota > Metazoa > Chordata > Mammalia > Rodentia > Muridae > Apodemus > Apodemus agrarius. Next base: position 21,209,029 of record OZ030027.1, on the reverse strand, counting down.
GCCTCATCCCAGTTTATGGACTTGCAACTACAATGTCCTTTCCAAGAAAAGCTATTTCGTTTTTCAATGTGTCGACAAGGACAGTGCAGACAGGTTAAGCGTGTGCGTTTCTGGGTATTTAAGACTAAAACCTTATGAGTTCATTTTCCTTTTAAAGGTTTTCGTATCTTATTAACTGATATGAGAGGTCACGCAGGTCTTCCATGAAATAGGCTCGTGGCCCTGTCTAAAGAGATGACAACTGCTGAGGAAATGAAAAACAATGAAGCCGTACTCGTCTATGGACGTAGCTTGAAAATGCCCGGCGGTGAACATGTCCATTCGGAATCTGTGGCTGCTGCGGTAGATGACAGCCAGCTCAGTGGCTCTGCGTGAAGTCACACACTTCTGTCACCTCCGGGGTTGGAGGTACATCCTGGCTTTCTCTGCTCGCCTGCTATCCTAGGAAGAGCCTGTGCAACTTTTCAACACAATAGCCAATGGACTACGAGAGTTAGCCTTCTTGCCCTGTTTCCGGTCTTCTGCAGGAGCCAAACTTAACCGCCTTAGGCATTCTGAGAGCTTGGACGAGCTGGGCTGTCTTTGGCCTTTAGAGTGGTGCTGAGGCGTGAACTGACAACACAGAAAGTCAGTGGTTAGACCAGCTCAGCAAGGATGCGCTACGCCAAGGCCGCCTGCATTCCTGCTGTCTCCATGGAAGCCAAACATTCATGTGGGTTCCCTAATTCCCAGCAGAAGCTCACAGCGAGGTGCGGTCTCACTCAGTCTGCGTCAGGAGAATGCACCCTATGAACTCTTTTTTTTCCTTTTTTTTCTGATTTTTCGAGACAGGGTTTCTCTGTGTAGCCGTGGCTGTCCTGGAACTCACTCTGTAGACCAGGCTGGCCTCAAACTCAGAAATCCACCTCCCTCTGCCTCCCAGAGTGCTGGGATTACAGGCGTGCACCACCACTGCCCTGGCTAACCCTATGAACTCTTAAAGCAGGCTGGTCTCTACCTGCTGGAGGTCTCCCAATCAGTGACCTGTGCTGGTGGATTACGGAGTAAAACAGGGGTTTGTAGCCTGCTGTGTTTACACTTGCGGGGATGCTTAGCTCTACAACACAGGAAAGGCCAGTGTAGCCACTTAGACCAGTCCTCAACCTTCCCAGCGCTGTAACCTTTTAATACAGTCCCGCGTGTGGTGGCGACCCTTCCCCAGCAATAAAATTATTTTCATTGGTATCTCGTAGCCGTAATTTTTGCTACCGTTATGAACTGCGATGTATCAGGCATCCCCTATGAAGTGGTCATTTGACCACCACCCCCAAATGGCCACGACCCCACAGGTTGAGACTGCTGTTCTAGAGAGTCAGTCCCTTCTTCCCCTGGCTCGCATGTCTGTGTCAACGTTTCTTTGTGTTTTCCTCACTGTGTTTTCATAACTCAAGGAGAAAACATGAAGACTGAGCTTCCAGGGGGGAAAATGCTGTCTGGGATGGGGGATGCCTTCGATCACCTATGCCTCCCCCACAGAACGCTCGGGCCTCGCTGCTGCCGCCTTGTGGACTTGACTTGTCTTAGGTCAGTTGACTACACCTGGGCTGGGCAAGCCCACACCTGGGTTGGTGGATTTATGTGCGCATGTGAGCGCCTGTGGGCAGATGCACTAAAAAGCGTGTTAAAAAAAAAAAAGCTCAGAGACAAACACGTGGGTTTTTGTCAAAAGCTGTTGCCAAGAAACATGTCAAATCTGTGTGCTTTTCATTCAAACATAGCGTTAAATCGCAGCTAATGTGCTCATTAAGACCATTAAATAAGATTCCGGTCAGAACACAACTATATGGAACTATACTAAAAAAAATTAAAAATTAAAAATAAATAAATAAATAAAATAAAATAAAATAAAAATCCTGCTGGTGTGGTCTAACCCTGGCCATGCGATGCCTTGTTCTGAGGGTAGCCCACATCCCTTGTGTGGATTTAACATCCACACCCTCAAAACTCCTCTGACCTTGCTATATATGTAAACATTGTATTTAGAAGACATCTCATGTCTTCCTAAAGAAAAAGGGTGGGGGTAGGGGGGCTGGTGACTTGTCCTATTGTCACCAGTGGCCTCTGGTGGGGTGTCAGACTCACAGCTGTGACACATGGATAGCGTCATGACAGAGCCAAGGTTGTCTCTGCTTTGCTAAGTGACGGGTCAGAGGGGAGAACCCAAGCCGACTTCGCTTCCCGCGGCCCTCTAAAGCCAGAGTCCCTCCGCAAGCGCTGTTATTTTCAGCACCCTGGGAAAGCGATGGCCGCGCCATTTTCTAAAGCCTGGGTCTTGGACTTCCTTCTCAGCTCAGCTGTTGACCTGCGGCTGAGAGCCTTCTTCATTTTCCCAGCTAGGGAGAGAGGTAGGTGAAATGGATCTCCAATTGACTTCCAAGAATAGATGGTATTTTAGAGTGATTCGGATCAATTTAGAAATGAACGCAGTCTCTCTTCCTGTTGCTTAGCTAGCTAGGAGAAAGAGAAGTGTTTCTCAAACCAAGACAGTCCCGGATCAGGGATATGGTGACTGGTCCAGCGCTTTGGGCTTGCGTCACCACGCGTATCTCTCGGGCCTTGGCCAAGGATATAGGGCTGCTGCGGTGGCTCTACCCAGAATCCTCCTCCTTTCTTCTTACCTTGTCCTGGTTCCCCACGTGACTTCTGTACACTGGAGACCTTTGTGAATCTCTCTCAGGAGGAGCAGCACCAAGCCTGGGTTGGGGGTGAACTCAGGACAGGCTTCCGTCGTCACTCCTGGGTGCCGAGGTCTCGTCACTGTAAGCCAGATGCTTAATGCTATTTTAATGCAGTTGTTTTGTGTGTGAATAATATGTTTCTTCTGCCAAACCTCAAAGCCTTGGAACTAAGATCTCATAAAAATGCCTGCAGTCCAAAGCTAATAACAGTTATTCATCTCTTATGGGATGAAGCTTTTGTGTTGACGCTCTCTCTCCTCCTGATGGGACTGGGTGATGTGAACCTGGTGAGACCAGGCTGATGTGACAAAGGCCCACACACCTCCTGTGCCCCACTAGGCTGTTCCGCGTGGCTGTTATATTTACACATCTCTCTGTCTTCAACCCTAATGGTCCCCAACTCAGAGAACAGCTTCACCTTTTATCCAAGCCCAGAGTTTTAGGAGTCATGTTTAAGACCCTCAACCTCAAAACTCCAGTTCCCATCATTTTCAATATACTATCATTTAATATGTATTCTGAAAGGCATGAAAATAAAGACTGGCTTGCTCATAAGAGGCAGTGTAGAATCAGAGTTAAAAGGCTTAGATGGGGCGCCATGGTAGGATAGTTTCCAAGTGTGTCTTTAATCTAAATCACTGACAAAAAAGTGTAATATCTGAACCTAAATGGCCGGTGTGGTTGTTTGAAAATGCTTGGCCCTTGGTCAGTGGCACTACTAGGAGGCGTGGCCTTGTTGTAGGGGCGTGGCCTTGTAGGGGGCGTGGCTTTGTAGGGGCTTGGCCTTGTAGGAGGCGTGGCCTTGTTAGAGGAAGCACATCACTGTGTGTGCGAACATTAAGGGACCCTATGGTCAAGTCCCACCTAGTGTGGAATGAGAACCTCCTTCGTTCCTTCTGTGGCGCCATGTCTGCCTGGATGCAGCCACGCTTCCTGCCATGATGATAATAGACTGAACCTCTGAAACTGCAAGCCAGCCCCACGTAGATGTCCTTTATAAGAGTTGCCTTGGTTGCGATGTCTCCTCACAGCAGTGAAACTCTAACTAAGACAGCCAGTGTCGTAGCTTGCTGCTACCATGAATGAGATGCGTGATTTTAGGCAAGATCTTCTTAAGTCCCTCTGCACAATGATTCAATACCTGTAACTATGTTATACTTTCAATACATACACGACTTAATATTTTAAATGTAGTAGTATTATCTAGTGGCATGCAATAAAGACTATGTAAGTATGCAAACAAAGTAACGGGGGAGGGGACTAGTGTCGGACGTTACAGATTTGGTGGCATGGCTGTCTGAGGCTAACAGCCCTGTGAGCTCTGGGAAGCCCAGGGTGGGATCCGAAAGCCTGGAAATACAGATCTTGAATATCCTTGAGCAGAAACATCCTTCAACTATTCACCTTCCCTGTTCTCCCGCTCCAAGGCTGTAGCCAGAGAAGTTTCCCGAATCAGTCAGTGTCAGTTCTTTTCCTAAGCGTGAGTCTTCCGTGCCTCCAGAGTGCCTCCTGGCTTCCGTCCTAACTCCTCGGTGGCCTGTCAGGCCTTCATCCATTTCCTCCCAGCAGAACCGCATCCCTCTTCCTCCCCATCTCCTCCACTGGACCACACAGGCACACAGCGTATTCCAACCCAGGGGATTTTCTTCCCGTCTCTGTATGCGCCATGATTTCTCGCCTCTCCGCTCGTCCTGTTTTCTGTCTCTTCCTGCCTATCCCACCCACCCTTCCCATCATCCTCTAGACCTGTGTCCCTCAGGGCAACCTCCTCTGGGTGTGTAGGGAGACTGTCTTCTCTGCCTGTGCTCCCCCACAGCCCTCCCAGGAACCAATCGTGATGATTATCTTCTCGTTGATCTTATGCTTTCTTTTTGTATTTATATACCTCAGCGGCCTGTAGCAAAACAAAACCTTTCTTCCACATGAGCCTATCCTCAGAATCCTGACAGTGCTTGGCCCATGGCAGGCATACAAAAAATAAAAAAACAAATACACCAAAAGTTGAAGTGTGCTCCTCAACCCTTTGCATCCATATGTCTGCTTGACCCTAGCACCTCCAGATAGGACCTATTCATACACAGAATAGCTGTCGCAGACGTCATTAGTGGGCACGAGGTCATGGTGTGTGATGGTTGGTATATGCTTGGGCCAGGGAGTGGCACTATTAGGAGGTGTGGCTTTGTTGGAGTAGGTGTGTCACTGTGGGCATTGGTTTAAGATGCTCATCCTAGCGGCTAGCAGCCTTCGGATGAAGATGTAGAACTCTCAGCTCCTCCTGAACCATGCCTGCCTGGATGCCGCCATATTCCCACCTTGATGATGAAGGTCTGAACCTCCGGACCTGTAAACCTGCCCCAATGAAATCTTGTCCTTGTAAGAGTTGCCTTGGTCATGGTATCTGTTCACAGCAGTAAAACCCTCACTAAGAGAATGGTGGAATAGAATGGGTTCCTAATCCAGTTTAAGGGAGGCACTTACAGAAAGGACAGCATGTGAAGACATGCATGGCAGAGGGAAGGTGGAGGCACAACAGGGAGAGTGAGGGGCACAGCCACGCCCAGGGTCTCTCCCCACCCCTCACAGGTGCACTTCTGACCTCCAGCCCCAACTGAAAAAAAATCAACACCAAATTTCTACTATTAAGCCGCTCAAGGCCTGCAACTTTGTAACAGCAGGCCAAGCAAGCTCACACAGCATTTCTTCACTTTTAAATGCGCTCCTGTTTGGAAAGACTTCATTTGTGCACAAATACATCCCAAACAGCTCTGTATTTCCACAAATAGATGGAACCACAAGAACAGCAGGCCAGGTGGCTGTTAGTCATGTGGCAGGCAGCCAAGTTTAACTTCCTACAGCACCCCCCCCCCTTCTCCCTGGATATTCCAAGAACTTCACCCAAACCGGCAGGAGAGGCACCCCTCCTGGCAAGCCCTCGCTGCAGGGGGGAGCGAGCTGGTGGGCAAGCAGGTGCTTATTTTCTCTCTCGGCTGAGAAGGAAGCAGAAGGGGAGGCGGGACAGAGCGAGGAGCAGAGGAGAGGAGGGAAGGGGGGAAGAGTGTGGAGCCGGAGTCATGTGTGTTCTGGACTCCAGGGCCACCCCAAGAGATGTCAGAGCACGCCGCACAGAAGCCAATATGTCAGGCAGGAATTTCCCCCTTCTTAAAAAAGTGCTCCTCCTCCTCCATTTGATTGTGGCCTCTAATAAGCAATTCTTCCTCATCGCTTCTGACTTCAGAAGTTCAGAGTTTGCTGCGCTGAAGAGACGCACCAGGCTCATAATTACGGTTATTACAGGGAGTGGTGTACCCACCACCACAGCATCTGGCTGTAATCACACACTTAATGGAAGGCAAGATGATCCGCTGCTCATAATGGACAGTTTCCCCGAGCCAGGCAGCCACCAAGCGCCCACCCTCTCACTTGGAGGCCCCAGCGGAACAGATGTTTGAGGAGAGAGAAGATGCTTGTGTCTGTCCAATGGTCCCCGAGGCAGAGGCAGGGAAAGCAAGTTCCATGACCCTGTCAGGGGACATGTAGGATCTCTACCAAGGAGGGAGATGAAGAGCTGGGCTGTCCCTCCAAGCTTAGTGGCTACAAGAGGTAGAGGGGGGGGAGTGGGGGGTGGGGGGGCGACTCTCATCATTTGGCAGTGATGTAAAGGAACATGATCCTGGGGAGGGTCCACCGTTTATTCATAGCAACATCAAACCCTTGACCCTGTTCTCCAGAAATGGAGATGCCGACACACATTGAAAACACAGAGTGTGAATGCTTACATCCAAACAAGCCCCCTGAGGCAGAATGTGCTTAGCGTGCAAGATACGAGAACCCCCTCAGCTCGCTGTTCTTGAGACCAGGAGAAAAAAGATCAAATGTTGACAGACACGTTCTTGGTGAGGGTCCACTTGCCGATACATGGACTGCCACCTTTATCTTTACGCTAGGTTTCCCACACAGTGGAGGCTCTAATAATAAAGACATAATCTAAACCTAAGACCCACTTCCTAATCCCTCATACCAGGGATTAGGGCTTCAAGAGTTGAATTTAGTGGGAGCACTGGGACTCTGCTTGGAACACTGATTAGATTTGTTCTGCAAATGTGTATGTGTCTGTGTGTCTGTGTGTCTGTGTATCTGTGTGTGGTCTGTGTCGTTTGAACTTATCTACAGACTGCAGGCTTGAGTCAAGAAACCCAGTAGCTAAGCTGGCTTTACCCCAGAATGCAGGCCACCATGCTTCCTCTGAGGCCAGCGATGGCTTGGGTCTCAGAGGATGTTCCCAGTGAGTGCCTGTACACCGGCATTATTAGGGTCTTTAAGTCCACTTCTTACTTATTTGCCAAACTGCAGTTGTCTGCAGCCGACTAACCTCCAGTGTTCCGTGGTCTCTGTGCTTCTTTTCTCTAGAAGGATCCGATCCGTCCGCGTCTCCTTCTGGGGGCTCCGGTGGAAATGACCTTCCCTGTTTCCTTTGCCAATTCTTTTTTGTTTGTTTGTTTGTTCATTTGATTTGTTTGTTTTGATGGGAGTCTCTTATGGGACCCAGGCTACCCTGAATTCACTATGTACTCTTTTGCCGATTGTGCATGCAAGCTTATATCATGCAACCCCTGTAGCATCTCAAGGTCAACAAGGCCAACAATAAACATTTAATACCCCTTCATACTTCATGCAAATCTACATCTGCTCCATTGACTGATTCAGTGAGTCATGCCAATGGCCCGACCTATTTACTCAACCTCCCACCTTCCCACTGAGCCCTGCAGGGCTTCACTCACTCATCTGTCAGAGTAGTAGAGAACCCTGCATTAGGAGCAGATCCTTCTCCCAGAATCCAAACTATTCAGGGAAGGATAACTTTCCTCTATTTAAATTATTAATTTAACAACACACGCGTATTAAAATTCCACAGATAACATTGTAATTTAGAGATTATTCACTCACATATCACACACCAGTTGTGTTAAATAGCGGGACTTGTGATTTTTGGCATCAGGGGCTTTGTCAACCTCAGGCCCTCCTCCTGTGGTATTAATCGTTTTTTTCTAGAGCAAATCACAGCTAATTCTGTGGCGTTTAAGACACAGCAGTTTTAGAGTCCAGATGTGATTCTTTGTCCAGAAATACTTCCTAAAGTCACAAGAAGCAATGGAACAGCTGGCTTTTGCACCGTAAAATGACAGACTGCACTATGTAATCACATAATAGTTTTATCTTATTGCAGCCTTCCAAATGCTGGTTTGCAACACCACCCCCAACACTCAGAGGAATGCCATCCCAGAGAAAACGAGGAAGACCTCACTGACTTTTCCCGTCTCCTTCTCTTCACACTCATGAGACCGAAGACCTTCAGTTTTTATTTTACACCTTTGTTTTTGAAGCAGAATCTTGCTACGTAGCCCAGGCTAACCTAGAACTTCAGTCTTCCTCAGGAAGGCTTCAGCTTTCGTAGTGCTGGGATTTACAGGTGTCCCCTACCATGCTCAGCTCCTGGGGACCCTCGTAAACACCCACACTTATGTTGATTCACGCCACTTCAGGGAAGTGTGCCTTTCCCAAACGCTCATCACTTGGTCAGAAGGGATACAGTGTTGGCATGGCTTGCGCCTACTTTAGAAGACTGAGCATACTGTCAATGAATTAAGCTTATAGTTTAACTAAAAGGACTGCCCCAAAGGGAATTTGTAAGAATGCAAACACAAGGCGTCTCCCTCTTTTCTCTTGGGTGATAAGAGTCACACATGGATAATGCTTTTCATCAAGCTCCATGGTAGCATGGTAATTGCTTTCTCTGTCTCTGTCCCTTTCAATCCACATTCTTCTCCTCTGTAACCGCTCTGCCAGTGGTTGCGTCCAAGCTGCTTACTACAACGGGCAGTGCCACAGTTTTGTGGAACTTTGTGTTCTTCATAAAACTCGCTTTCTGCGGTCCTTTATAGTATAGCCCTTTAAATAACTCAACACCGTCATCTGTTGGAAACTGTGACTATTCCCTTATTTAAAAATATAATCCCTGAGCTAGAGAGATGGCTTAGCCGCTAAAGGCACGTGCTTGCTTTTGGTGGTTTGAATGAAAATGGCTTCCATAGGCTCATAGGGAGTGGCGCTATTATGAGATGTGGTCTTGTTGGAATGGGCATGGCCTTGTTAAAGAAAGTGCGTCACTGGGGGTTGGGCTTTGAGGTCTAAGATGCTCAAGCCACGCCCACTGCATCCCTTCCTACTGCCTGCCTATCCAGAGACAGGACTCCCAGCACCATGTTTGTGTGTGGGCCACCGTGCTTTCTGCTTCCTGACATGATGATAATAGACTAGGCTTCTGAACTGCAAGGCACTTGCAAGTAAATGTTTTCCTTTATAAGAGTTGCAGTGGTCATGGTATCTCTTCACAGCATTAGAAACCTTATCTAACCTCTGCTCTCGCAGAGGACCTGAGTTCAGTTCCAAGCACTCATTTTAGGTGGTTTACAATTGCCTGTCAGACCAGGCTAATGTATCTGATACCGCTGGCCTCTGTGGGCACACATGCACACCCAATCCTCGAACACACACACACACACACACACAAATAAAAGAACCCTCGCAAAACTTTAAAAGCTAAGTTCATTGCAGCTCCCTTTCTCTGGACTCTGATTTTATTTACTTTTCTCCATCATTGCTTTGGCTATATTTTATGGATAGTGTCTACACTTTGACGGAGGGACAACCAGGTTACCTGATCTTCACACCTCATCTTTAGTTGGCGCTTTTAAAATTATTTAAATTATTATTTAATTAGTGGTTTAATTACTTAAAAACATATTTAAAGAACTTAAATTTGACCAATGCTTCTTGAAGACCTACTTACTTCCTCTCCACGTTTTAATGATTTTGGAGAAGACAGTCCTGTGTTCACTGCTACATTTTGCATCACACTGGGGGAAAAGTGATATCTACCGACCAGAGGGATCCGAGTCGAAGTGAAGACTTCTAGGTTTCATTTTTCTTCCCTTCAGACTCCATTTTCAGGACCTCTGCCTCAGTGTGTCTGAGGCAGCACCCTCTCAGCTGGACTGTTTCAGCAGAATACCAGAGTCCACGTTCGACACTGATCCGGGTCAAATGGAAGCACCCATAGGAAGGGTTGAGAGTTAGAGAAACATCAGAAGAGAAGATTGGGAAGAACATGCTGACGTAAGAAAACCACTTAGGAGTCTACCAGGGAATTTAATGAAAAGTTCTAGTTACGCTCACACTTAAAACAAGGCGGAAACAGCTCCGAGCCGTGTCTCGCCACAGCTGTAGCCCAGTGTACATTGTCTCACTCCCACGGGCCTTCCTGTCTCACCCGTCCTCTTCCCGTGAGGTGCTGTCCTCCCTCACGCCGCCTGTTTCGCACTTGAGCCCACACATCCGCTGAAGTTCAAGGGCCAGTTAACTCCTTCACACTGAGTGAGAGGATAGAGATAAACCAGGCCAAGCTGTCACTCCCACAACAGCCTCTGAAGGTGAGCTTCCTCGAAGGAGGAATCACCACACCCTTCCTTATCTTCTAATAAAGCTAGCGAGCAGGTCCTTACAGTGATGGTGGGGGTCTTCTTCAGACCGGAGAGCATTCTCTTCTTTGGCCCATTATTTAAATTTTGTTTTTGCTTTGTTTTTGTTTTTTCAAGACAGGGTTTCTCTGTGTAGCCCTGGCTGTCCTGGAACTCACTCTGTAGACCAGGCTGGCCTCGAACTCAGAAATCCGTCTGCCTCTGCCTCCCAGAGTGCTGGGATTACAGGCTGTGCGCCACCATCACCCGGGCCATTATTTAAATTTTTACATGACTGGGCAATTATAATACTGGTCCCAAGTATTAAAACTTTTAGTCAGTATGAGGGTTCAATATGCTTGAAAATTATAGGCCCAGGACTAAAGCTCTAATGTGTGGATTGCTTCCATATACATCAGAAGAACACACACACACACACACACACACACACACACACATACACATACACATAATATATATGTATGCAGTCGGGATCATGAGTCTCTTCACAATCACCATTTAATATTTAAAATAAAACCATGAAAAAAATAAGAGGAGCAGGCCCTCCATAAAGATCAGAGAACTGACATCATGTGCTGCCATAAAGGTTTCAGGAGCTGTAACAACCACACAGTCATTGTGCACATGGGAAAATAGCATTAAAGTTCTTCACAAGAAGGGGCAATGTTCCCGAAACCTCTCTTCCTGTTCAGGAAGTATTTGTTCTGCATCCTGAAGTCCCTCCAGGTAAGTATTCATGAGCAATGAGGCATTTCAGGGAAAAAAAAGACGTTAGAATAACTGTACTGGGAAGATGGGGAGAAAGAAACGATCTCTATCCAGGGAAATCAGAGGCTGTAGCATTGGAGGACAGGGTGTTCATATAGACATGTTCATCCTATCAAGATCTCAGCAGGAGACAGAGTTGTTTATGATTTTGAGCTCTTCGTGCTTTAAGAGAGAAGTTTCCCTGGAGTTATAAAGACCCGGGTTCTGTGTCAGTCTTATTTCACTTCCTGGTGATGTAGTTATTCTTTTTATTTTTAATTTTTTAAAAAATTTTATTTCCATTGATGTCGTATTCTGCCTCCATGTATGTCTGTGTGAGGGCACAGACCCTTTGGAACTGGAATTACAGATGACTGTAAATTGTCACGTGGGTACTGCCATGTGGGTCCTGGGTTTTGAACTCGGGTCCTCTGGAAGAGCAGCCAGTGCTTGTAAGTGCCAAGGCATCTCTCCAGTCCCAACTTAGTCACCCTCTGGATTCAAAGTTCCTTCTAGATTGAATGTTCCAGGTCTGTTACCCCTTACATGCTACGTGAGATCCAGTTTGGCAGCTTTGTAGCCTGCAGCCAGAGAAGCCGACTGTTTACCGGGAGGCTGTGACTCCAACAACAGGAAGGTTTCGTGAGATACAAACCCAGAGCCTGTCAGCAGAGCCACCTCTGAATTGTCAGCATGGACGGAATGCACTGTGCTCTGCCTATCAGTCCTTAAAGTTAACTTCTCTGAAGTGTGTAAAAAGGAGAGAGAGAGAGAGAGAGAGAGAGAGAGAGAGAGAGAGAGAGAGTTAGTTCTGAGAGTGAAGTGATGGAGGGATTAGAAACATTGAAACAGAGCGGACGCACTCAAGGACAGAGGTAAAGATGTGGGTCTCTTCAGGATCTCAGAAAAACAGCCATAGAAAGACATCAACAGAAGAAAAAAAGCTCTAAAAAACAATCTGTTCTGTACATGTTAGTTATGCCTGTATTAAAGAAAATCGTTGCATAATGAGGTACCACCAGTCTATAAAATTCACAAAAAAAAAGCAGAAATGAAGGAAGATGTTCTGATGAAATAACATTACCTTGTATGCTCTCCCCAGAACTTGGACTACTCACTTTTCAACTTTCAACTGAATTTTTCAAGTTTTCAACAACTTTTCAAATTTCAGAATGAACCATTTGCTCCTCACAATATAATAAGTTACCCAACTGTGAGTCTTCTGTACTAAAGCAAAACAGAACAAGTATTTTCTTGAGATGTGTTATTATGGGATTTGGCATACTAGTAAGAACAATATGCAGTGATAATTATTCTGTATAGTCATCTGATGTATTTGGAGTTAGCATGACATATAGAGAGTCAGAGCAGACATATAGAGAGTCAACCCCGGCCTTTGATCTTGGTACTGTCACCTACTGAGTGACTTTGGGTGAATTCTATACTCTCTAATCTGTTTCAAAAGAGATTGTATTTTAGATGTTTGTGAAATACTGAAGGTGATGTATTGAGATATACACTGAATGGTACTTAACAGAATGAAAGGTTTAATGGATTGAAAGGTTGCAATGGGTTGAATGTTAACTGTCCCCCAAACTCCAAATCCATGTGTTGTCTGATATTGTATGTTATTTTGATCTGAGAATATTGGTAGGCGATTCTCATGCAAGGTTGGAGCCTTTATGAATAACCATTGCACATTTATGAGCAAAATCCCAAGAGGCTATGAAAATATCACAAGCTATCAATCTACAGTTCAGAGAGAGCCCTCATCGGAAGTCGACTGTGCTGGCAACGCTGTCTCAGACGTCTAGCTGCCAGAACCATGAGGAACTCCTATGGCTTAAAAGCCACCTAGACTGTGCTGATTTGTTATAATAATTCAAATGGATCAAAACACCACTTAAATTTTTAACTAATTTTATTTATTTATTGTGTGTACTTGTTGGGTAAATGGATGTCGGGATGCATGTGAGGAAGTCAGATGAAAGTTTGCAAGAGTTAGGCGTTCTTTTCTTCTACCATGTGGGACCTGAGGACTTGCGTAGGCATCTCACGTGGTAACAAGAGCCGTTATCCACAAAGTCACTTTACTGGCCCTGTGACACCTGTTTTGTTGTTGTTTTGATTTAACAATATTCCATTGACCTGGTTACTGCTGTGTTTCCAGCTACACGTCAATACGTAGGATCAAAAAGTACCCATATGTCCCTGTATAGACATGAGAACTGTCTTCTCATTGAGATGACAATCTCAAGATGTCAACCAAGGGACAGGCAAGTGCTAGGTAGGAGACACAGGGAAGTTAGGACTCCCAGAGTGAACTGTCAAGAAAAACATTGCAATGAAAAGATGAGCCCAGGGGTTGGAGAGATGGCTCGGAGGTTAAGAGCACTGACTGCTCTTCCAGAGGTCCTGAGTTCAATTCCCAGCAACCACATGGTGGCTAACAACCGTGAGATCTGATCCTCTCTTCTGGTGTGTCTGAAGATAGCTACAGTGTACTTGTAATAAATAAATAAATAAATAAATAAATAAATAAATAAATAATTTTCTAAAAAAAAAAAAAAAGAAAAGATGAGCCTATCTGTATACCTGACCTTGTTGAAGACTTGGTGTGCCTTCTGATGGTGAGTTTGTAGTTATGGAAAGAAAGAAAGAAAGAAAGAAAGAAAGAAAGAAAGAAAGAAGGGAAGGAAGGAAGTAAGGAAGAGGGTAAAGAGGAAGGAAGAGAAGGGAGAAAAAGACTAAAACAGAGAGAGAGGTAGGAAGAGGGAGAAGAATGAAAGAGAAGAGAGAAGCAAGAAAGGAAGGAAGGAAGAGAAGGAAGGAAGGAAAGGAAGAGAAGGAAGGAAGGAAAGGGAGAGAAGGAAGGAAGGGAGAGAAGGAAGGAAGGGAGAGAAGGAAGGAAGGGAGAGAAGGAAGGAAGGGAGAGAAGGAAGGAAGGGAGAGAAGGAAGGAAAGGGAGAGAAGGAAGGAAGGAAAGGGAGAGAAGGAAGGAAGGAAAGGGAGAGAAGGAAGGAAGGGAGAGAAGGAAGGAAGGGAGAGAAGGAAGGAAGGGAGAGAAGGAAGGAAGGGAGAGAAGGAAGGAAAGGGAGAGAAGGAAGGAAGGAAAGGGAGAGAAGGAAGGAAGGAAAGGGAGAGAAGGAAGGAAGGGAGAGAAGGAAGGAAGGAAAGGGAGAGAAGGAAGGAAGGAAGGGAGAGAAGGAAGGAAGGAAAGGGAGAGAAGGAAGGAAGAAAAGGGAGAGAAGGAAGGAAGGAAGGGAGAGAAGGAAGGAAGGAAAGGGAGAGAAGGAAGGAAGGAAAGGGAGAGAAGGAAAATCCAACCAGGCTGCTATTGACTTCAAGGAATAATTATCTAAGAAAGTCATCAGAGAAACCATTTTCTTCAACCTTGAAATGTTCAAAAATTGCTATTAAAATGTAACCACTGGGATATTTAATCACAATCAAATAATACTGCATTCATATGGTAGGAAACAGACATGAGGGTGGAGTGAGACATCAGTCCTCACTGACCATAGAGAAAAGTCGGTAGAGAAAAAAGAAGGAATACCAAGAAGCTAAAATTTGAGCTTCTACTAAAAGTACAGTGTTGAAAGCCAGAAAAAAGAACGAGGAGGCAAAGTCCATGCACATCAAAGCTTTGAGATGGGAGGGCTGGAGGCTTATGGTGTACCTAATGCTTAAAATTAAAATTTAATGTTATCCTTGGTCTAATTTGAGTCCGAGCATTCCCCCAAAGCCATGTGTTAAAAGCTGCATTCCTAGCCTGTGATGCTGCTTAGAGATGGCTGGACCTGCATAAAGTGAGGCCTCATAAAAGCAAGCTAGTCCACTGGATACGTGACTGTGAAGGAGGGGTGTTGGAACTGATGCCCATTCAGTCTCTCTTTCTGCTTCCTTTGCCGTGAGATGACTCACCTACCATACCATAGCCTCCCACTATGATGTACTTTGCTAAAAGATAAAATAAAAATAAAAATTTAAGTGACCATGAACTGAAACTTTTGCAGCTATGAGCTCTTTCCCCTTAGGTGTCTTGTCCTAGGGACAGGAAACAAGCATGCATTTGATGAGAAACCAGATCAAACAACATATACAGATCTGTTGTTTATGTAGAAGACAGGTACTATAAGGAAAATAAAAATTATCTCTGTGGAACTCCACCACTAAAATGTAGCCGTAATTAGCATCTTGGTGTGTTTTGTCTCAATATGTGTTTGTGTCACAAAGTAAAATATTTGCATATGCTTATCTACATATTGTAAGCAAGGTGTTCTTTTACTAACAGCATAGGCATTTTTCTTACATGGTTGAATACCTTTTCTGGCTGTTTGCCAACTATTCAGGCATATAAATATAATTTAAGTATTTCTTGTTGATGGGAATTTGATTTTTGAAACACATTGGCTCATTTAATCATGTCATTAAAGCTTTGAGTTGCTTCTCTTTATATACTTTGTTTGCCAAAAGGAATTCTGAGATCACAAAGCATCCTAAGATACACTGAGTTGTTCCCTAAAAATTCATATGTTGACATTCTAGCCCAGTACAATAAATATGTAATTGTGTTTATAGATACAATACTTAATGGGGTATTCATCAGTGGAGTCTCTTAGGGTGAGCTTTAATTCAGTAGTGCTGCCATAAAGCAGCAGTTAAGGCTAGGGAGATTGTTCGGTGGGCAAAGTGCTTGCCATGCAAGGGTGAGAACAGACCTTAGGATCTCTAGAACTGATACAAATGCTCATTCTGCCCAACCTGAATTTCCAGCTCTCAGAACCAGAGCCTTGGGATCCCTAGAACAAACTGTCTTACAGGGCTAGACATATAGATGAACGCTGGGCTCAACTGAGAGACCTTCACTTAATAAATAAGAGCAGACAAGATAAACTCCCAGGAATCAACCTTAGTTCTCCACTGCATATAAATACACATCTATGCTCATTAAAACATACAGATGTACCCATGCTTACACACATACACACACACCACACCATACCACACCACATACCACACAAACACATGAAAAAGAGAGGAGATTAAAAGAAAGCTACAGGGAGAAAAACCTCATGTGGTGGTTTGAATGAGATTGTCCTTTATAGGCTCATATATTTAAATAATGGGTTGTCAGTGCATGGAACTGTTTGGGGAGGATTGGGAGGCGTGGCCCTGTTGGAAGTGTTTCACTGCAGTGCGGAGGTTTGAGGTTTCAAAAGCTCATGCCATTCCCAGTTAGTGCTCTTTGCCTTGTGCTTGTGATTAACATTTAACCTCTCACCCACTGCCCCAGCACCTTGTCTGCCTGTCTGGTGCTATGTTCCCTGCCATGATGATTATGAAATTTAAGCCTATAACTGTAAGCTGAGAGTTCTACATCTTCATCTGAAGGTTGCTAGCAGAATACTGGCTTTCAGGCAGCTAGGACTAGGGTATTAAAACCCACACCCACAGCGACACACCTACTCCAACCAGGCCACACCTCCACATAGTGCCACTCCCTGGGCCAAGCATATACAAACCATCACAAGATATAAAATAAAAATAGAGCTAAATAAAAAGAAAAAAAATGGGTCAGGTCGAGTCACTGTTCAGTGGTGATGGGGACCTCCTCCTGCAGATGTGTAAGCTTACAGATTTTCTAGGGCATCATCATGTGCCATTGGCAGATGTGTTGACACCTGGAGATCATCTATATTGATGAGTCTATGTTTAAGACTTGAGTATTTAAAATACGTGACAATGAGGACTGCTATACAGAGAAATTTTTTTGTTGTTGTTGTTGTAAAAACTATTACCTCTCCAGGTCTTAAAATTTACGTTTTTTGAATGTCTTCGGAAATCTGATAGTGCCTCCCACTTCCCCAGTGCTTCTGCCCAGAGAAACACTTAAGTAGCTTACTCCACATGAGCACTCATAGAGTTTGCCGAATGTTCTACAGGGCATGAGGGGGCATCAGCCACTAACCAGAGGAAGCTGCAGAGGCCCATGATACTAGAAATTAATGAGCAGGGCATAACAAAATTATTTTGGGACCTCGTCATTTGGTTTTCGCCTTTGACTCCTTGAATGGATTAGACACGTTAAAGCTCAGGTGACAGATCTGCATGACAGGCAGAGGGTGGTTCCGCACAAGGACATCTTACAGATGTCCGGTACCTTTCATCTTTTCAGTCACACAATGTTTTATGAAGGTGACTCTGTGAGGATTCGCTGATGTGCTTTCCAGATCTGTGATTACAGAACTCTTTAAACCCTCTAATCTGAAATTTGGGTTAAAAAGCACCAACTAAATTTGGAGAGTGACACTATTCGTTCTTTTAAGTAGCAGACGGAATGCAATCCTTGTTCAGTTTTTCTTAGGCCCCCATCTGGATGCTTGGAGAAAGAAATAAAGATTCGAAACGTGCACAGGCATATAAAATATAAAATAACGAATACGCTTCTTTGGATCAACCAAGTGAAAGATTTGCACTCCAGGGGTGTGAAAGATGTGACCTGGAAAATATTTAATTTTTAATTTTTCAGATAAAGCCATATGTTAAAAAAAACATAGTTATATGAAGACAGAAAATTGAAAATGGAAGCTTTGCTATACACTAGCATATGAACAATTGTGTGATTAGACAGATTTCTTTTCATTTGTTCACTCAACATGTATTGGCGGTGGTTGAGATTGTTTGGCCAGTTAACGGTATTGCCCACATTTTACTTTATATTATTGCTGTCCTCTCTCACCACAAAACTCTGGGTAGTTAGTTACACTGGAGCCAACAGGATGATCCAGCCTAAACATCTCATTGCCCCACATCCATTTCACCCAGCTGTTCATTCCCCTTTCACCACATGACTACAAACTCAGAAGTTCCGGGAATGCTCTGGTTTGAATCTGGAGTATCTACAACAGGCTCATGTTTTGAATGATTGGTCCCCAGCTGGTGACACTGTGGTATGTCTGGAAGAGGCGGGGGACCTGGTTGGAAGGAACAGGTCACTGGAGTGTGTCCCTAACTGACAGACTCTGCCCAGCTCTCGTCTTTGCCCTCGCTGCTTCTTGTCTATTACAAATCAGCGCCCCCAACTTACTGCTCATGACACCGTGATGCTCTGTCCCAGCACAAGCCCGGAAACACTGGAATCTTCCAGGATAGCTAAACTCTGAAACCATGAGCCAAATTAAACCAGTTCCCTCCTAAATGCCGCCTGTCGGATACATAAGCTGTAGAGACCACGTAACAAAGTGAAACAAAGATTAGGGCCAGGATTTTACTCTAGGCTACCTCAATGAGTCTTCTTTTACCATAGCAACCTCAGAATGAGCCGTTAAAAGCACAGATTAGAGGCCGTCGCAACAGGGGCTCTCTCGCCATCGTCTACCAAGTCCTCACAGGATAACCTGTTGAGTCTGTTTTTGTCAGTTTGTATATGGCTTCCGGGCCGAGGACTCTGCATTAGACAACCAACAAGCAGGCATATCCCTGGGAGAGGCCAATTCTCCTTCTGCTGTCTTCAGTTGTCTACTTCCTTGTCTAGGGGTGGAATCCCTTGAAATTCTCCCTCTGTGGTGTTAACATGTCCGTTGATATGGCCACCGTCCTGGTTTATGTAGGAGAGACTCTTTTAGAGCAGACTCCCCTTACAATCTTTCTACCCACTCTCCCCTGTTCTTCTCAGAGTCATCAGTACAGGAGCTGTGACGTAGATGTGTCCACAGGGACTAAGCCCCCACAGGCATCCTGCTCTGCCTTGTATCAAGTTGTGGGTGTCTCTGTGATACTCTCCACATTCTGAAGAGATGTGTCTTTGATGAAGGGTGGCTGTTATATTTACTGATCTGTATAAGGATAAGATTTAGAATGTACTAATGAATTATGCTGGTGCAGCAAAGGGGGATTCTTTGCTAAGGCCCATGACCTCATTGGCTCTAGGGATTTGGATAGGTTTTCAGTACCAAGCGTGGTTTTTCTCTTAAAGAATGGGCCTTAAGTATAATTAGACATTGGGCGGTGGTGGCACATGCCTTTAATCCCAGCACTTGGGAGGCAGAGGCAGGCGGATTTCTGAGTTCGAGGCCAGCCTGGTCTATAGAGTGAGTTCCAGGACAGCCGGGGGGGGGGGGGGAGAGGTTTATACAGAGAAATCCTGTCTTGAAAAACCAAAAAAAAAAAAAGTATAATTAGACATCTGTTGGTTGACAAAGACATGTAATTGACATTTTTTGTACCTTTGTGCATATCTTCATACCCTTCACAGTTGTTTATTCAAATTCATGGGTGGTTAATAGGCACTGCTGTTGGGGAGGAGTATTTAATTTCTTCCCTCCTTTGGCAACTCACGTAGTATTTCCTGGAACCATGGAAGGTAGAGCTCAGAAAAGAGGCTTTTGTGTCAGACCCTGATCGAATCATCTACGTCCTATGTCTTATGTACATGGTGTCTTCAGCAACGGGATCCCACCCACCCTCAACCTCAACCCAAGGGCTACATCAATAATCTATATTATTTTGGGAGTCACGTGGAGCACACATCATTCGAAAGAGGATTTTTGTGCCTCGCACTGTTTTGTTCGTTTGTTTGTTTGTTTGGTTTTTTTGTTAGTCTGGTTCTTGTAGGGAGCAACGTCAGACCAATCGGCTTAACTTCCTTAAGGTTGGTTATCCAGACCCAGAAAGACAAGCACCACACCTTCTCCCTTGTCTGAAGTTCCTAGCTCCCAATCCTCAGGCATGAGTGCTCAGGTATTTAGGTATGAATATCCAAGCTGATGTAACCACAGAAAGTAGGAAAAGCATACGGGGAGCATGGGTGGGGTAGGATGGGTAGGAAATAGCAGAGTATAAGAAAGGAGGGAGGGGGTCACTACAGAAGGAAAAGGGGAGCTAGGGAAGAAATAACACCAAGGTTGCTCATTCAAACTTCAAGAAATGTTATTTTATATTCATCTAAAATTACGCACATAAGTGTATGTATCCATATAAGACTACTCTTTTCCTGATTAATATGATTTAGCTTTTACAATGATTTTTTTTTGTGAGATCTCAAAGAGCAACAAATATATAAACTTGGAGTTTGTGCTTTGCGTCGCACTGCGCCAAGGGGCGAGTAATCCGCGCCTTTCCGCTTCTTATCGTTGGGTAGCCCAAGCACTCAGGAGCTAACTCGTGAACACTGAAGAGGAGATCGATCTCCTTTCCAAATGGGAAGCCCATGGCTCACTGAGGTTGCGATTGGGATTCCCCTGGTCAGTAAACGACGGCTGTGTCAGAGCTGCGTCTGCCTGATGGTCTAGCCTGTGTTCTCTGAACCCTGATGGCGTTCGCTTTGTTTCAGACAGAACGGTTTCTTGTCAGGCCTATCAAGATGAACTTGAGCATTCATCAATGATTCGTTTGTCTCTGGCCTTTGGGCTTTTTCTTGTTCCCGCTCTTCATTATGCCTGCCCCCTTCTTACAGTCACGGTTGTGGCTGTGAGAAAAGGGAGGGAACTTCGGAGGATCTTTGGAGAGCCTCTCAAGTCTCCGGTAATAATCAATGTGTTTATGCCCAAACAGTCCTTGGGAAACTTCGCCGTGATAATGCGCAGCAGTAGAAATCATTTCCACTTCAGCTCTAAAGGACGCCGGCCAGGTTGGTGAGAGGCCTGGCAGAATCCCAAGACCACCCTGTCTGTACACCCACACCCTTGCGTGTCCCATTTATCCTCAGGAAAGGGGGTCAAAGGCTCGCAGCAGCAGGGAACACCCGCCACGCCCACTGCCTGTTGGGAGCCTTGCTCTCTCAAAGGGGAAGAATGGAATCTCGGGCAAGTGGAGTTGTAGACAGGATCCTAAAAGCAGAAGCTAAAGGCCAATACATGAACAGAAATAGTGAGTCCAGAGACTGACACGCTAGGAAATGTCTGAGAGGATGAAGAAGGATTCTGTGGAGACGGCAAGCAGAAGAAGCCCCACCTAAGGGAGTGAATTTCCGTACACGCTTCGATAAATTAGGGTCTGCAAGACTAATCCCCAATAGATTTTCTTGTATTATAGTTTGAATTATCATACTGCATTGTGATGGTTCGTATATGATTAACCCAGGGAGTGACCCTATTAGGAGGTGTGGCCTTGTTGGAGTAGGTGTGTCACTGTGGGTGTGGGTTTAAGACCCTCACCCTAGTTGCCCGGAAGTCAGTCTTCTACTAGCAGCCTTCAGGTGAAGATGTAGAACTCTCAGCTCCTCCTGCACCATATCTGCCTGGATGCTGCCATGTTTCTGCCTTGATGACAATGGACTGAACCTCTGAGCCTGTAAGCCAGTCCCAATTAAAAGTTGTCTTTTATAGAACTTGCATTGGTCATGGTGTCTGTTCACAGCAGTGAAACCCTAAGACACATATTCTTTGATCAGCTCTGTCCTTTCTTGTACTTTACGAAGCCACAGAATTCTGAAAGGCGCAGAGCTCCCGGAGGTGTGTATATACATGCAAACTATTTTTATATTTCACTTGGTGTGATATATGAAAGTCTCTCAATTTTCACCTGATTCTGTGCTGAGAAAGTGCCTAGCTATTTTCTTGTAGTGTGAGAATGCCCACAGTAGGACCTAAACCTTGGCGGTTTAAACCTTTTTTAGTAGGTTCTAAACCTTGGTGGTCTGACAAGAAAGGAGAGATCGGTCCTTAGCTGGAATATAAGACTGGTCCCATTTCCCCTTACTGTTTGAAAGAATTAATGGCAGGTGGATGAAAACCAATGATTTCTAGGGAGCAAAGAACTGTTCCGGTTTTCAGCATTTACTTCTGCAGTCCCTGTAGCGCTAATCTGAAGAGACATCTTCATGACAGGCCCCTTTTCACAGAGAAAGCACCTTTTCTCCTGGCTGTCTTTTCAACTGTTGTTAAAATCAGAGTGTTGCACGTCTGCAAATAATATTCTTTAAAAATTAGATTATGTAGACATAAGCTAACTTGGGGATATTAACTTGCAAATGTAAAATATGTCCAAAGGTTTATGGGGTACTGACCAATTGAGTGTCATTGACAGATAACTTGTTTGGTGTTCTCCACTCTTTTTGGTTCAGTTTCTTTCCTGATGCTGTGGCCTTTGTCCTAGCACAAATAATAATATTGGGTATATAAAGGAACCTGAGAAACAGGGGGACGGTTGTCTGTCCTCCCCATGTAAATGCCCTCAGGTCATACGAGAGACAGGACTCTGATGAGCCAGTGACATCTCTGAGTCCCGTTACAA
Organism: Apodemus agrarius; assembly: GCA_964023405.1. Lineage (NCBI taxonomy): Eukaryota > Metazoa > Chordata > Mammalia > Rodentia > Muridae > Apodemus > Apodemus agrarius. The sequence continues at coordinate 21,186,795 of OZ030027.1, read as the reverse complement.
CCAGGAAAAGGTCTTCACTCGCAGGGGGCATAGCTAGGGACAGACTGCAGCTCATCACAGGACAGAGGACCGGCTTCTCTGGGTTCAACCCAATCCTTAGAAGGATATGGAAGTGGGAGAGAAGACACAGAATTTGGAGGTCTTTGCTAGAGATATCCTGTAGCTTGGTTTGGGTATGGAATTTTCTCCTTTAGGAATATTACTGATAGTGCTGGATGCCTGCAGTCAAGCATGCCCGCTAATGAGATTGTGGAATTAGGAGATCCTGATGCCATCCTGGGCAGTAACATCCCTGTATTTGCTATTTCACTTTTCCTGGTTACAGGTAAATGCAGCTGACCACTCTTCAACACGATCAATATTTCTTGTGACTCTATCGAGACCGAGAGATCTCATTCACATAACTTTTGGTGGTCTGCTCTAATCATTGAACTGCTATAATCAATGAATCATCACCGATTATTGCTGAGAAGTCTTTACTGTGCCTAATGTATAGATTAAATGTTATCATTGGTGAATGCGTATACAAGATGTTATTATCATGGTACATATGGGTTTTATGTATATGTGTGTCCCATCCAATTCAACTATCTGCCAAGAATGTATTCTTCTCTATATAAGGTGGACTTTGGCAATACCTAAAATTATGGAAGCATAAATATATAGATAAAACACAATGCAGTTTTATATATGAAACCAAAGAAATCTATTTGACCAGACATCAAAATTAAAGCTAAATACAAAGGAAAAATAATTAGATTATGCTAGAGAAAAAATTAAAGAAATTTTCCTATTGAAAGTTAGTATAAAATAAAATAATGAAAAAGTAACAGAAGAGCGACAGCAGGGTTGATTCTTATTCTTATGGAGAAGAATATTTGTTTCTCATTCTTATGTATAAGAATATTTCTCCTGGATTTTATGGTTTTGGTAGTTCTTGGCTCTGTAAAACTAATGATTTGTGTTGACCAAATGGTGGAGTGTATGACTATATTTTTAAGTTCGTAATTTTTATTACATCCTTTCTAAAAATCAGATGGCCCCAGAGAGATTAATGTTCTGTGCTACCACACTGTATCTACTCCCGACTCACTAACAGGAAAAGAATAATAATCTCTGCATATTGAATTCATATCTCAGAAATATACTCATAAACACATCGATATACAAAATAAATATTCTCTTGTTGGGAGTGGGAATAGCATTTCAACTTTTTATGACAGTAATGAACACAGTTCCATGGAATGAAAGTAGCTCTTCTGAGTGTACATGGTTCTGTCTTGTGGAGAAAAATATATGCTATACAATCAAATAGTAAAAACAGTTGAATTTTAGGACGACCAGGGGCCAGTGGTGGGCCCTGATGGATATGATTGGTCCTCTCTCCTGTCTAGTCTGGAATGGTAGGTAATATAGATCAGGCCTCTAGGTTCAGAGGACCCAAATGCTAGTCATGAATGTATATTTCCATCTGTCAAACAATTTTTCTCTATAGTTGATGCTTAAATGTTTTTCCTTACATTGGACTAATATGATAAACTGATTATTTTATTAAACCTTGTAGCACAGGGATGAATGATTCTTTGTGGGATATTACTACTAGGAGTTGCTGGCTCCAACTCACTCGTGTTTTATGAAGAATTCTATGAGGATGCTCTTGAGGTTTACTAGGGTATAGTAAACCTTTTCCATATGATATGTTCATCTGACTATTATCAAGGATATCCTTAGATTATATGAACTCCAGAAAAGCATATATTGAGTATTTGATCAAAAATCATTATGATCTTGGTCTAGTGACCCCTTGCTTGCAATATCAGACCTTAAAAGTATGAGGCAGGAGGATTGCAAGTTTGAGACTAGCCTAGATACATAGAGATGCCATCTCACAAAACAAACAAAGCGTATACTACAAAACTCATAGCCCTATACGCGACACAGTGAAGATTTGGAAAATAGGTAGGAAAAGGGAGTGTTTTGTTTCTTTATTATCTAGTGTATGACTATAAAGTCTCTTTGAGGTATTCATCACTTCTTAGTTTGATCCAGGTCTTTGTCTTCACAGGCGTCAGTCACTTCTGGCTCATTTCCAAACAAACTCACTTCTTGAGAGACTTGCAGCAATGATGCTTCTTCACAGTATAAGAACTCAGTTGCACTGAAGAAGTAGAGACCTTCCCATGTCCACTGTTCTCTAATGCCAGTCACATCAGTTTTTACAAGGCTTCCATTGCCTGCTGCCCTGAGCATTGGGTTCCAACTACTCACAGGTAAGACTGCTACTGAGCTCAATTATGATGGCTACAGAGGGGCTGGGGAGATGGCTCAGTGGTTAAGAGCACTGAGTGCTCTTCCAAAGGGCTTGAGTTCAAATCCCAGCAACTACATGGTGGCTCACAACTATCTGTAATGGGATCAGATGTCCTCATCTAGTGTGTCTGAAGACAGTTACAGTGTACTCATATAAATAAACTAAATAAATCTTAAAATAAATGATGGCTACACAGATAGGTATTCCCATACCAAACAAAAGATAAGAGTGCCATTTTGGTTTTTCTCATGTTAAACTTCTTGATTAGAAACTTCTAATTTCCATATGAAACTCACTCTTTCTTTTAAGAATATATATATATTTTAAAGGTATAAGTATGTGTGTATGTATCTGAGAGAAGCTTATCACTTGTGTGCTGGTGTCAGTAGAGGCCAGAAGAGGGCACTGAATCCTTTGACGCTACAGTTATAGGTGGTTGTAGGACTCTTGACCTAGGAGCCAAACTCTTGTCTTCTGGAAGAGCAGCAAATGTGCTTAGCTGCCAAGCTGTGTCTCTGGCCCTTGTGTGGGACTCTTCACATTGTAATAGTGCATTTCTAGAATGTGATCTTCTATGTTGGTCCCACTCTTGTCTCACACAACACTTCCACTAGCAAGGGGGTGGGGAGAAGAGTGGACCCGAGATAGAGCACGGAAGCAGTTTCATTTGTACAGTGATGTGTGTATCTCCCCTGCAGGACTGAAAGCTGTTCTTGGAAAACATAATCAGAGTACAATGAACTCAAAAGCTGAGGAAGCAGGGACAACTACTTCAAGAAAAGTGGAAGAGCCTGAGGACTAAAGTAGCCTCCAGATGGAAGACTATAAAGAGCCAAACATGTTCAAGTGAAACACTGCAGTCAAAATATAGGTAACATGTAGTTCAAATGTTAGGCTGGCAATATGTTTTAGATACCCTGGCATCTTTAACTTGTCATGTGCTGACTTAAATGTGCCTTGTGTTGACTTATATGATCTTCTTATTACCAGAATTTCAGGACTGTCCTAGAGAGTCAAGGCTGTGCTTCCCAATCTGAGTTTTACACACCATCTTTAAAGTTCTTAGGAAGCAATCTGCTTCCCAGATACCACCACCCCTCTGTTAATAGGGACTTGGCTATCAGGTCCTGGGATGACACCAGAAGGATGAGCTCTTTGCTTGTTGGGGCATCTGGTCGACCTCATATGCAAGGTATGCATTCAAAGGCAGGAAATTCTGGAACAAGGCACCATGAAGGTCTTAGTATACACATAATGGACTCCATTCTGAAAACTGTACTTGGCTTACTGACTTCTAGGCACCAGAAGAGTTTGCAAATGATAAGAATAAGTCAAATGGGGTGCCTAGACTCACAGAGCTGGAAATGGGACGTAATTTGCAGCCTTACAGAATGAGGGGAGACATCACCTTTTCTTTGTTCTCTGTGTATATATAGAGTTAGAGTAAAAATTGAAATAACTGACATAAAGTTGTTCATAATATCCTTATTATGTGTTTAATGTCTGTAATGTTTCCTGTACCATGAGGACTCCCCCTCTTCATTTTTGCTTTATGAAATGCTGCAATAAAATGCAGGCATATTTATGATCATTGTCTTCTTAAGGGATGACTCTTCCATCTTGATTGGAGACAAAATACTTCATTGCAAAATTTATCTTGTCTGGTATTAAATAAAAGTACACTTTCGAGTCCCCTCTCCAGTTCATTGTGCTGTTTTCCTATGTTTGTTTGTTTCTAAAGTAGCAAGGAAACTTTATATACAGTAAAGTGATAGTATAGATTGGAAATATACATGCTGCCAAGAATGATGGTGGGCCATACAACTGGGAGTATTTGCAAGGGCCTTAATAATTATTTGAGTTTTCTTTTTATGAAGTTCAAAAGAAGGAAGAATTTGGTTGCTAAGGGGTGTAGCAAAGGCAGATACCTCTTCTGATTGACAGGCTTAAACTATTTTCATATATTTTAAACACAATCATACATTAGATTTTTGGATTTCAACAATCAACAATGGTTGTTTCACTTCATTCCTGCACAAATTTATTCTTATCCAAAGGTGAAAGTGGCTTGCCTTCTACTCTGAGAATTGGTCTCCACAAATTCTACTCTGTTTAATTCTCCCAAATACCAGAGTTCCATGACTCAATGATACCACTAGGCTCCTCTGGAGCTACAGTCTGGAAATTTCCTCCACGTAGAAACTGAAGGCTACCTTGCCCCAGTGTCCTTGTCTATAGGAGTACCCAATTAAAAACTCAATAGATCCTGGTGGCAGTGTGTCCCTCATTATCTTCACCAATGTTTTGGGTTCCTGACTAAAAGAGACACATACAGCCTTTATGTTTTGATATGCCTAAAACAGCGCAATGGGTGGGCTGCTTTCTAACTTCCACGTGGCTGATCCTCCTCTCTCCGATATTCTGAATTATTACTTACTAAATCCTATATCCCATCTTTGCTGCCCTGGACCCAGTCGGGCAGCCCTCTGGGACCACTCTCCCTCGGCTCCTACATGGCGGCCAAGCTTCCTGTCCTGCACCTTCTCAGGAGTGGAGTCTCTCCTCTCCTCCTTTCCCAGGCCTGGCTGGATCCCTGCCTCCTTTCCTCTCTTGGAACCTCTCCTGCCCAGGAATCCTAAAAGTCCCGCCTCTGTCTCCCTGCCCAGCCATTGGCTGCCAGCAACTTTATTTACCAGTCAGAACCAACTGGGCGCAGGGTCCCTCAGTGTCTTACATGCAGACTTGTGCCAACAATGTTGGGGACCCAAATTAACACAAAATAAGTTTTTGCATAGAGTACATAAAATGTAATAATACATAGTAAAGGTATAATTTCCAATAAGAAGCTCTATCATTTCAGATAGCTATTCTAACTGTATAGAAGTTCGTTGAAATGTACAGATTTTGGGTATGGTTAATTTCACTGTGACACACACACACACACACACACACACACACACAATTCTTTGCAATAAAGAGTTAATTATTAAAAGTAAAAAAATAAGCAGCTACAATGGTCTTACTCTGATTCTGACAATGTTTTTAAAATATTTTCTACTCATCTGTAGAGGTGTGTGTGTGTATGTGTATATATATTTGTATGAGTGTGTATGCTTATGTGTGTATGTATTTATATGTGTGTCTGTGTGTATGTTTGTGTATAATGTATGTATATGTGTGTATGTTTATGTGTATGTATGTGTATGTTTATGTATTTATGTTTGTGTGTTTATGTGTGTATGTTTATGTGTGTATGTATTTGTATGTATGCCTATATGTCTGTGTGTATGTTTGTGTGTATATGTGTGTATGTGTATGTATGTTTATGTGTGTATGTATTTGTATGTGTGTCTATGTGTCTGTGTGTATGCCTTGTGTATATATTTATGTGTGTATGTATTTGTATGTGTGTCTGTGTGTATATTTGTGTGTATATGTATATATGTTTGTGTATGTTTATGTGTGTCTAGTATCTGTGTGTATGTTTGAGTGTATATGTGTGTATGTGTGTATGTATTTGTATGTGCATCTGTGTATCTGTGTGTATATTTATGTGTATGTTTGTAAGTGTGTGTATGTTTATGTGTGGATATATTTGTATGTGTGTCTATGTGTGTGTGTATTGATCCTAGATCCTATTACTTCTTTACAATAATGAAGTAGACATTCCCTAGAATCAGCATAGTTTGAACTGTCAATACTCTAAGAACAGTCATCATGGCTTGCTCGATTCCTCACAGATGCTAAAGTTTACGTATTCTTAGTCTTCCTCCCTCACTTTTCTTACCTTTAATTTTCAGAAAACTTTTTATTCTAAACTTTCATTTTTAGCTTTAATATTGTGATCTTCAGAGTTATAATTTAATTAATACCAAGAATCTAGTCTCAAATGGAGCTGGTATAAATGAAAAAAACAAAATATAAATCAAAACCAAACCCTTGCTTCTTGGAGATGTAGTTCTGAACACTGGGGATTTAAATTTGGCAAAAGGTTTTGCAATAGGAAAATTCGGTGGTAACATGTATTTAAGAAAATGGCAACATGATGAGGAATACTGGTGCTTGTCAATTATTGCTGAATTGGTTAATTTCTGATGCTTTAATAAAACACCAAGAGTGTTGTTTTATTAGAAGAGCTTATTTTGGCTCACGGTTCCTGGAGGGTAAGAGTCAGTCACCATGGGTGCTGAATAACCTTCTCCTGCACTGTGTAAAGGTTATTTTTGCATTATTTAAAAGTTGATTTATGTAGCAACAGGGGCTGAATACTTTGGTATTGTTATTTTTTATGAAGCATCAACTGTCTCATTGTTTTGTAAATACTCTTCTAGTTTTAATAATTTTGATTGTTTTAATAATAAGCTGATGGCCTATAGCAGGGCAGGAGAAGAAAGGCGGGACTTCCGGGCAGAGATCGGAACTCTGGGAAAGAATCAGACATGGAGGTTCCCCTGGCCAGATGCTGAGGAAAGGTCAGCTGCTAGCAATGAAGGCGTCATTATGGCCCCTGTGTTAGCACGTAGATTAGAATATCGGGGATAAAGAAGAAAGGAGAGGACCCTGGGCCTGTAAAGATTGGATCCAGTTTTGTAGAGAAACCGTGGGGGGAGGGGGAATGATTGGGGAATAGTTGGGGGGGGAGAGGAATTATGGGACATAGGGAGGGGGAACTGGGAAAGGGGAAAGCCTTTGGAATGTAAACATAGAATATAGAAAATAAAAATTAAAAAAAAAAAAAAGAAAATAAGGACCACCAATGAACACTAAAAAAAAAAAAAAAAAAAAAGAATATCGGGGATAATTAAGCTATACGAGCTAATTGGGAAGGAACCTACTCTATATGGCCTAAGCGTTTGTAAACAATAATGGGTCTCTGTCATTATTGGAAGCTGTTGGGTTGAGACAGGCCAGAGAGTGGCAGGCACGGTGGCATCAGCAGAAAGCTGAGACATTGCAACCCAACCACAAGGAAACAGAAATCTGAAAGTGGAGCCAGCGAAGTCCTTTCTCAGGGAATCACTTCCTCCAGCGAGGCGGCACTTCCAAAATTTCCCCAAACAGTGCCACCAACTAGGAACGGAGTGTTCAGATATCCGAGGCGATAGTGGACATACCTCATTTAAACCGCCACAGTTGTTGCCACCTGAAATTTGTATCTTAGGATAAAACTTGCCAAGTGGCTCACCTTTTAAATTCAGAGAACTGTCTTCTCGATATTGTTGTGCACTGGGAATTTACTAACAGGAAGCACCCAGCATAGCCCAGTTTCTTAAAACCCAAACTTTGGTAGCATAAATCACACAGATGGGACAGGGATGTGATCCTTTTCTTAAGTAGAGAATTCATGAAGCATTAGCAACGCCCTTTGCCTTGCCCTCTCTTCCTTTCCCTCAGAGGAGAGCCTGGGAGTCAGACTCAAGGAAGTTTCCATTCGTTCCACCCTCTTTGCTTTGAGTCCTCCACTCCCAGGAAGAGCTGTGGGAAAGGCTGGGGCAGTGTTGCTGACAGAGCATTCAGTGATACTGATGCGGGGAGAGAAGTGGTCCCGGGAAGGCTGTTTCTTGGCCTTGACATGACAAGACACGATGAAAACCTATCAGGGAAAGTAGCTGGAATTTGCCTAAAGTGTAGACTTCAGGGAGGATTGTTTGTTGGACTGGAAACTAGGGAAGAGGGTGTGTGTGTGTGTGTGTGTGTGTGTGTGTGTGTGTGTGCCCTTGTGAGCCATAGTCTCATCTCTTCTTAGAAGCCATCCCAGTCTAGTATTGGACTGGGAGTCAGAGAAAGGACCTCTGATGCTAGGCTCTAGGAAAGCCTAGGTTTCTCTCCCTCTCTCCTAACCGGAGGGACAGGATGTTTTGATAGTTTGAATTTCAAAAGGCATTGGATGGAATACCAAACCCGGATGAAGAAATATTTCTGGCCCTAGTCAAACTGCATAGTTGGAGCTCCAAATTTCTGTGATGTTTGAAAGTGGATAAAGTTCATTCTTACATATATTTATGTTGAGCCTATTTAATCAAACAGTGTGCTTGTGCAAATATGTAAAACCAAACACAGCCGTGAAAGCTACTTCTACTGTGGTTAGTGTTACATACTTTCAAAGCTCCCTTGAGAGGAGTTCACCGAATTGCTGTTCTGTCTTTAGAGATATATTTCTTTAATAAAGCCCGACCTGACCATAAGATACCTCCCTCCCTTCCCAGCGAACCTCCCTCTAACAAGCATAGGCACTTACCATGCCTAGAAATTGCTTTGAATGGTTCTCAAAATTAGGGTCATCTGTCTCAATCATTTCCATTGCTTTGCTGGGAGACAGAAAAGCATTTGAGTGTTCTTGAGTGGCACAGCATTGTTCAAAGAGGAATTCTTCAGTGACCTCAGAACTTCCTTTTATAGGTGATTCTCCATGAGAATTATATAACCAGATTGGCCTCTGAAAGGTTAACTGTACTGGGTACTCAATGATATAAATATGGGTTTTAGATCTTAATCATGTGGTAGCTATTGTTATTTTTAAGTATGGCATAAAACTAAACATTTTTAATGGTATGAAAACATTACTTTCCCATTGCTGCTGTTAAAAATTATATTGGGACCTCATGAAACTTAGAAGCTTCTTCATGGCAAAGGACAATATCATTTGGACAAAGTGGCAGCTTACAGAATGGAAAAAGATTTTTTTTGGTACCCCTACACACCCACTGTAGTGCTAATATCCAAAATATATAAAGAACTAGACAAACTAGATTTCAATAAAACAAATAACCCAATTTAAAAGAGGTACAGACTTAAGCAGGAAATTTTCCAAAGAAGAAACACAAATGGCTGAGAATCACTTAAAAGAAGTTTTCAACATCCTTAGCCATCAGCAAAATGAAAATCAAAACTACTTTGCGATTTCATCTTATCCCTGTCTGAATGGCTATGATCAATAAAACAAGTGACAGCTCATATTGACAAGAAGGTGGAGTAAGGAGAGTATTCATACATTGCTGGTGATAATGTAAACGTGTGTAGCCACTTTAGAAATCAGTGTGGTGGGTCCTCAGGCTGATGGGAATCGATCTACCTCAAGATCTAGTGATGCCACTCTTGGGCATGTACCCAAAGGATGCTTCATCCAATCACAGGGACACTGCTCAACCATATAAATTGCTGCTCTACTCATACTGGACAGACATTATAAACAATCTGGATACCCCCCAAACAAAAAAATGGATAAAGGAGATATGGTATATTTACACAGTGGGGTCTTAATTAGCTGGTAATGAAATTTGCAGGCAAATGTACGGAATTAGACAACATGCACACTGAGTTAGGAAACCCAAATCCAGAATTGAGGGGTACTATGAACCTAATACAGTAGAGGCTTCTAAAACTATACACATATGTGGAGGTAATCTTAATGAAATCACCAAATATTGAGGGAGACGGAGATTCAACTGACCATCTCTAGTCACCAAATGAAGCTTCCAGTTCCAGGATCGGGTTATATCTAAATGAGTTGCTGAGAACTCCCAAACTGTTGACAAGACGTTAGATAGGCTGTTCTCCACAACCTGACCTCAAGACCCCATTGTTAAAGACAAAGCTTACACAACTCATTGGATGTGGACAAGCCAAGCTGGTGCCTACACAGAGCCTTCATCCTTATGTTTTTAGGACAAGAGAATGCTCTATAGTCTACCAAAGGAGATAATTAAATACCAACTCTGCTACAAACCCTTGGATCTTCAATGATGTTCTGCCTGCAAGATATGACAGGGAACTGGGAGCACTGGGGACACAATCAATATATGATTTGATTGATCTTGTTAGACTACTTCTTCCTGATTAGGGACATCAAGTTCCTTGGGGCAAGTATGGTCTTCCTTGCCAGCATATCTCCAGCCAGCGGCCAGCAGCCAGCAGCCAGCGGCCAGTGGCCAGCAATCAGCAACCAACAGCCACTACCACAGCTTCTCAGGGGCTCTGGCATTTTTTTCTTTATGAAGAATAAGCTGGTGTTCCATTTTATTGGTGTATTGCTCTTAAACAGCATCTGTTTGGTTTCTTTCTTTTCTCACCAGCGACAGTCATAGCATGTTAGCATATATTTTTACCCAGTTGTATTAATACTCTTCAAAAGCCTCTGAGGCAAAGCTTTGACCAACTTGTAGAATGGTCTCTTGGTAGTTCTGTCAGTGTTAGTAGCTGAGCGAGTTCTGTCTCTGGTCTAGCTAGGCTTTCCAACATCTGTTCAGGTGCAAATGATACTCCTGAGGGAAGAAAAAAATGGCTCTGGCATTTTTACATCCTTCAACTGGCAAAATCATGCCCCTACTAGAGCATGAGACAAATCATAGTCAGCTGCTGTGGACAATATGAATCAGCCCCATACCCTACACCTGGGGTTGAAACAAAAACATATTCACATAAAATTTTTATGTCTTTAAAGAAACCAAAGTTTTCGTTGCAGTGGGGCCCTTACCTGACACTGCTTGGGTGACCAAGAACCTGAGACTAGGTAGCCCAGGTTCTAGGATAAAACCAAATACTACTGCTTGAAAAATAAGTAGCAACAAAAATGATTTTTAATTGCATTCTTCTATACATCCATTTGATATGCTCATATATCACTGTCTTACTTAGCAATCATCAGAAAAGCTTCCTCCTGCAGCTAATGGGAACAGACATTATGTAGAGAGTGATCGACTCTGGAAGAATCTGATTCCAAACAGGAAGTCTCCATCAAATCCCTCCCCTAGGGCTCAGGGAATCTAATGGAAGAGAAGGCAGGAGTGTAGGAGCCAGAGGAAATGGAGGACACAAGGAGAGAAGGCCTCTCTAACCACACATATGAACTCAGACAGACTGAGCAGCAAGAACATTTCCTGTACGTGTCTGCACCAGTCAGAATCCTAGAGTTGAAAGAAGTGGACACGTCTCTATCCCTAACCCAGATGAAGTCTCCATTTGAGAGCACCTTGGAAATGAGAATTTAGTTTCCTTCAAAGGAGTCTTACTGGGGAAACAGCCTTGCCAGGGCAAGCTGCACGCCTGGACGTTAGATATCCGACGAACAGGAAATGAACTCAGTGGTACTTTAGGATGTTCCTTGTCACAGTGTCACAGGGTTTTCCCTTTTTATTTATTTTATTTATATGCTTTCTTAATTCTTCTTTTTACCCCACAGGTCCTTTGCATATATATTGTGGCTCCCAGTTTTCTGTTTCTATAGGATTCCTGGAAGGACAAATGAATGGGTCTTTGCCTTTCCCTCGACTCTTCCTACTGTTTTGGCCAATTCCATTGCTTTTGTTTCTGTTTTTATCTTGTCATACTTTATTAGTATCCTTTACAAGCCTGTTTGTTTTCTAATAAAACACAGAAGGAGGATGGATCTAGATTGAATGGGAGGGAAGACAGAACTGGGAGTAGAGGGAAGGGAAACTCTAATATCTTATGTGATTTATTATGTGAGGGGGCGGAAAACCATTTTCAATGGAAGGGAGAAAAAGAAAGAGAAGGTAAGTATGCTAAAATGCAAATATTTTCACCTAACAAGTCTGGAGTTCAGAAGTCCTAAAAGGAAAGGGTCACAGACACTTTGAGATGGACACAGAGATTGGACTTCGCTGTCTTCTGAAGCTTTTAGGCGCTCCCTGCATTCTTTTGTTTATGGCTATTTCCTCCTGTCACTCAGAGCTTTGCAACCATGATCAACACTCACAGACCCTTCTCCCAACACGGTCCCCTTCACTCCCGTTTATAAAGATCCTTGAAACTGACGTTGGGCCCACTAGAAATTCAGGGAATCAATCTCTCTCTCTCTCTCTCTCTCTCTCTCTCTCTCTCTCTCTCTCTCTCTCTCTCTCTCCTTCCTTCCTTCCTTCTCCCTCTCCCATCCCCCTCTCTTTACCTCTCCCTCTCCCTTCTTCTCTCCCTCCCTCCTTCCTCCTTCTCCCTCCTTCTCCTCTTCCCTCCCCTCCCCCTTCTTTCTCCATTTCTCTCTTGCACATACAAGCTCGTGTGTGTGCTCCTGGTGTGTGTGTGTGTGTGTGTGTGTGTGTGTGTCTGTGTGTGTGTGTGTGTGAGAGAGAGAGAGAGAGAGAGAGAGAGAGAGAGAGAGAGAGAGAGAGAGAGAGAAGGACAACATTAGGGCTTATTTATTAGGTGTTAGCCCACATTTTTGAGACAGCCCCCCCCTCAGTGCTGAAGTGCCAAGTGCTACCACTCTTTATATTACCTGGGTCCTGGGGACAGCCCTTAAGCTCCTCCTCTTGCAAGGCAAGAACTTTCCTGTCTGAGCCACATCCCTGGCTGTGTGACTTAATTCTTTCACTACTCAGAAGCATCAGAATGTGTCTTTGGGGAGCAGGAAGTATCACCACCACATTGTTTATTCAAATAGCGAGTAGAATGCTTTCAAGCATTTTTAAACTGTGCCACTCCAGAAGCCAACATCTGGTTCTGCCCTGCTGTGGATTGCTCCTTTCCCTTCATATGTCCGCTCCCTGCATGGTTTTGAGACATAGTCCTATGTGGTCAATACTTCCTTGGTTTTTTTTTTTTTTTATTCCTCTTGCTTCACCACATCTGACTTTGTCTTATGCATATTTTGAGAATCTCCAACTTCTGGACCGTGTTTGCTGTGTCTCTATATTTACTGTTTACTAAGCTCTTGCTGGATGTCCTGATTTATTCTTCCCACCACTCCAATTCCAATATCCCTTACACAGCATTCTCATCTTGTGGTATCTATTCTCCTAAAGTAAAATTTTCTTTTGAAAAAATACAGATTTCTATCAATTCTTTGAAATTATACACTCTTGCCTCTAACTCCTTCCCGTTCTACCACCCCCATTCCCACACTTCCTCTATGCTGTCTCATCCTTTTAATAAAACCCACCAAGTCCAGTTTGTGCTGCCCACACATTTATGGGTATGAGGTCACCAACTGGATCATTGTTGACCTACCAGTGTATCCTTACAAAAAGGAGACTTTCCCTCCCCCAGAGGCCAACAACTGTTAATAGGTCCTCAGGCTCTGGGCTCCAACTTAAATGTTCACTGGCTTTACCTAATTCAACTCTTACACAGACAACCACAGATGCTATGAGTTTATGAATGTCGAAGTCTGTCATATTCAGAAGACTCTGTTTATCTCGTTGACTCAGGACTACCTCTGATCCACCTACACACACACACACACACACACATACACTCACATAAGAGTTTAATTGGAGTTATCCTACACAAATGATAATACTCCTGTCAGAAGCCAATAGTGCCCAGGTGTGGAATACTCACCCTTAAGTTGTTGGTTGAGGGTGTTCAAAACAACATAGACTATACCAATAGCTCTAGGTTGTCCACCAGAACTTGAAGGTAAGACCCCATTGCTGAAGACACCATTGGTCACAGGACAAAGAAATTAAGCTGGTATTGACTAGAAAGATCATTTCCTCATGGTTAGCTTTCATAGTGCTATAAAGTGCTATGCAGGCTGTTGGGGTGGAGTGGGGTATCATCAACAGTCTTACTCAGTTGTGAACCCTGTGGTTTATAATAATGACTGATGTGGCAAGATATGGCTATAGATACAGTAGTGGAATGAATGTTATGGGATAACAAACCATTTTCTGATTAGGTTTAAGGCCTGCTCAGAAGAATAAATGCATGCTTAGCACTGCAAATCTGACTGAGAGCGATGATTGGAGCTCACAGACCCCAGGGATGAACTTAGTACCATTACTCTGTTAAATAGACATCGTATTAAACTGACCTCTAAATTCTTATCTCTAGATCCCAACATTAGTGCAGCCCTCAGGCCTCATCAGAGAAGTTTTTATATTTGATGGTAGTTAATGCTGAAACTCACAGCTGCAGAGACAAGTGCCGGCCGAGTGCCCAGCACAATTGGGACATTTGCTTTACCCATCCACACGCAAGACTTGTCATAGAGGAGGCAGAATGATAACGTGTATAGGGTAATACCAATTAAGCTCTTTTGTATTAGTGTGTGTGTGTGTGTGTGTGTGTGTCGCAGATGAAGTCCTAAGTGACTGCATTGTTGACATGAGCATAGCCATGTCAAGGACTCCAGTGCTTAGACTTATGGGAATGCTGAAGCCTTCCCCGGATCAGGCTCTGGGCAATGCCAAAGCCTTCCCTTGGACTATGTACAAATGTTAACAGTGTGTGCAAGAAGCACCACTCGGCTTACTGGTACCTCCTGGATGTTTATAGCTTGAAACTTCTCTCCCACAAAGACCTCCTACTGAGATTACCTAAACCCACCTTGTGTCGTATGTTACAGACACAGAGAAGGCTTCATCAGAGCCAGTACAGTCCACCAACCGCCTTTCTGTATGTGTGAAGTTTCTTCATTCTCATGTATGTATGTATGTATGTATGTATGTATGTATATGTGTATGTGTGTTTGTATGTGTGTGTGTGTATTGTGTATGTGTGTATATGTGTGTATGTATATATGTGTGTATGTGTGTGTATATGTATGCATGTATGTATATGTGTATGTGTGTGTATATATGGGTGTATTGTGTATTTATATGTATGTGTGTATATGTGTATGTGTGTATGTGCATGTGTGTATGTATGTATGTGTATGTATGTATGTATATGTGTATATGTGTATATATATGTTTATGTGTGTATATGTATATGTGTGTGTATGTGTGTATATGTATGTATGTATGGGTATATGGGTATATGTGTGTATTTGTATGTATGTGTGTATGTGTATATATGTGTATGTTTGTATATGTATATGTCTGTGTGTATGTGTGTGTATGTATGTATGTGTGTGTATGTATGGGTGTATTGTGTACTTGTATATATTGTGTATATGTGTATGTGTGTATGTGTGTATGTATGTGTGTATGTATGTGTATGTATGTGTGTATATGTGTGTATATGTGTATATATGTGTATGTGTATATGTATATGTGTGTATGGGTATATGGGTGTATGTGTGTATTTGTATGTATGTGTGTATGTGTGTATATGTATGTATGTATGTATGTATGTTTAGGAAAATTATAAAATAATTTTCAAGCAGCTCTGTTAGTTGTCCTTCTTCGTCCACTCCTATGCCCTATGCTCCCAATCCTATTAAGCCCCTCTCCCTGTTCTTTCTCCTTATCATTTTTTCTTGTCTGTCCTATTGAGATCTCTTGGAGGTCAATCCAAAATTGTCTTGTCCTGGGCTTTTAGCCCTGCCTGGAAGCCTTCTGTTTCTGTAGCCTATGCTGCAGTTTGTAGGGTATATAACAGGCTTGGACCTCATCATCTGTCTTCTCCCTCTTTAGACAATTCTTTAAGGAGGAAATTTCAACCACCTGAACCATAGACTAGAAAGCTTCCCCATTGACCTGTGAACCCATGTACAAACTCCTGCCTTTTTCCTTTCCTGTGACAGTGGGGGAGAGAGCTGCCTTCTCCCACAGTTAGCCGAGATGAATTACCTAGTGAGGAGGTTCACATAGGACATCTAGTCTTACAGACATAACTTCTGCTCATGACAAGGCGTTCTGTAATGGATACTTCACCTTCTTTACCATCCTGGAAAGCCACCAACTCTTCAATCATCTAGAATCTAAATTCTATCTCTATAATTGTATTGAAACAGCTCTGGGCTCCATACAGAAAAACCCGAAGCTGAATTTACCAGAAAACTCCACCCAGTCCCCTCCTCCAGGTTTGATCCGATGGTCTTGAACAGGTAGATCTCAGACTGTTTTCTTCCAAGTGTGTCACCACTAGACCTGCATAGTCAAGTTCCTCATATACATATTAGTATATGAGATCTATTATAGCAGCAGACAGTGAGTATCTTTCCTGACACTTTTACTATTCTTTATTATTATGCCCCATCTTTTGTATTTTCAGTGATTTTTGAAGCATGTGTATATCTATGTGTGGTTTAAAGGTAAATCTCTTTTTTCTTTTCATAATAGCACAACTTGACGATTATATTATAAATTTTCAAAGCCCTGTGTCTGTATTGCTACCTAATTTTTTTCAATTTCCCTCTTCCTTATGTAGCCACACCATATTTTTTCAATGACTGCACTCTATAATACATTATAACAGCACAAACATATAGGATACCTGTCTTTTTAGGACACCCCTCCCCCAAAAGCAGCTGTTATTCTGCTATTGAACTTTTCAAAGTTTATTATTTGGAAATTACAGTTTTGTGCTGTGTGTGGGTGTTTTGGCCACCCAGCGGAGGGTCACATACAAGAATGTGGTCCTATGAGACTATCATCAATTCCTATTGTTTGTTAACATAGATGTGATGATGCCATAGTATGTTCTTGACATTCCTGATGATTTGGGTACAAACAACCTGTCAGTTGTATAAAGATATATCTCATCCAGTTATGTACAGAACATGATACTTGATATGGATAATAAGTGACCACCACTAGTGTATGTATTTAGTGTACAGCGCTGTAAATGATTATTGTAGAGTGTGCATTTTCTGCTTACAAGCTTTCAGCCATGTCAGGTCAGCAGCAGCTGTGAGCATCTCTTGTTTCTGGTATAACTTGATTGATCCTGATTCCATGACTGGTGATGGAAAATCTCCATACAGCTTCGTGTAAGAGTAAACTTTGATGGATACACAGTGACTAAGTACCTGAAAGAAGCAATTTTTCTTTTTTTATTTTAGAAACGGTGCCTTTCATTGAACAACACATGGTGTCTGGAAGGGAAAAAATGAGATCTTCAAGAAATGGACTCTTCCAAAAATCTGTATATGTTTTCATTATATTTAAATCTTAAGGAAAGGATATTAGGCTATTAAAAATTAACTATTGTACAACTGGTTTTGTGCATCTCATATTTTATACTGTGTTTTGTTTTAAGTCAGAGGTGCAATTTGGAAATCTTTTCGTTTTACATCTTTGATGCAATTTCTTAAACTAACTCTCACTAACCAATAAATAATTTTCATTTTCCAGGAGAGGAGCTAAAAGCCCCCCTTTTCCCTCTAAACTGCAGCTGCTTGTTTAGTCTTTACACACAAAGGCTGAAAAGTGGTTGGCTGTTCTTTCTCCTCAGCCCTCACAGCACAGCGGGTGGAGTCATTCTTAGGGCTGAGTTCTTGGGAAAGTTTAGGAGCGGCTAGACAGAGGGCGCCTGCGCTGCACCTGCTACTGCAGGACCCGTTCTGTGGGCGTGTCTTGGAGCATCCTCCGCACCTGCTGAGACAGGCTGTGCGTCCCACAAAAGGTGTTTTTAAGACTCCCGGGGCTCTGGTTCTCAAAGCTAAAATAATCGAGAGAGAGAGAGAGAGAGAGAGAGAGAGAGAGAGAGAGAGAGAGAGAGAGAGAGAGAGAGAGAGAGAGAGAGAGAGAGAGAGAGAGAGAGAGAGAGAACGAACCAGGATAAAAACAAACCAAATCTAAGTCTAAGGATGCGCTGTATCTCAGTACAGCCACGATGCCTGAATACAAGCGAGCGTCATACGAGCGTCCACTGTTAAGCTGGTTCAGCCCCATCCTTAAGTCCACAGGACTCTGGTGTTCTAGGTGTCAGTTTAGACACCAAATCAGAAAATGATTTCTGTGCAGTAAAATAGGTAGCCAGGTCTCCTATTTGAGGTGGAGTTTACTGCCTACATTTATTCTCAGTTCCTTGGCTACTTATGTGTTTCTGTCTTAACTACCACCTCATGCAGTAAGAAACTTCTGTGACAAAGGCTAGCCACAGCCTTGGGAGGCTTTTAATTGTTTGTTTTGTTTTTGTTTTTGTTTTTGTTTGTTTTTAACTGTTACACAGGAGAATTGGTTCGTCTTATTTTACAATTATTGTATTTTCAGTCTCAATTAAGACGGGCTTTCCCACTTCTGAAAAAAATATGAAATTTGTTCGTCTACATTTTCTTTTCTTTTCTTTTCTTTTCTTTCTTTCTTTTTTTTTTTTTTTTTTTTTTTTTTTTTTTTTTTGGTTTTTTGAGACAGAGCGTTATGGTTTTGATTTGAGTCGAAATTTGTCAGGATAAAATATTTGCAGATTGAACTTAGTTTTACCCAGATGGTTTTCCAGTTGTGCTGATGATCCATGTCTAATAATCCGTGTTTTCCTCACTGTTTCCAGGTACTGCTTTTATTGTATTTCAAGTTAATTCATGTATTTGTTTTTTATTATCAATATTTTTATTTCATTCTTCATGTCAGCGGGCATATTTACAGGCAGCCCACCCTGCCTCATTATCATGCTTTTACAGTTTTGGGTGAATCTTCTTTTATTTCATTGCTGATTTTCCTCTCCAGATGTTGGTTTATCTTGTAAATTGTTATTTTTTAATCTTTATTTTTAGTTCATAGGGATGGATGTGTTCTTGCATGTGTGCCAGGTCATGATGTGCATACAGTGCCTACAGAAGAGTATGATGGATCCCCTGAGACCACAGTTTTAGACTCTTGTGAGCCGCCATGTGGGTCCTCTGGAAGAGCATTCCGTGCTCCTAATCGCTGAGGCATTTCTGAGTATTAATGTACATATTTCGCCAATAAACAAATAACATGGTTCATACTTTTATTGAGTTCATGCTGAATTTATAAAGCAACTGGAAGTCTGGCATGTTTTTTTGATTTCTCACATGTTTCCATTTGTTAGAATCCTATTTTGCACGATTTGTTTCATAATTTTCATTTTAAATTATTACTATTGCAAATGGGTCCTTGTATTTGCTATTACATCTTGTACGTATAGAAATGTCAAGTATCATATGTTAATTTAGTGCCTTTTTAAGTTATCTTGCATTTCTATCATTTTAGATTTTTATTATTTTCTTTTATTGAAATATATTCTTTCTAACATAATAGAGCCTTTTCATTTCCTCTCTCATTTGGATCCACTCTCTCTCCGGTCCCTCATGACAAAACAAAGAGGCTTCTAAGGGATGATAATCAAACAAGATAGACTAAGATAAAACAAAAACTAACACATCAGAATTGGACAAAACAAACAGAAGGAAAGGCGTACAAGAAAAGGCACAAGAGACAAACAGACACACACCCACTTGTTCCCACACCCTGGAATCCCATAAGAAACGAAGTTGGAAGTCATAATATACAGACAGAGGACACTCCTCTCCAGCAGGGCTCCCTGAGCACTGATGGGATGGCTGTGAGGGAGACATCCTGTTTAGGGCTGTGTGCTCCAAAGTCTCACACTGCATAATGTCTGACTGTGAGTCTCTCTTAGTTTGTCCCCGTCTGCCGTAGGAGGAAGCTGCTCTCATGATGACCGAGCAAGGCACTGATCTACGAGTATAGAAGAATGTCCCTAGGAGTCATTTGATTGCTGTTTTGTTTTTGTTCTTAGACCAGGAGTATTTGATTTTACCGGAGGACCCTGGGCTATCTAGTCTCAGGTTCTTGGTCACCCAAACAGTGGTGGGTATGGGCTCCATCTTGTGGAGTGGGCTTTGAGCCAATCCAGAGAGTTGGCTACTCTCACCATTCTTGACTAAAGGATTTGAGGCTGGGTTGGTGTTTATGGCTTTCCTTTGGTAGTGAGCAGAGTACCTGCCTGTACCAAAGATGCTAGAAAGTAGGGATGAAGGCTCTGTGTAGGCACCAGCTCAGCTTCTTAATGTTCAGTGAATTGTGTAGGTGTTGAGTTCAGCCTTGGGACCTAGCACTATTTTATATGTAAGCTGAAAGTTAATAGAAATCAAAGTACAAATAAACATCAGAAAAATTTGTCTAATTATATCATGTGTGAGTAATAGAATTATAAAATAAATATTCCAAGTTTTAAAAGGTTATGTGGACCTGAAGAGATGCGTTCATGGTTAGGAGCACTGGCTATTCTTCCAGAAGTTCCTGGCTTTTATTCCTAGCACCCACATCTTATAACTTTATAGCTTATGGGTGATATAGCTTTTAGGGGATCCGGCACCTTCTTCTGCTCCTGCAGGCACAAGTCACAAATATGATGTATAGATAGACATGCAGGAGAAACAGTCACGCACATTTTTTAAAAAGGACAGGTAACTATAGGATGAATTGAAGCTCAGCAGACACATGAAAAACCGTAGATTCAGGAGAGCATTGTTCTTTCATCGTCCAGAAGTTACACCAATCAATATGTCCCTCTCCTAGGGATAATGCCTGTATAATAAACTACCGATTTCACTTTAGAAGGTTTATACTAGCATATGTAATTCAGGGACTAGAGGCCTAGATGTTTTGTAATATGAATGGTCTGATTGTCTCTTTAATTTTGAAGGGGAAATTTGACTATTATCCATTTGCATGCCCACGGTTTACAGAGGTAGCTAGGGTGCTTGCTGTATCCTCCAAGGAGTGTGACATCATCAATGTAATGGAAGCTTGATGCTTCGCAGAGGAGTTGATGATCAAGGTCAGTGATGCTGAGACATAGTAGCAATCACCTTCAAATTACTGTTCACATTGCACAGCGAAGAAAGTTTTAATAGCTTCATACCACACACCAGTGTTTGTGTGGGTTTACCCTGGAAAACTAATTTTCTGGAATAATTCCTGTTAAACGGAGTCCTAATCCAACTAAGTTTACAATGTTCTTCTCCTCCTCCATCTTCCTCCTCCTCCTCTTCTGAATCTGTCAGTGTTTCATACACTGGCAGAATTAGTTTACTAGGAGTTGCATCAGAAAATACAGAGTGATGGCTTTCACAATTTATCTCTTCTCAGCTCTGAAGGCTGGAAGTCCAAATCTCAGACTGTCAGCAGGTTGACCTTCTGTGCATGGTTTGCAGTCATTATGGTTTTGCCTGTGCAAATCTCTGATGTGGCCAAATTTCTACTTATTAAGTAAGATTGAATTAGGGGCCTCCCTATGGCCTCATTTTAATATAATCACTTTTTGAAGAGTCTTATCTCCTAATATAGTCGCAATCTGACTTTTGAAACATCAAGGTTTCAAATACAGATTTTAGGGAATGCAGCCCAAGTGAGTTGTTCTTTCTTCAAATGAGTTGTGATGGTAACCACCAACTCAGGATCCTCCTGCCCTTGACAATGGCACTATTAACTTATAAGAGCTCTCCCCAAGAGTATGGTATTGCTTTGCTTTTCTGTTTCAGTAGATTTCTGGATGTGTCCTACTCATGAGTTCCAGTTCTATGAGGTAGTGAACCAATATGGTGATTCTTCTCTGATCATCATATTTCTGCCAACCATATTTCTAGAGGTAGGGCTTATAAAGGATTGAATCTACCATCAAGTCAGTGGCTCTGGTTTGCAGAAATCCTTGTTTTGTTTGTTTCCTCTACATTCAGATGTCCTTCAGACAACCACTTTGAAGTCTTGCAGGGTGAAGTTGTTTTGTGGCTGTTTTGTGATTTACAGCACATAGTTGTGTTTTCCTTGGAGAGCTGTTCTGAAAACTGATTTCTTTCAGCCCATAAATTAAACTCTTTTATGGTTATTGATACTGATATGTTTAGAGTTCTTACAAAATATTTTATGCTACTTGTTAGGCTTTTTTTTGCAAGCATAGTTATTAACTAAATTTTTCTTTGTCAGTTTGAAATTTTTAATAAAATAGTGTTTGAAATTGGAAATACACACACATACACATACACCCATATATACATATACACCCCCACACACAACATATATTCTGTGATATAGGAACATGTTTAGTACTAAAGCATAGTTCTAGAATTATCTGTGAATAAATTATCGGGAGCCTTAACAATATTTTCCCTGTAGAGGGTTGTGAGTCCTTTCCAGTTAGTCAATGGGTTTAATCAGACTCCTCTATGAAATGGCTATAGTTAAGAATGGATGCATGCTTCTGGAGAGAATTCTAGTACTTCCTAACTTGTCACAATTAAGCCATTTTTTAGAATAAATGGTTTTATACTACGTGTTGATCTATCTTAGCATACATAGCCAATATTTATACTAAGCAGTACTTTATACTTGGTACAATCATGTTTTATACCTTTCAAGTAATTATGGTCAAGATTTTATATGTTAGATTTTAATGTGTTTTTGCTGGAACTAGGAAAACACACAATTTTTTTTTTGAAATAAGCAAAGCACAGGAATGAATGAGGTGCAGTCAACCTGCCTTCAACAGGTTTGCTTCAACAGAAGCAAAATAAGAATGGATGCTTTAACCTGTTTGTTAAGACTTTGAGATGGACAGTGCAGACACCAGGTTTGGAATCGGTTGGTTTTTTATTAAGAGTATCGTTTGCATGTGGGAAGAGTTTTACAGATCAAACAGGGAAATCTAAGCACACTCAGGGTTTTGACTAAACAAATACTATTACTACCACTGTTCATCTGAAGCAAGCCTGATACTATCACCACAGGAACCACCGACCCCGAATCCTCCTGGGTCCATATTGTATACTAGTGTCATGACTCCAGCCTCCTTTAAGAACAGCTCTGAATGCCACCATCCACCGTCTGCCCCTCTAATTTTATCATTTTCCTCAACAAGAAATACATTTGATTTTTTTTTCTTGGTGAAGTGGAGAATTAATCATTGCAGGAATGAAAATTCAATGGCCAACTTTGATTTTAAAACCAGAAAAGAGGAAAAAATGTTAACAATAATGAACTTGGATAGAGTATTTACAACAACGAGGGTGAGTTCTTTTCAAAGGCAACATATCCTAGTTTGTACATATTTGTATATAAAAGTTGTCCTTGCTCAGGGTCAGGGAGACGGGGTGGATGCAACGGCCTCCTTTGAAGTTCTGTCTCCGCGTTGATGATGTTGAGGGCCCAAAGAACTCAAGGGCAGCTCTTTCCCACTCCTTAGACGTGGATCTCATTCCAGCTTAGGCTTCTCTTTTTCTTCTTCTATACCTAGAAATAGAAGCAAAAAAAGCTTTATTTGAACATCATATGCAGACGTATGCCAGTGCTGCTAACGGAATCTCCAGCCCACCGCAGCGTACTTGCATTCACATTTCTGTCTTCTCTCTCCTAAGCTAGGAAACCAGGTCATGTACCGTGTTCTCCAGAAAGACTGCCCTCGGTGACCTCTCTCCTCACCCTCTCCTAACACCAGTCAGCTCCTTGGGCTTCCAGGAGTTCCTGGCAGGGTCCTCCCGCCAAAGACGCATTGCTTTGCATGATGGGTAACTCCAGCCGGATTGCTTCTTACCCAGCACCCAGCAGCAAGAGCCGTGCATTTAAACAGCTTCATGTAAGTTACACTTCAGCCCTGTCCATTCTCAACGCCCAGGATTCTGCGTTTCTAAAAGCCAAAGGAGTCTTTCTTTTTAAAAATTCATTGTTTTTTAAAAAAAGCTCACGAGGCCCTATTTAGCCACAAGAGCTCTTTCTGCTTATACATATTTAACCCGATCCCCGGTCTGCCCCACGCGAGAGAGCAAATTCCCAGCCTCGATCACTTCACCCCTGGCTACCCTCTCGGTCCCACACTTGTGCATGCTGAAACTCAAGCTCTGCCCGAGGGAGCCAACCCATCCAGATCGGCTTTTCCTGAAGGACTTGTATGTACTGGATCAGTAAGGCTTTGTCTGTTGTCTCCAGTGCTAGCTGGTGATGGTTCATTTTCCTGAAGATGAAATTGTTCGGGCCATTCCTGTAAGTTATACTTAAATCCAGAAAGTCCACCTGCTTTGTTTCTTTTCCTTTCTTCTCTTTTCTTCCTTTCTTTTACTTCTACACACACATTTTTCTAATCTTTCCCAAAGTTCTTGAATACATCTCTACTGTCTGGTCCTGTTAGCATTCTTTGATAAATGTCTAGATCTCCAAGGGCAGAGCCTTTGACAGTTTTGATCTTGGTCACAGCCCTGGTGCTTTTTAGTGTCTGTTTCATAGTAGCTAATCTTGTTAGACAATAAACGTGCTTAGAGGAGGTTCTGAAGGCAGGACCAGAAGGAGAGCAAAGGATCAAAAAGTCTGAGCTCTGAGGGTTGCAGTCACTCTAGGGCATGGGGTAGAGATGCCCCTGCCTCTCCCAAGCCCCACTCCCAGCTGGCTTCATGGGGTCTGGAGCAGGAAGTAGGATGTGAGCATGTGCTCTGAGCAGGTATCCTCTTTCTTGGCTGCCTTTCACAGGGAAGGAACTATCAGAGATCTAAAACACTGTTTTCAAAACTCTTCTCACAGATCATGTGACCTGGGACTGAAGGCATGAAAAGAGAGGAAGAGAAGGTTAGCAGTAAGAATATCTGCTGTGTTCTCATCGGGTAGGTCCCCTTGCCAATGACAGTTAACATACAGGGTCCCTTCAGACAGCTCGCACACCTGAGTCTCCTCCACTTCTGTCTTACGTTTTCTACAAGAGAGAAGGGGGAGGGGGGACGCAAAAGGTTTGTTTCTTCTCTTTAGTCTCTTTTCTCTAGAACATTCTGCTGATGAGTTGATGTGGCAGCAATGGTGGAATCTTCAACAGAGGACAGGCCTGGAGGACCTGGGCTTCCCTGGTGTAGGAAGGGAAAGGGATCCTCACAGATATTAAGTTTTTTGTCGTGAGGTAGAAGACAAACATCACATAGCGATAAATGAAAGAACTGGATGCATTTCCACAAAAGAAGAACAGCAACAACAAAACAAAACAAAATCAAACAAACCTGACAGAAACACATCAAAGAACTGAGGCAGGCTGTACCTGTGGAACACAGGGGCCAAGACTGACCATGAAGAAGGTATCCAGACATATTCCAAAGCAGGGAGGTTGTTTACAGTCGGGGGCAGTGTTCAGACAGGGGGAGTCTGGTGTTCCGCCATGGGGCCAGGCAACATGGAGGACGTTATGGAGAAGGGTCCTGGGTCTAACCTCCTCCCCTGCTCCCCTCTTTCCTATTCTCTCTCCCCTTGTCTCTGCCTTTCACTCTTGAGCAATCTTCTTTATGGACTAAAAAGTTAACTCTGGTGAGAACACCAGAGTGGCCTTAGTCAGAGCTCCTGGGGTGAGAACAGAAATGCTTCAGGTGTCGTGGGTTGACTTGCACAATCATATGACAAAGTACCCACAGTACTTCAAAATGTGCGAGGAGGCCCAGGGTGTGGTCAGACAATTTTTTCCTTAAGAAAATTAGGCATCTGACTCGTGGATCCAAGCAGTCGCCGCGGCAGAAGCCAGAGTGACCGCCCGTCGTCCACGCAAAGCCTCTGACGGGTCCTCTTCTCTGGAGGTGTGGGTCTCCGTGACTTGCAAGACTAGCATTGTCTTTGAGAGTTTTAGACCCCAGTAAAGTACCAGCCTGGACACAAGGCTCAAACACAGCAGGAAACAAAGGACCAGCGAGTCAAGGGCTTTCAGGCACTAGTCCCTCCTTGGTTCTAGAGGACAGCATCCTTCCCCACCAGGACCCCTGTCCAGGATTTGGGGGAGGGCGGAGCTTCTGTTCTTCTGTTCTCCAGGGGTTGGAAGCCAGGGCCCAGCCCCTCCTTGTGAGCCTTGGGACCACAACATCCAGCCAAAGGGGATTATTCTCAAGCCTTTCAACGAAAGGACATTTCCCCTGCTCACTTTCAGATTTGCTTGGGACCCATGACTCCTCAGTCTCCCCCATTTCTCCCATTTGGTAGGGGACTGCTCATCCTAGGTCTGCACCACCACGCATTTTAGAGGTTAACTTTTGGTTCTGTTTTATAGGTTTACATGAACCTGGAAAATAATTTGGCTTTGGGATGAATTATGACCAAATCTCTTACCCATACATGATTATAGGTTTATATCATACTCAGGGAGAATAATAATATTATTCCAGAATTATTATTATTACTATTTATTATTATTATTATTATTATTATTATTATTTATTCCAGAATGACTTTTTAGGGCCATAGGGATGAGGAGAGTGTATTTACCTGTGTGAAAGACATTTATGATATGGGGACTGTTACAAGAAGAATTATTTAGAACCCCAAACTTGTGATGCTGATTCCTAATTCCCAGTGTCTGGAGATAGAACTTTATTTGGATGAAGTCTTTACAAAGTCAACAAGAAGCCATTCGGGTGAATGTCATCCGATATAACTGCTGCCCTTTTAAACAACAAAGCTGGAAGGCCGTGTCATATACCGGGAGAACGTCTCTGAGTATGGAGATGAGCGCACTAGTCCAGGACAGGCCTGCGACCATCTTCCCCTTAAAGATCTCACGAGGAACCAGTCCTGACATTTCGTTCTGCTTTTCACCTTCTGCCACCTGCATATAACATTTAACCTGTTCCTATTGTTTAAAACACTCAGCTTGTGGTGTTTTGTTACAGTAAACACAGTTCTCTCAAATCCACCTAAAGTTGCTTTATTTGAAGAAAAATAAGAACAACTGCATGACTATTAATTTAGCCTGTTTTAAGGGCTTGTATTTCCCAGCAGACAGGCCTGTTCTGTGTTTCTAAAACATGGAGACAGTCCTATTGTTCACTACAAGTGGCAAGGGGATGGACCTTGGGTAGAGACACTGGCTTTGCCAGAAACTGCTTAAATAGGTCAATTATAGGCCTCAGCTGCCTATGCAAAGAGGAGGATGGGTTTCAATAATTTCTAGGATTCTTCCCCCCAGCTGTAATTATCTGCATTTTTTTTAACATCTTGAAGTTGTAGCATAAGGAAGCCAGAGGGTTTGAGTCTTTGAAAACCATGTAGGTGACTGAGGTGCAGCATCTCTTCTCAGGGGAGGGTACCCGGTGGAGGGTGACGTGTGACAACAGATATTTTATACTGTACCAGACAACAGTCATCGTGTGCCTGCACATTCACATGTATATGTATGTACAGGCATGTGTGCATACACATACATATGTGCCTGGGTCACTTTTTATTCTGCAGTTTCAAACTGCGAGACTGAGGTAAGTGCCAGCTGAGAGTCAGGGAAAGTGAGGCAGCCATCTAAAGATGGCGACTGACGCTCAATCCAAACCCATGGCTGACAGAAGGAGCAGCGGGATCCGTGCTGCCAGATATTAAAATACGTGATAAAGAGAGGAAGTCCAACTGTCGTATGAAAATTCCCGATTTTTAAGTGTGGGTGAATAAATAAAAAAAAAATTTCATTGTGTGACAAAATGAAATTTCTTAGTATGTCAATGTAGGAGGCTGAGATGAGCAAAAAGGCTCAGCGAGCAAAGGTCTTGCCTCGCAAGCTCGAGGACCTGCGATGGCTTCCCCAGAACACACGTTAAAACGGGGAGGGGGCATAGTTGTATGAATTTGTCATTCCAGGTGCTGAGGAGGTAGATACGGGCAGGTCCCTGGGGCCCACTAGCAAGCCAGCCTAGCCTACTGGGTCAGTTCTTGGGCAATGAGAGAGCCTGTTCATAAAACATAAGGGCAGATGATGTTTGAGGAGCGACACTGAGGTACGTAGGAAAACGTGTTCTTCAGCTTCACGTGAATCTAGGAAAGCAGACAGAAGTTACCTGCTTCTAAAACATGACTGGGAGACAGGCATACGAGCATCAGGTGAACACAGGAAACACACACACACACACACACACACACACACACACACACACATACACAGGAAAGCCATTGGTGGGAAGATTCTGGTTCAATACAATACAAACAACAGCTTCCAGGGGCTCCATTCAATAAATGTAGACCAAATTATTCTCTGTAGGGAAATATGTTATCAAATGGTGACTGACTTTCATGCATGCCCTGTAAGAAAAAGGCAGAGACTAGTTAACCAGCATAGACAGTTAAAAACAAACAAGCAAGCAACCACCACCACCAACAACAACAACAAAAAACTCAATGTCGCTATTCATATTTAACTCCTTTTCAAGGCTGCTGGTGAACAACATTTTACAATCCAGACTGAATATTTATCTCTCCTGCCACTCAAGGCATCTTCTCAAGGCAGCAGCGGAGTTACGGTCAAATGTCTGTCAGAGTCGAGGACATCAAGGAGACGGAGGAAGCCAGAAGTTTTTTTCCTCCAGACTGCACATAAAATCTTAAATCTCACTACAGCCATTCTCTGAAGAAGGTGAGGAAAGTTTGTATTTTATTCCAAAAACATTTTTAAGTGCACCACACAATTCTATAATTTAAAAGAGAAAGATTACTGCGTCTGTTGAATGGGGTGGGGGTGGGGGAAGACATCACGAACAGATTTATGTCCGGTCCTCCAAGCTGTGGCCTGAAGAGATTAAAACTGGGGTCATGTAGCGTTGGCTGACATATTGAGTCACACGGTCTCGGAAGAAGCACACACAGAACCAGTCTGCTTCAGTGACTGTTGCAACAACTACTTTATTAATCAAGCGGACCGAGGCCCTGCACAGCGACTGGTCCTCAGTCGGTGTTCAGCATTAGTGGGTCACAGTCCACTTACAGGTGATATCCAGCATGGTGGACTGTGTCCAAGGAGATGCCCGATCTCTCTGAAACCCCCGTACCTCCCCTGGCTGTGTTTTCATGCAGGCTTCAGAGCACTACACATTCAAGCTCTTGCCTTCCAGCCTTCCAGCATTTATGTATCTTTACATAGATTTGGGACAGGTTTGGCACAGCTTAGAGAAGACTGGGTGTCTTGACAAGAAGAAGGCTTGGCTATAAACAGAAACAAAAGAGAAATCAAGTCAAAAATCAAGGGAGCTTGAACAGCCACGAAATATACTGCATCTCTCCGTGACCTTCCACTCCACCAAAGGGCAGCCACCTGCAGTGTTTATAGTTTTGGCTTCGTGGTCATGAGATCCCTTTGAGCCTACCGCACCCATGAAAAGATGACATTAAAAAAAAGAGATCTGGTGACTCTTAATGCAGCTTGTTGAAGAACTTCCTATTTAATTTAGGGTCTGTTCGCCACGGCAGAATTCTGGTGATCGTAGCTGGCTTCACGTTTGCTCCCCCTGTCAACGCTGTATTATTTTTTCCCCCTATATAATTTTATGAGCACGCTTCTTTTATCTTTAGGTTTGGATGTTTTACTACCTGATCAGAGCAAGTGAGAAAGAAACCTTTCAGGTTAACACTGCCAGCAGCTCCTAAATTAATGCTGCAATAAAAAGAAAGGAAAGAAAGGAAGAAAGAAAGAAAGAAAGAAAGAAAGAAAGAAAGAAAGAAAAGAAAGAAAGAAAGGAAAGAAAGAAAGAAAGAAAGAAAGAAAGAAAGAAAGAAAAAGAAAGTAAGGAAGAAAGGAAGGAAGGAAGGAAAGAGAAAGAGAAAGAAAGAAAGAAAGAAAGAAAGAAAGAAAGAAAGAAAGAAAAAGAAAGTTAGGAAGAAAGGAAGGAATGAAGGAAAGAGAAAGAGAGAAAGAAAGAAAGAAAGAAAGAAAGAAAGAAAGAAAAAGAAAGTAAGGAAGAAAGGAAGGAAGGAGGGAAGGAAGGAAGGAAGGAAGGAAGGAAGAAAGGAAGGAAGGAAGGAAGGAAGGAGGAAGCCCGTGGGGAACACTGAAGAGCCTGCTGAGACGCTCCCCCTCAGCCAGGGGTCTCGCAGGCAGTGCTGCTCTTGCTTTATGTGCGCCGAATGATACTCACGTCTCTGTGTGTCCCAGATATAGCTGTTGAGAACTTCTCCAAGCAGGTACAGGAAATTCATCAGGACGGTTGTTGACCCAAAGAAGATGATCCTGGCCCCTGAGCCAATATGCTCCAGGAACGGATACACCCACATGCCGGTGACATGATGTATCCAGCACACCCTGCATCGGGAATTGGAAAAGAGACAGCGGTCGAGTCACAAGCCGTGGGGTTGGGAATGCAAGAGCATCACACCAGCAAGGAGCTCCTGTGCGTCCACCGTCTGTTAGCATCGGGTGTGGTTCTAGGGACGTTCCGAGTTAGGAGTCAAACTGTCCATCAGCACTAACCCAGGGACTACCTCTCTTTCCCATTCTCTGCTGTGTCTTACTGGTCCCAGGCACTGTGTCAGGACCACCCCCACTGCACTGAGTGAGACATCTCCCTGTCTCCTCCTTCCTGGCACTGTCTTCTTGTCTTTAATGACACTTAAAAGGTTTCGGTCAGGAATTAGAAACTGCCAAGGGATGTAATACTGTTATACAATCCTTTTAATCTCTTCTTTATACAATGGAACAATGTAGCATTAGGCAATCATGCTATACTAAAGCTGACAGGATAGGCCAGGTTTCTTGCCATGCTGTCTTTCAGTGAGACAGGAACATGGCCTGCATGTGCTGGAGCCAGCCTCCCCCACTGCCCTCCGTCCCCCCACCCCCCATCACTCTGCAGATACAGGCTTCCTGCTTCCCAGATTTAAATGCCTTCGAAATCCTGGTACCTGCTCACTTGCAACCATCTTGTTTCTGGACTGGATGTTTCTGGCTCTGTGGGAACTGCAATAGCATTGCTTCCCAGAGCTTAGGTACAGTGTCTGCTTCACTGTCTTAGTTTTGGCATGGCTGCTGGTACCTGTTTTCTGTATTATTTGGGGGTTCGCTTCTTTACTTAAGAGTACCAGTTTTGGTGAGTGAAATACAAAAAAACTATTCTGCTAGGAAATAAGGTTACTTTCTAGATCTTAGTGTTTGGGGTTGGTCATCTTCCTTTCTTTCTGGTTCCACCCTTTTAAGAACCTAAACAGAGGCTTCATTAGCAGGAAGACATATTGGTCTTCACTACAGAGCTCGTTTTATCCACGTGGGTAAAGTCCAATCACCACGGAGGTGAAACTTACTCTGGCAGCGATTCCGAAAGATTTCAGTTTTGAAATGAACCAACATGCAAAGCCAGAATCATACACGAACATATCCACATGCATGCAAACATGCACAGCACATTCGTGGTGTTAAGACGTGGTGGTTCACAATTCTACTTTTATGTGTATCTCCAGAATAACTGAGATTGGAGGTTGTAGCACATCCATACACTAGCGCTTGGAGCAGTCAAATGTTGGAAATAACCCATGCCCATCAAAAGAGGAATGAATGCACAAAGACTTGTATACAATACACAATGGGATGCCATTTTGTACAGGGAAGAATAAAGCTTTAGTACACACTACAACATACTGAACCTCGAAAACACAAAGAAGGAAGTCAAACACAGGACAACTTCCCGTAATTCCATTTACATGGGGCACTAAAACAAGCAGACTGAGAGACATTCTCGGTCAAAATGTTCCCCCAAACCCATGTATTGAAGGCATAGTCCTCGAAGCAACAGCATCCTGTGGTGGGACCTTTGGGAGGTGACTGGATCCTGAGGGCTTTGAGCTAGTCAGTGGGTTAAGCCATTGCTGCATTCCTAAGTTAACTGGCTACTGGGAAGTTGAGGGGGCTGGAAGGCGTGGAGTCTCTGTAGAGGAAGCCGGCTGTTGGGGCCTGCTTTTGAAGGCCACCATTTCACTTCCAGTGTCCACAGGATGAGCAGATTTCCCGGTCTACTTGCTTCTTCAAGAGAGTTGCCAGGGCAGCTGGCCGTGCACGGAAACCTTAGCTACTGTGGATGGAAAACAAGCCTTTCCTCCATTTAAACTGTTTATCTTCCGGAGTTTTTTGTTGTTTTGTTTTGATTGTAACAGCAATGGAAATCTGACTAATATACAAGGGACTGAAGGGAATGGAGGAAGAGGGAGTTTGTGTTGAAGGTGTTGAAATATTTGAAGGCTAGACATCATCACTACCCCACCTAAGCATGCATCTACAGATTGTTAACGATTTCCATGGCATTGACGTACTCAAGCCAAGATATTCCCGCTAAAAAAATATGTTAACACACATGCACTCAAAGTCAATGAGATGATTCCTAATGATACTCTGCCACACTCACAACCAGAGCCCAGTGCAACAGTCACCAGAGAGGCTTCATCCGGCAACTGACGCAGAGACCCACAGCCAACCATTAGGTGGATCTTGGGGAACCCTGGAGAAGAGCGCGCCAGAAGGGTCGAGAACCCAAGAACATGGCCCACAGAATCAACTAACCAAGGCTCGTGTCAACTCACAGAGTCTGAAGCACTGCGTGGGTCTGAGCTCGGTGCTCTGTGTCTATCTTATGACGGTACCTTGGTGTTCTTAGGGGACTCCTAATGGTGGGAGCAGGGGCTGGCCCTTAGGACACCTTTCCTCCTACTGGATTGTCTCGTGCAGCCTTGATAAGAGGGCCTGCGTCTAGTCTTATTATAGCTTGTTATGCTCTTGTTGATATCTCTGGAAAGCCTGTTCTTTTCTGAAGGGAAACAGAGGAGGAGTGGACCTAGGGGAGAGGGGAGAGGGGAGAAGAGAGAGGAGAGGGAAAGAGAGAAGTGGAGGAGGGGGAAATTCTGGTCAGGATATAATATATGAAACGTCAGCAAAAAATTTTTTTTATAAGCAGAAGCACTGGTAGAGACCAAGGGGAATTAAATTGTTGGAATGAGACTGTGGAGTTTGATATGCCCTGTTCTGCTGGTTCGTAAATCACCACAGTTAGATCTTCCCTGTCTAGGTCTAACTAAGGTGAGGAGATGTTGGGTCTACACAGGGAATATGCAACAGACACCCCAACTTAATGTTATCAAATAGTCAGTTAGTTTTACAAACCAATGACAAAATGGTGACCTGACTTACTGTATGCAAACTGGGGTGCCAGTCAACACTGAATGTTACAAATCCTCGGCATTCCTGTTCCTGCCACTCTGCCGGCCTTAGGTGCACTGGGTCTTTCATTTGCTGCTCTTAGAATCTGCTGCCAACCCCCGGGTCTGCACCTCAGCAAATGTAATGCACTTCTGACCCCCCACAAAACCAACACATGGTGCTAAACAATGCAACAGTGACCACATCCTATGCGTCTTTAGGTAACTTTTAAATGTATGCCTCCAGACTGGATCTTTGCTCAAACTTTAGAATTCCATGACCAGTTATGACGTCACCACCACCTCGGACAAACGATAATTCCAACTGGAGCTTTCCCTGCACCATCCCGGCATCCCTCCTCACTGACTCTCGTGCAGTCAGCCTGCACATGGTGCTGTCCCACGGGCTAGCATCCTGTGCTTACGTGCTACAACCCCCTGCAAGGGTTATTTAGTCCCCTTTACAAGTCAAGAGCCAGAGACCAAGCTAAATAACATCTGAAAGAGACTGGGGAAGTCAGGAAGGAAATGCACAGTTGATTTCCCTTTAAAACAATTTACTTGCCGGGCAGTGGTGGGCGTGTGACTTTAATCCCAGCACATGGGAGGCAGAGGCAGGCGGATTTCTGAGTTCGAGGCCAGCCTGGTCTACCGAGTGAGTTCCAGGACAGCCAGGGCTACACAGAGAAACCCTGTCTTGAAAAAACAAAAATAATAACAATAATAAAAAAATAAAGCAATGTATTTATTTGGTAATAAATTCACACATGTGAATTTATAATATATAATATAATGTAATTATATATATAATATAATATATATACATTATATTGTGTGTATATATAATGTATATATATATATATATATATATATAATGTATTATAATCATATTCGCCTGCTCACACTAATTGCTCTTTCTTAACCCCCTCCATTCTCTCTGGACCTTTTGTTCCCAACAAGTCCAACTTCTCCTTTTATATCTTTTCTTTTACATGAGTAATTAGGATTGCTTGCATGAGTGTAGATGGTAGTGGGGACGTTAGCTGGAGTATGGACAATTTAACAGTGGCTACACTGCTCAAGAAAACCCACCCTCCATGCCCAAGCAGCAACCTGGTTTGTAGGGGGGGCCTCCGGAGCCCCTCTCCCACCCGTGCGTGATCTCCTTTTCGTTGTCTGGACTTGCTCTCCCCAAGGCACATGATATTGTCTCGAAATGTTCGTATGTCTCCTCTGCTCTCTGATTTTTTTTTTTTTTTTTTACTTTGTAGGTCATCAAGTCATTCCAGATACAGATGCAGAAGTCCTGTTACTTGAGCATACACCTGGATTAGTGTGAATGATGTATCCACTTGTCCTAACAGGTTGTGATTTCATCATTTGCTTCCTTGATAGTATCACAGCTAAATTCTCTGCGCAACGATGACTCATGGCCTTGTTCCTCTGTGAGTCGGGGGTTCTCAGTTGTTGGTTCGCTTTCAATTGCTGTCTCATTTTTAAAGTCTTCTCATCTAAGTGCCCAAATATCTATGCTTAAGGCAATGGCAAGTTATGTTAAAGATTGTTATCTGTAGAAATCAACCACCACGGTGAATTGTGCATGCATGCGTGTGTATACCTATCTATGTACACATATGCACGTATTAATTATCATTTTAAGACTTCTGGATTATCCGTTTCATTACATATACTCCTAATGCATTTATGTGAAACGTACAAGTTTAAAAAAATGATGCTTGTCCATGGCTTCCATCTGAGCACTTTGCAAACAGAGACCCAGCAGTAAATGAGGCAGAGGAGATGTCTGCTCTTGTGAGCACAGTCTAGTGATTGGCCAAGTAATTACATGGGCATTTGCAAGTCGGGACACCATTTCAAAGGTCAGGAGCTGGGGAGATGACTCTGCTGTTAAAAGCAAAGACTCACCACATTTACAAAGGCCAGGATAGGAGTGCCAGGGATGTGTTGGGATTGTTTTCTGCTGTTGAAAAGATTGCTTATGTACAACTAGTCAGCCTTGTGAATCCTCTTGTATACTCAACTTTCTTTCAAGCCTTTCTTCATAGCGGATATGTTCAAATGACTTTCAGCAATGTGCAATAAAAAAAGCTTTCAACAATTTCATAACCACTGTTCTTTTTCTCTCCTTCTCTCCAAGGCAGATTCGTACCTGCTGAATGCTGACTGATTGCCCATTGTATTGCTCTCCTGTCCACAGAGCTTAATGCTTTTCAAACTGTGTTACGGGGCTGGAGAGACGGCTCAGTGGTGAAGAGCACTGACTGCTCTTCCTAAGGTCCTGAGTTCAATTCCCAGCAACCACATGGTGGCTCACAACCATCTGTAATGGGATCCGACGCCCTCTTCTGGTGTGTCTGGAGATGGCGACAGTGTACTCATATACATAAAATAAATAAATATATCTTTAAAAAATATGTTACACACACAGATAGAGAATTTTATATATTCTTCATTTTATTTTATGTGTTTGAGTGTTTTGCCTAAATGTATGTCTGTGTACAGTGCCCATGGAGGCTAGAAGAGGGTATCAGACCCCTGGAACTAGTGTTAAACACCCTTGTGAGTGCAGCATGAGTCCTCTGGAAACGTACACTTAACCACTGAGTCGTTTCTGTCATCCCTAAGCTTCATTCTTGATGCCCCAATACAGCATGCTTGCTGGTTTGATCACCGTTTCTCTCTCCTTTCATCCCCTGACACACTGACAAATCTTTTCTCCCTCTGTAAATTTATTTGCTATTCTACCATTAAATGTGGACTTCATAGTTTTACTTTTAAGTGTAATGCTGCTTGGTCTGCAGGCATGTAAGCGCTGCTTGTCTGGGGCCTTCAGAGGCCAGAAGAAGATGTTAGACACATTGGACCGGAGTTATAATGGTTGTGAGTCACAAAGTGCATGCTGGGAACTAAACCTAGGTCCTCTGCTACAGCAGTAATCACTTTCACCCATGGAGCCATTTTGTCAGCCCTGGACACACTGAAGCTTAGTTTATAATT
This sequence comes from Apodemus agrarius, assembly GCA_964023405.1. Taxonomy (NCBI): domain Eukaryota; kingdom Metazoa; phylum Chordata; class Mammalia; order Rodentia; family Muridae; genus Apodemus; species Apodemus agrarius. The sequence continues at coordinate 21,150,978 of OZ030027.1, read as the reverse complement.
GATTTTTAATGCTATGCATTCCATTGATAAAGTCATGGCTGTGGCTTCCCATCCATCGCATACATAGATATTTCACTGGCTGGTTTTGTGTGTCAACTTGACACAAGCTGGAGTTATCACAGAAAGGAATTTCAGTTGAGAAAATGCCTCCATGAGATCCAGCTGTGGGGGCATTTTCTCAATTAGCGATCAAGGGGGGAGGGTTCTTGTTGGTGGTGCCATCCCTGGACTGGGAATCTTGGGTTCTATAAGAAAGCAAACTGAGCAAGCCAGGGGAAGCAAGCCAGTAAGTAACATCCCTCCATGACCTCTGCATCAGCTCCTGCTTCCTGGCCTGCTTGAGTTCGTGTTCTGATTTCCTTTGGTGATGATCAGCAATGTGGAACTGTAAGCTGAATAAACCCTTTCCTCCCCAACTTGCTTCTTGGTCATGATGTTTGTTCAGGAATAGAAACCCTAAGACATTGTATCCCTACCCAGTTCTCTCTTCTGTGTTCTAGAAACTATTCTCGGTTCTCAAAGCAAGTTGTTTTGTAAATCTTAACTCCGATTCCAACTCAGTGCATCTGCAGCCAAAGTTATTTCTATTTCTGGACAGAGCCCCCGAATTCCTCTACTCTGAGAATGGCTCCATTTTGCAACTCAGACACCTGTCAATGTCTCCCCCTCTCATCAGGCACGGTCTGATCGAGGGTTCCTCAACCATCTCTGCAATACATTGATTTGTTTTCAATGTCTACCACCTTTTTAGTTTGTGTGACAATTTCCCTGTCTAGAGACTGCGAGAGTTTCTATGTTGGGGCTTCTCTTTCTTCCCCCTACTTTTCTAACTGTCACAGTGGGCCCGGTGAGTTTTCTCGATCACAAATACTAGCACATTAACTTTTAACCTGTCCGTGGCCCTCCACTCATTCACCTCTGTTATACACAACAAGTGGAGACACCCGATGCACAGTGGACCGTACTTTTCTGTTTGCTTCGCTTTGACTCCTTTCTCCTCCTGGAGTCCAGTTACACCCATTTTCATCTGGTCTCCTAATTTTCCACGTTCCCTCCCACCATGTGGGTTCTCATGTGTGCCTCTTCCTACCTATGCTGGAAGCTAGCTACCCATCCCGGTGGACTAGTGAACTTGTATTTATTTTCACATGTGCTAGTTCTACAGTGATAAATGAGCAGCCATCACTTTATTCAGGAAAGTCTCCCCTCCCCTCCCCTGACCCATCAGGTGAATTCAAATATAGTAAGTTCTTAGAGAACACAGTTTTTTTTTTTTAATTGTAAGCTCTTATGCTAGTGCTTACATTTGAGTCCTAGCTTTACTTGAGCGAGAGTAGACGCTTTTTGAAGTGGGTAGCTGTGTCTGTAAAGTTCCTCTGTCACCTCAGCAGTTCCCAACATACCTGTCATCTGGCAGGAACCTGAGTAGATGACTGAAAGTCTGAGCTGTGCCAGATGAGGAAGACGTAGTTGAATAAAGATGGGAGGAAAAAAATCTTCTAGGTAAAAGAAATATCCAAAGACCCAAGAAAAGGGGAACATTCTGAGACAGTCAATAAGAAAAAAAATTGTTTTTCTGAGATCAGGGAGGGGCACAGGACAGATCGGTGTCAAACTGTGGGTGGCCTTCTGAAATCATTCAGAAGTTAAGACCCTATCAAGTGTGGTGAGTAAGAAGTCTTCTAAGCATATTAAATACACGTGGACAGATGGAACTGAGCACCAATCCTATCCAGAATAGTGGTGGCCTCGATGGAAATGGTAGCAACGGAAATGAAAATTAGTGGACAGTTTCATAAGATATATGGAGCAGTATCTATCACAGTGTAGGTCGTAGGCAGTGACATGCCGGAGGTGGTAATGACGGGTAATTGTTACACATTTAGGAAGTTTGTGAGCCAGTTACATGGTGGCTTTCATTCTACCATAGTGAGACTGTTTGCACAAGGGCACACACTATACACCAGGAGTTCTTTCTGCTGTTCCCCGAAGCACTGGTTATTCACTCTTTGCCAATAACCACTAGTTACAAACATTTAAAACGAAAACAAGAGATCAGAAGATAAAAAAGGCCAGACGGACTTATATTCTATGATCCAAACTGGCTTGCGGAAGGAAAGTGTCAGTCATATGGAAATGCATGCGTGATCACACACACACACACACACAATCACACACACACACACACACACACACACACACACACACACACACACACGCTGGCTAGGTCATGGCACATAATGTGGTTTTTCAATTCCTAGTAAAAATTAAAAATAAAAAAAGTACTGTTTTCAGAGATAGAATGGGAAGACTTGGTGATTGACTGGGCTTACGTGTGAAGCCTCTGAGGTGAGTTAAGGATTAATCATAGAGTCCTGGCTTGAGGAGCCGGGTAGAGAGGGTTGCCATTTCCTGAGATAGGAAGTAATGCTGTGAGCACACTGCCTGCGGGGGATGAGGAGAGTCTTGTCTGGACATGCTCAGTTTGAGGGTATCCAAATGATGTACAGGGGGAGTCCTGAAGGCCGTTAGTTTCATGGGTCGGAAGTGGTAACACCGGTATCCCTTTCAACAAGATGATAGTGGGAATTCAGAACGGACTGTGGCCATCTCAGTGAGAGTGGATATAACGCTTCAGGAGAAGGGGTTCATGGAAGAGCTCCAAAACAGATTATGTTTCAAGAGGAAGAGAAGGCTGAACAGGTAAACCATGAAATCTGGGCCAGGGATAGGGATACAAGAGAGGGCGTGTCGCTTCCTGAAGCCAGGGAGTGAGTGGTTCAGAGACACCGAGTCTGTTAACTGAGGAACGGAGAATCAAGAGTTACTTGGAAACTGGCTTTCCATTTGTAAAGTGCAAGGAAGGACATTTTCAGGTTTCGTGTCTGTGTGCGCGCGCGCACGTGTGTGCATGTGCGTGCGTGTGCGTGTGCGTGTGCGTGCGTGCGTGCGTGCGTGCGTGCGTGCGTGCGTGTGTGTGTGTGTGTGTGTGTGTGCATGTGTAAGATTGGAATCTACTTTGGATCTTGACTGCATATCACATGTTGGTGAAGAGTTAAAACCAACTGACCTTAATGCAGTAGCTCACTTGGTCACACGGACAAAGATCATCTTGCCACAAAGATCATGTGCTGGGACAGAGACAAGGGTTCACATGTCAACCCTGCCTTTTCTGGCTATTACCCTTATTTATCCTGATAAATCCTGGCAGTAGCTATTGTACCACCAGGAGCCTTTTTAGCTTCCTGATTTATGAAAATTAAAAGGTTAATAGTCAAATTTAGGCAAGGAGTTAGGTGACATAAAAGTTAGGCTTTTGCAATTCCTGGAGCCAAGAATGACTTCCCCCTCACCCCCTGGTGGAGAGATAAGGACAGCGGCCTACCCATAAAACTTTCTTCCCAAAATGTGTCCTGCCTACAAGATGTGCAGGGGAGAAGAGCAGAGACGAGGGAATGACCAGCCAGTGACCAGTCCAAATTGAGAACCATCCCATGGGCAAGAACCAATCCCTGATACTATTAATGACACTCTCTTATGCTTGCAGACAGGAGCCTAGTGTTAACTGTCCTTTGAGGACCCAGCAGCCAATGGAAAGGGATGCAGAGACTCACAGTCAAGCATTAGATGGAGCTCGGCCAGTCTTATGGAAGAGTTGGGGGAAGGATTGAGGGACCCAAAGAGGATAGGGACTCTACAGGAAGACCAACAGAGTTGGCTGACCTGAACTTTTTAGGGCATCCAGAGACTGTACTACCAACCAAAGAGAGAGTACGGGCTGGACCCAGGTCCCCTGCACATATGTCAGAGATGTGCAGCTCGGTCTTCATGTAGGTCCCCAACAACTGGAACAGGGGCTGTCTCTGATTCTGTTGCCCGCCTGTGGATCCCATTCCCCTAACTGGGACACCTTGCCTAACTTCAGGGGGAGAAGATGTGTCTAGTACTAAGTGACTTGCTGCGCAGGGGAGATGGGGAAGGAGAGTGTAGTGTGTGAGGGGATGAGGAGGAGGAATGGGGGTCGTTTCTGTGAGAGGGGGATACTGGGAGGAAGGGGGTGCTGATATTGGGATGTAAAGTGAATAAATAAAAAAAGAAGTTTTTTTTTTTAAACTTAAAAAAGTTAGGCTTTTAGCTTGTAAGACACACATATAGACTTTGTTCCATAGTGGTTTTTAGCCAGCTACACTTGGAAGAGTGGTGACAGGCACTATGCTTTATGGGAGCCCTTCTTTAAGGGAAGGTGTTATGTTTATATCATTTTACAGATGAGAATGCTGAGGCCCAGAGCGGGTGAGCATTGGAGAAACTGAGACACCCGTCTCAGTTCAGTTCTTGGCTTGCTTGGCTGGCTTCTCTGCCGCGCCAGAGGTTAGCCTCTGATGGATGGGAACGGGATCCTGGAAAGCCTTTAATATGCTTAGAAACCAAAAGATGATTTAGGCATGAAATCGCTCTATAAAGTTTCTCCCCCCCCCTCAATATGAATGCGATTCCAATGATCGTTACGGAAATCGCGTGCGATGTAGAAATGTTGCAAAAACTGCAAGATAAATCACTTTCAGTGAAGTTTTAACACAAGATTGGATGTCTTATAAAACTCCAGGATCACATTTTATAACTTCCTTTGAGGAGAGGGAAAACCACTGTGGGGATAAAACACTCCTTTGGAGGAGGCCATGACTTATCTCTTAAGAAACAGTCACACCATATGTGTACTTCACCGACAAGGACTCACTATTCTTGCCAGGCAATGGCCTGAATCCTAGGTAGCATAGAGTATAGGCATCAGCTTCGTGCCCCATCGTGTCTCTCAACCCTCTGATGCTTCTGAAAGGCACTTCATCACAAGTCTATCTGCTCACGTGTTGATTGAACTGTCTGTAGATATGTTCAACTCAAGGACTAGTTTGGTTTGAAGGCTCCGTATACTTTCTCCCCAGTATTGATTCCACAAGGACCTGACTTATTGCATTTTGGTAACTCTGGAAGTTTCATTTTTGTTGTTGTTGTAGTTGTTCATGGACTCATGGACTCATTTGTTTAGTACATAGGTCTCCACTTGTGGGGTAAGCAGTAGTGCGTGTATAGGTGTAGTTATGAGATCGTGATGCGGTGAGTTTGCCTAGACTTGCTAGCTGAATAGGAAACAGACTCTGAAGGGATGCTTGCTTAGATCGAAAACGGGCTCAAACATTCTCCAATTCTAGGTATCAGCAGTGCTAGAAAATGCATCTGTTTATAAACACCATGCAGAGTTATGCTGAAACACCATTTAGCTTACAGAGAGAACTGCAGAAGCCTAACATTATACCTTAGGGGTATTCTCCAAGGTCATACCTTGAGACATAATCATAATTTATTATTCATTAGTGATTTCTTGGTTATTTTCAATGAAGCTAGTCCCACAGATCCCGAGTAGGTTCTCTCTCTCTCTCTCTGTGTGTGTGTGTGTGTGTGTGTGTGTGTGTGTGCCATGTGTCACACTATACACAGGGACTCTGATGGGTCCTAGACTTGAATTCATGATCCACAGTCACCATTTTTTTTAATTTGGTTTTTTCAAGACAGGGTTTCTCTGTATAGCCCTGGCTATCCTGGAACTCACTCTGTAGACCAGGCTGGCCTCGAACTCAGAAATCCGCCTGCCTCTGCCTCCCAGAGTGCTGGGATTACAAGTGTGTGCCACCACCGCCTGGATACCATTTTGTAATTGTTAACCATTCATTTTAACAAAGGGCCCTCCTAATATTTTTCATTTGGGCCTCACAAGTTACATAGTCCTGTGTATGAGGCTAAGTCTTGAATACTTTGGGAAAACTTCTAGCTCATTCATCTATTTTTGAAACACCTTGAACATTATGGAATGCCTTTGATCCCGTTTCCAGGTTAGCAGGGTAGTTTCAACACTAGCTGAAAATATATAAAATTTGTGGATGAGGTAAACGCTGACACCAAGAACAGAGAACACAGCAGAAATAGAGGACTACGTACATAATTAGTGATGTAACTGGCAGATTCAGCTTACATTAAAGTTCTTCTTTTAAATATCTGAGCCAATCAAACAGGCAGCAATGAAAGCTTTTCCGGTGTTTCTCTTTATGTGGAAGTATATAACATTTTCCTCTACTCCATACAAGAATATTTTCAAGGTTACAAGTCCCTCCACCCAGTCCCTAGGGAACAGGCTAGTTGTGCAAGCCTTTCGGAATGAATTCTGTCATGAGGTCATGAGGGAATGTGTTTTCTTCCTGGTTCTAAATCACAAACTCTCGGGAGTGATTTATCCACGAAGGCAGGGCCAATAATCAACTTCAGAAAAGTTTTTCCTTTAGCACATCTCCTGGCACATGCCTAAACTGGTTGCAAGCGATTCGTTTCCACCGAGAACCACTCTTCTCCAACCTACCTGACTTTTATGGTGATGTTTTCCTGGAGAGAATTCAACCTGAATTTCCCTCAATAAAACTCATGGCTGGTTCTCCTTAACTTTAATCACTTGGAACTTTTCAAAGCACACAGGTGCCAAGCATCAAGCCGACACATTGAACACCAGAGGGAACATGTGTTCTTTCGGGAGGGAGGGAGGGAGGGGGGACTCAGCAAGGGACCATTATGATCCATGTGATATCGGAGTTGACTGCTGAGAGAAGCCACACATCCACACTGGGAGGCGAGGAGGAACTGCCTAAATTCCACAGCAGACAGCATAATTTTCCACACGTTTGCAGAAAGTGACTTCACTTAACAGTTACGGCCCTCGGAGGCAGGCACTTCTCTTCACTGGGACAATGAACAACTCCTCGCTGTCCTCCCGACTGCCTGTCCCACCCCCACATCTCTCTGGCTACTTCTGGAACTCCTGTTTTGAGCAGCGCCCCCATGTCCCACTGTAAAGTGAGGAGACCTCTGCTATTACCACAGTGCTGCTTCTCTGTTCATTTCCCACTCAACGTGCGTGGGTTAGGCCGAAGTGGTGTCAAAGATGAGAACACGGCAGTTCGTGGAGTAGGTGTGGTCCGTGACCAGAACCAACGGTCCCAGACTCAGAGCGACACAGCCCTGAAGTGACACATGACATTAACATTACTGTTCAGGACAGCCTTACTGATAAGTGTCCTTTCTAGAGTGTAATGTTTGTTGGTTACTCTGAATTAAATGCTCAAAAGCTCTAAAAGCTTTCTGTTTAAAGAAGTTGAAACTCCCTGCCGCAACAATTGCAGCCCCTCAAGCCAAGTCACATCTAATTCTTTCAGCTATTGCTTCAAGCCTCTGTCATAGATTTATTTTTTTAAAGAGTGTACTATATTCCCGGACCTGAGGAACGCTGGGCACTTGATAGTTGCCGTGAAAACACATTTTTGTCCCTTCGTGATAGGACTCTAAGTAGGGCTATCACACACCCTACTTAGAACTGGGTAGGCCTAATTCCCAAGGACAGCTGGGTATCACAAACTAAAATTGATGGGAAAAAGAAGACAATGGAGGAGACAGAGGTAGAGGAGGAGGAAGAGGAAGAAGAAAATAATTAACCTGATAGTTGGGTGGCGTCTTGGCTAGTTTTATATCAACTTGATGCAAGTTAGAATCTTTTGAGAAGAGGCAATCTCAAATGAGGAAAAGCCCCTACTGGATTGGCCTGTGGGTAAGGCTGTGTTCCATGCTCTCAATTGGTGATTGATGTGGGAAGGATCACCTCATTGGGAGTGGTGTTGCCCTTGGGCGCTATTGAGTAACACACATGGGGGGGTCTGGGGGTTGGGGGGGTAGGGCGCGGTGAGGGGGGGGCGGCGGCAAGCCAATAAGCAGCTCTCCTCCATAGCCTCTGCCTCTGCTTCAGCTCCTGCCTCTAGGTTCTTGTCCTAGACAGAGAAACTAAAGCCTTTCTTCTACAATTCAATTTTAAAATGTCATGGTGTTTTATCACAGAAACAGAAACCTTAACTAATGTAGACGGACAGTGATGGCAGGGTGGTAATGGGGGGAAGCCGGGGTTGAAGCCATTAAAATTGTCTAAAAGGAAATTGTTAAATAAAAGTAAATACAATTGATTAAAGAAAAGGTGCTCTGTTGGTGTGGGATGAGACACTCTGTGAGGTCCACAGATCTCCAGGGCTGTTCAAGTCTATCACCACATGACTCATTTTCTGTCTGTACGTCTGTGTCTGTTGGCATGGCAGTATTAATGTCCTACAGTGATCGTATTGCTATCCATTCCTCCTTTTAAGTTGTGCAATGTTTCACAAATTAAGGCACTTGACTATTAAGCATATAATAGGTATCATGTGCTAATCCATCCCCTTGGCTCTTCAAAACAGAGAGAGAGAGAGAGAGAGAGAGAGAGAGAGAGAGAGAGAGAGAATCAGAATATATATTTATAGTCAGAATATATCATTAAACAGGCTAAGCCAAAATCTGTTACATATACATATATATATGGTCAGGGTTAGGAGACCCTATATATATGTATATGTGTGTGTATGTGTGCTTTATCTCTCTATATATATTATATAATATATATACATATATATCACAGCTTCCATTTTCCTTTATTTCTTCCTTTCCTCTTTGTCTTTTTATCCTTTATCTACTTACTTTTATCTTTTTGAGATAAAAGTCAGTTAGTACTGGCTTTCAGATCAAAATCTTGCTGCTTCTGCTTCAGGGTGTTGAAATTTCAGGTACATCGGGTGAGAGCCAGCTACCTCCCTTTTTGGTTGTTGAAAATCACCCGTATGTTGCATCTGTTTGCACCCCTTCACACTCAGCACATGTCCCTAAAGCTACACCAATTCCTTATAGACTGCATAAGTTGTATCCATAAGTTGTATCTTGTTTCTTTTAAAATCCATTTAGACTTACTATATGCCTTTTGATCTCGACTGCAATCTATTTACATTTAAAGTAGTTAGCAGCAATGGTTAAAGCATCATTCTTGCCACTTTGTTAATTCTTCATTTTTCTTTGTAATTTGCTAGCTAGCTTTCATATTTCCTTGTTGTCTCTCACAATGGTTTGAGGATTTCTTTCTTTCTTCATTTATTTTTGTGGTGGCAGGCTTTTATTCTTATCTCTCTGCAATTGCATTTCTGTCGTAAGACCCTTCCTTTCATTGTTACCAGAAATATTGCTTCAAAACTCTTATGAGCATCTATTTTGAGTTGATGGCAACTTAATTCAATCACATATAAAGTTATGGATGTCTACCCTCTGTTGGCTTGAATTTTTCAAAACCTACTCTAATAAGGGTTCTTAAATGTTTTGACCTCCCTTAAAGCCCACCAGAGATAGGGGAGGAAAATGGCTAATAGGACAAGGGGGGCATGGACCTGTTAAGAAGTTGTTCCTTGGGGAGATTCAAATCTTTGTTGTTTGCTATCCAGTCCACTAGCCAAACACCAAACATGAACCAGCAGTAGCAGCTTGAAAGAAACCACAAGGCTACGCTGATCAACACAAGTCCACCAAGAAGCAGGAAGTGGCAAGAAGCATCTGGAACACCGCCAGATGTTCTTTGGTACACTTCTTTCTATGAAGTCACACCAGGTGAAGATCAGAGAAGAAAGCGGGGCAAACCAGTGCAAGAGGTTTTGTAGTGAAGACCATCATTAGAGAAGCCCAGGGAAACCCAGCAAGGTGAACCAATGCCAGAGCATCGTCCACTGTCTGTTGAATTATACTTATACTCTTTGTTTGGGTCCTCTCAAGCACCTCTTCCAGCAAATCACATGCCTTTTCACCACATGCGTCTGTTCTCAGTAAGACATCCTCTCATGTGTCTGCTTCAGCAAAACATCCTCTCATAAGACAGTTTCCAGAAAAACATCACATGAGAATTCAGTCTCCAATGAAACTAGAAATACCCACTGCAACCATCCTGTAAGTTACCGACACCAGACTCTTGTTTTCTCTATGTGTATCCAGTGATGGATTCTTGTGTTATCTTTTCAACACCTTTACAACCTTTGATGTCACCTTTAGTGATATTTGCTTTCTGTGGTTAATGTTACTGCTCATTATTTGTTTCAAATTGAAGACTACCTTTATCTTTTGTAAAGCTTGATTCCTGGCAACAAACTCTTCAGTCTTTGTTTTCTCTATGAGGGAAGACATTTAATCTTTTCTCCATTTATGAAGTGCCGTTTTCTAGGTATACTATTACTGGTTGAGTTTTCTTTCTTTATAGTAGTTTGGACAGATAATCTTCTTATTGCCTGCAGAGATTTCTGTTAAGAAATCCATAAGTAGTTTTATAAGGAAATTGTTGGTATGCAATGACTTGACTTTTTCCTTGCTGCTTGGAAATTTTTATTCTTTACTTTGACATTTTGCAATGCACTTTTCGTGAGTTTCAACTTGGACCTCTTTAAGTTCACACTAATTATATGCTGTAAGAGGTTCAGAAATTTGGGTATCCATTTCTCTCCCCAGATTTGGAAGACTTCTGACTGTGCCTTCCTCTGGTTCTTTTGGGACTCTCATATCTCATATATTAATTCAGTTTCTGGGATCTTATACATCTCAAACAGATCTTTACTCAGTTTTCCTTTTGCTTCTTTGACTTGGAGAAATAACTAAATGACACCTTGTGTCTGTGACCTGTTCTACTTTATCTTCTGCTTTTAAAGTTCTATTAAAACTTTTGTCATTTCAGTCTTATATTCTTTAGCTCTAACATCTAAAAATATCTTTATTTCTTTTTGCCTTTCTAATTTTATTTCATTCTTATTACCATTAAGTTTGTTTGCTTGGAGCTTTTAAATTATGTCTTTTTTTTAAAAATTAGATTATTTTGAGTTCTTTAGAAATATTTATTTCCATCTTGATTGCACATTCTTTATCAGTTTTCTTTTTGGGTGGTGTGACATTCCCTTGACTCTTTCTGATGCTTGAGCTCTCTCACTTTGTTGTCTGTACATTTGAAGACAGCCATCTTTTCTGATCTTTCCTGGCTAGCTTCAGTGGGAGAAAAACCTTACCTGTCCTATCAATCCAGCTTAGAATTTTAGTTAGCCCAGTTAGTAGCATCTATGGCTACTAGGATGTTTTATTGGGGCCATAGAACTCACTCTCATGCTTTTTGGTTGGGAAGGATCCCCTGCCAAAGCAGTTGGCTAGCAGGAATCTCTGGTTCAATAGGCTTAACCTGGTCACTATTGCTGAGATCTGCAGTTTCACAGGGCCTGCCCGAGTCTTCACAGTCTGTGGAGAGTTGGACTAAAGAGATTACCTTATCATAAGTTAAAGACTAAAAGGAAATTATTCAAAATGAAGAGAACACATCTACTCAAGGCTGCCCTCTATACACAGGACAATTCTAATTTCCTACCCATAAGACAAAAAAAAATTTTGGTCATTCCTTAAATAGGAAAACCATGGTGCTTACAAACTTCAGGAAAAAATGTAGGGCTTCTTTCTTCTAAAATACTGGTTGGTGGTTGGCCTCACTGTTAGGTTTCTGACAGTGGTGGCACAGTGTATGAACCTGGCTTTTCCTCAGGTGTGGTTCTGAAAGGTCTACCTCAGCACCTACTATCTCATGCTTTTCACTGGCTTAGTAACTGGCTGATGCACTCTTAGTGTATAGGTCTGCATTTCTAGTTCTGTTCACCTTAGATTTCTCTGTGCACTGAGACTGTCCACATTCCCCTATATGGAAATGTCCAGACAACTTCCAGCTAGAACCTTTAGTTTTTGATTTACTTTAATACCTCAAACCTGGGTCTTCAGTGACCACATTTAATGCTGAAATACTTATTAAATTCTATACTACATTCTACAGAAGTTTTCTCATTTAAAATATTAAAAAAAATAGAGTTTCTACATGACAGCTTTTATATATCTTCATGAATGTAGCACCCACTTACGCCATTTATACTGAAGATTAAAACTGTAAGTAAAACCATGCCATGACTTGTTCAGATTTCATGATTAAAGTAGCTGATACAGAAGTACTGGAGACTTATACTGGTTCATAAGTGTTTTCAGATCCCCCAGCCTATGAAAGGGAGAAGGGAGAATTAAACGAAATCAGATCAAGAATGTTATTTCTGCGCTCTGGTCTAAGCAGGAGGAAGGTGTGATGCTTTCTATGACTGAGCAGCGGGAAGATGTGAAGCCCTGGTAAGTCCTCTTTGGTTGGATGACTGAGAACCGTTTAACTTCCCTACTGACTTCTTGTAGAATAAGAAGTCTACATAGTGCATGCCATAGAGATGAAATCATTAACTTACAACCAGAGAGAGGTGATTCCACAGTGCATGGATGTTAGGTAATAAGGACCATAAGAAAACCCAGGTGTTGAGAATCCTGCCAGAATGAATCCATGCACGGACTCTGCAAGGACCAAGCACCTTCATTCTTTAATGTTGTCTTTTTTTTTTTTCCATGTTGCTACATTGACTTCTCCCTGGCATAGGCTTACAAGCTTGTCTACTGTAAGAGGCAGCTCTGATGAAAAAGCTGTACTTCCATGTCTATTCTATCCATTTGCCTCTGTAGCAAGAACAGATGACTGGAGGTTGTTAACATACGATAAGATCAAAGGGACCCCAGTCCTCCTTAGCAGATCTCTGGCTGAAAAGAAAAGCTGAGCAGGCATCCTGCTTCACCTTGGTGCGGCACCTGGAAAGCAGACCTGACTGCTGGCATTACCAAGATTCCATTTCTTTTTCATTAAGCAGTAGCACAGTGAGTATTCAGATCTGATCTATGTTAGAAATGTGCGGCCGAAAAAAAGAAAGAAAGAAAGAAAGAAAGAAAGAAAGAAAGAAAGAAAGAAAGAAAGAAAAAAGCTGCTACCATGGAAACCCCCCTGATTGGCCTTTGTGTGAGCTCTCGGCTTCCTAGATGCTAGCAAACTTCATACAACCCGGGGCCAGTCAAAGTTGGCCAGGCTGCTTCTTCCCAAGAGCCCTGAAGATTAATGTTAATGAACACCTCAAATGTGGTGATCTGAAGGAACAATATTTTTGTGTTTGCTCATCGTTGGATAAGCCTGAAGATACACTTCGAGCTGCAAAGTGAGAGCCAATCCAAGGCCATATCCCAATATTTGACTCATGAAAACAAACTACATCATTGCTTTAAGGAATCACATACTGAGAAATAAACTATTAAAAGCGATGGGAGAAAGAGGCTTCTTGCCTGCTTTCATGCAACCGATCAAGTTCACTTCGTTATCTGAGCATCAGCTACTTCTGTTCAGCAACACCCCGAAGGGATCTTCTATTCAAAGGCTTAGCGCACAGTGTAGTGAACCCCATTTTATTTTCTATGTATGCCTAGTTCGTTTACTCAAGTGCAGGTAACAACTCTACTGATTAAATATGCACTTAAAAACTTCGACTTTTCTGTAAGTGGGCACAGTTAAAAATCTTAACTGAGTTAACCAGTCTTTGTAAGTGACGGAGGCAGACCAATTACTAGTCAAGAGTAAAAACCATTTTTATTCTCTCTAATGTCTATTAGGAGAGTATTCTTTTATTATTTTCCTTGTATATGCATCTCTCTCTCTCTCTCTCTCTCTCTCTCTCTCTCTCTCTCTCTCTCTCTCTCTCCTCTGTGTGTGTGTGTGTGTTACAATGTGAGTGAATACACTGGGTGTCTGTCCTCATATGCTACCTTTAGAGACGGTGTCTCATTTGCTGCAGAGTATGCCACTCTAGCTGGCCTGTGAGCTGTTGGGATCCTTCTGTCTCCACCTCCCAGCTCCCCACAAGACTGTTGAAACTACAGATGCATGCACTTCTACAGCTGCTCTTCCGTGGCTTCTGGGGATTCAGACTTCTACTTTCAGGGCGAGCAGGATACCCAGGGAACCATCGCCGCAGTCCTCACGAGGCTATTTCTAATGATCGGTTAGATTGGATAGCCGGGCTCCTATTGTTCATGTCTCCATCAGGGTAGCTCCTGCAAACAGCCCTTTTCCAGTTGTGTTTAGCAATTGTCATGGAGAGTGGAATACACAGTGTGGACAAAGAAAGCTAATAAGAGAGCTTATAATTTAATCATTTCTGAAGACTCATTCATGACACTTACTAGAAAGACAAATATGTTTTGACAAACATCACTTACTCTAGTTCTCACTTTTTTTTTTTTTTTTAAAGACACATTCTTCTCTGAGGAAACGCCACCGCCAGCATGCAGGAAAGGCACCCACCATCTGCTCTGCCCTGTTTCTCAACATTCAAGGATTCAAGCGATTATTGTTATTATTGCTACTTTTTTCCCCCTTTGGCATTGATGTGATAATCTTCCCGATTCAGCCTCTAAGTGCTTGGATTACAGGTGTGTACTGTGATGCCTGTCCAGATTGATGTTGTTTGATAGTGCACACTATGCCTTTGTTCAAATATTACTTCGACTTAGCAAGCTCCTTCCAGACACTGGGCATTGCCCCAAGCCATGTGGCTCATGTGGGGAAAGTCACATGCTCTCCCCCATGGGATCACAGACCAATGGTAGGTAGAGCGAAGCCATGTCACTGCATATAGTGTGAGAGTATCTGAAAGGGGGATCCACAGGTGAGTCATACGTCAGAGAAATGTTCCCGGAGTACGAGATCTATGATGTGAGATTCAAAGACAGGCTAGGAAAGGTGGTAAGGCCAAGAGGGAAATAGTTCAGGCAAAGGGATAAACATAACATGTCTGTGAGCTGAGTTTATGGAATTTCAAGTAGTTTGACAGAGCGGATATGTGGGGCTCTGAAGACAAGGCAGAGGGAGCCCCAAAGTTCAGCCAGCACTTTTTCTTTTCTCTTCTTTTCTTTCTTTCTTTCCTTTCTTTCCTTCTT